>JACEFO010002919.1:0-184641 GCA_015342445.1 Digitaria exilis
CAAACGACGGCGAACTAGGCACGGGAAGTGGGGAAAGCTTCCTGGGCTCACACGAGTCGTTTGGGACGGGTTTGGAGCCGGGGGTGGTCGGAGTTGCGCCGGCGATGAGGGTGGGTGCGGCGCGGCCGCGCGCTTCTACGCCGGTGACTCGGGGTCGTTCGCGAGGTCGAGGGGTCCTAGAGCACCAGTGGAGCTCGAGGAAGCCAATGGCGTGCTCGGTTGACCCTCGAACGGCTCGGGAGTAGGTCTCGAGTGCGGGTGCTCGGCGGCTGAAAATCGCGATTTGGGGAAAATCACGAATTCTCGCTGGAGAAGGGAAATAGCTTGGGGAAAGGGGGGAAATGGAGCAGAGTAGAGGGCTAGCTTCGGCGGACGAATTTGGGAATGGTGGAGTGTGAGGGTGAAATTTCTCGAGAAGCTCGGCTCGGTTCGCGCGGCGCGAGGAAGAAGAAGACGAGCGAGCGCGGGGAAGTGGAAATGGACAACTGAGCCGAGTGAGAGAGGGGTGTGAGTGCGCGGGTGTGTGATGAGCACGCAAGGTAGGCACTGTGCGGTCCTCGGGAGCGTGCGAGCGCGTGGTGGCTGTCGGGTCCGCCATTGATGGCGGCGAGCTCGAACAGAGCGCACACGCGCGGTTGGGCTCAAAGATCATCGGTGATGAAGTGGAGATCCTCAGCAGAGGCTTTGGCACGACGCGAACGACTCTACCGCCTGCAGTGCGCTCGGTGGCGGCGCGAGCGGCGTGCGGCCACGGCGGTGCGCGACCGTATGATGGCGCTCCACGGCGCGAGGCGAGGCGAGGCAACAGCGGCGAAGTGATGGCTCGGGAGTGGCCGGACAAGAGCTAGGCGACAAGCGCCAGCGTCCGCCGCGGCTTGGCCAGCTCAGCGCCGCCTGCGCCGCTCGCCGGCACGTGGCGGCCGAGCTCCGGCCAGCGCAGCGCGTGCCAGGGGCACTGTAGCATGCCCGTGGAGCTCCGATTTCAATTTCGAATTTTCTCCAAAAAAAATTCGAACTGAACTTCGAAACGGGTAAATTAAAAGTTGGGGTCTGAGGTGTGGGACACAACTTTCGAGCTTGGACCAGGCACTTCGACCAGGCGCTACGGCGCTTCGAGCTTGAAACCGCAAGCTCGAGCTTGCCGAGCCTCGAATGGTCGGAAACGCCACTCGAGGGTGAGTGCCCCCTCGAGCTTGGCTGCGAAGCTCGAGCGTGACGGAACGTCGCTCGAGGGTAAGTGCCCCTCGAGCTTGGCTGCGGAGCCTCGAGCGTGACGGAACGTCGTTCGAGGGTAAGTGCCCCCTCGAGCTTGGCTGCGGAGCCTCGAGCGTGACGGAACGTCGCTCGAGGGTAAGTGCCCCCTCGAGCTTGGCTGCGGAGCCTCGAGCGTGACGGACTGCGGGGCCTCGAGGGTCCTATCGTGCGGCCTCAAATCGTGACGGAAACTACTGGCTAGCTCGATCGTCACGGACATAGCTCGATCGTCACGGACAATACTGGCTAAGCTCGATCGTGACGGACATACTGGTTCGAGGGTCATCAAGCGGAACGAACGCCATGGCGAGGTTGTCGCGAAGGGCTGTAGGTGTAGGTGATGACAACTACTCTTTTGGTCCGAGATTTTTAGATTTCAGTTGGGTGCCAAACAACCCTTGTTTTTGAATTATAATTGAATTTTTGACGAATTTTTGAATTTCAACCCAATTCCCTGTTGCATTGATTTTAATTGCACTTTTTTAATTCTTTTGACATCAGAGATGTCACACAGGAGTTGCTTGTCTTTTCTTATGTTGGAATCATAAGGATTGACGGGCGGGATGATAGATGTAGATCTCCCGTCCGTGTATGATAATTGATTTAAGGTTGAAATGTGTGGTTGAGGGTGTCAAGTTTTTGAACGTACCACATGCATGCCGGTATATGGGAGCCGGTAAGCCCGGTACCAGATTGAAGCAGCTAGGGCCGATAGCCATCTCTCCTTGGAAACTTTGTTTTCCCCTGCCGTACACTTGTGGATATATGCGTGAGACTGTGAGTGAAGTAGTAAACCTTTATCCTAAGGAAATGGACCCGGTTCCGAATTGTGGATCGATGGGAAAGGTTGGGAAATGCTTGTACCTTTTATAGCAAGCAGAGTATCCGTGTGTGTTGGGTTTCCCTGGCCAGGTAGCAAAAATTCGGTTCGAACTGTCCGCTTCTCGCGGTTAATGAGACTGCTTGACCGCCTGGCTACATTGAGTAACAAGTGGAACTTTGAGATTGATAAGCTTGTTGTATGAATTAAATTGTATTGCACCACTTGTATGCTTAGGAAGGATGCTAATCTAGAATGGTTAAATTTACTAGAATATGATGCTAAAACTTGAAAGCAAGGACCTATTTTAGTTGCTTTTTGGCAAACAAACCCACCAGCCAAAAGCCTCTCATGTCTAGATGTCGGTGATGTAGTTTTCACCCGACGGGTAAGCCTTGCTGAGTATTAGTGTACTCAGCCTTGCTTGTGGCATTAAGTTACAGGTACACCGTTGGATGTCGATGCTTTGTCTTGGCCTGCCCAGGTTCCACCTGGCTGGCACATCGAATGGGTTCCGTCCTCTGCCGAGGATCGGGAGGAGTAGCTTCGTGGCAGGCTTCAGCACGGAGTTATTTGTATCGTCGTTAGATTGTTTTCTTCCGCTGCAATGAAACTTTTGTTTCCGCTGCAATGAAACTTTAATTTCCGCTGCAAGACCTTGTACTCTGATTTAAATTTGAACTTGGTTTGTAATAACTTTGAGATTCTATTTGTGTAAGTTAATTTGTGGAATGTTGTAATCTCTGGAACTCACCTTCGTGTGGGCGTGCTGTTGTTTCGATCGAGAAAAGTACGTGGTTTAATCGGGTTTAATCCGACGGCGCTCCAGCTTATTCCGGATTAAGTGCCTGGCTACGTGATTAGTGGTCCCAGGGTACTTAACTTGGAATAATTTCGGAGTGGTCCGCCACAGCTGGCATCAGAGCCGAAACAGCGCACCGGAGAGACCAACAAACCTTAAATAAATATTTTTGGAATAAAATTTGCCAACTCGTACTTCCGACGCGTTTTGCGAAGGAAGGTTATCTTAGGACCGCTAAGGATGTTACCTAGAGCGTGAAGCCTATGTGGGTTAAGGGATCACGATATGATAGGTGGCAAATAGTATATTATACTGACTTCCAGCACATTTCATTCTGTCATTTACTTTACGCAATGGTGGGCGCAAGGTACGGCGATTGCTGTAACGTACCACGTCACTATATGAAAATATAGTGGCGGCACATAGTCAATACGCTGTGACGGCGTATGAAACTAGAATAGAATGGTGGGCGCAAGGTACGGCGATTGCTGTAGCGTACCACGGCATCATATGCAAATATGATGGCGGCACAAAGTCAATACGCTATCTCATGAGCGTATGAAACTGTCAATATGTTGCCTTGGTCACATATGAACATTGCCCGTTCAATGTTAAACGTTCGGGTGCCACCTCTATAGTGGGTGGTAATGAATGGAGACGCTTTCGTGAGTGCTGGCACGAAAGGTTGATTATACATGCTCTGGAATGAAATTTTCTGCAGGTACACTAACCGCGAATCCGTATATTGGAACGGTTAGAGAAATTCGACTAGTTAATATAGGGAGAGACGGATATTGCCTAGCCACCGGCACTAACTTCGTAGCCAAAAGTTTATTGGCATGTGTGTTGGCGAGAACGAATAGGCTGCTCATGCATTGCATCTCACTGAAAATATATTGAACCTTAATACGTGACCCAGCGAACCGCCGTCAAAATGGAATCACAACCAAAACGCTGCCGAGAACAATCTGTATGCACCCTTAATTCGAAACTGAAAACGTCGTCAAATGAAGAAGTGTTCAACATAAAAGTTGTCATAAATATTATAAAGTATATGCTGAAGAAATTTCAACGAAAATGGTCCAGTAAAGTTGGAGTTATGCTAAAAATGGTAACCCCTGCCTGCTGGAAATTTCTGGGGGCAGTGAGATAAAAATTGAATTTTTACACCATCTTAACGACAGTTTCTGCTCAAACCTCCAACATGAAACTTGTTAGGAATTACTTAAACAATGTCCTGGCCAAATTTGGGAATTTTTGAGCTTGTAGATTTCGAGTTTTGTAATTTTTACCACCCTGCACAGAATCTGTTTTTGCTCTTTGGCACTAACCGGTTCGCACCCATGCCCCTTTTTCTTTTGGTTCAGATGGACGCCCTCGCTGACCTAGCTAGCCACCCCAACGACGTGTCTTTCTCTGATTGCTTGGGATGGGAAGGCTTCCCTAGCATCTTGTGGTCGGTTTTACAGGCGCTTGGCTACCCTACATCGCCACAGTATGAGAGGACTATTATCCGCGACCGAGGTGTGGTTCGTTCCCGTGTGCGGTTGGTGGTACACCGTCACCGCCGTGTCCTAGTTCCCCCACCTGGATGGTGGAAGTTCATGGACACCACATGGAGACGACTTGTGAGCTAGCTGCCTTGAATGGCATCAGTTCTTTTGTGGCTCAGAACCAGGAGTTGGTAGAGCACCAGTTACTGGGTTTATTCCCACCGACTCAGCCGGATGATCCCCATTGGATGAGACGTTACCTTAGCTCCCCTTTGAGGATGGCGGAGAACCCCGTCGCTGCAGCCGTTTTGATGATGAGGTGGATACGGGCGTATCACCGTTTGCAGGCACTTCTTGGACGGTCGCAGAGCGAGATGCTCAACATTGCTATGGGCATGTCCGCTCGTGCCCGTGACATAGGGGTTGAGAGGACCTCCTTGTCCATTGAGGTGACCACTAGAGATGCCATGATTGCTGACTTGGAGAGGCAATTGAATGACCTCCAGATTGCACACAACAACACCCAGAATGAGTTAGCACAAACTAGAGAGGAGCTTGAGGAGGTACACGGTACCTTGGAGCATGCCAATGCTATGCTTGCCGCCCATGACGCTCAGCACCTTCTTGAGCAAGAAGGAGGGGATGGTGAAGGAGAGGCCCCCGATTCCGACATGGACACCGAGGATGACATGCCGCCCCTTCCAGCTCCACCTTCACCTATGGGCAGCGAGGCTACCGCTAACAATTTGGATGATTTTAGAGTGGTAGTAGCAAGTCTACTCCTCCGCTAGGCCCAGATTTTGGCTTCATGTTGTAATAGGCTAGATGGAGTTGAGCTTCTCCTTTTATCTTTTGGTGGCAATGTAAATTAATGGTGTGGTTGTGGTGTAAAACTTGATGAAGTGTAATAGCTGTGTTGAAAACATTCTGCAGCTAACCTTGTTTTAGTTATTGATGGGTTTTCCATTCATTTCTGGGCTGTCATGTGAACTACAAAGTTGTTTGGAATTTGTCAAACAAATGATCACCAAATTGCAACCCCATTGGTGAAGCGAAATAAAAATGGCAACCAAAACACTATAGCTCGGCCTGCTGAAAAACAGCAAATGCAGAGAGCTAAAGATTGAATTTTTCGGCTTAGTTCCAGTCCGAATTTGATTCCGAGCCCAACATGAAAGTTGTAGAGCATAAAATTTCCGAGCTACTGACCGAATGGGAGCATTTGACTTGTTTCCTGTTGGAAGATATGATTTTTCTTCCGAACTGCGTGCTGACTTGCCATTCTGCGCAGTACACTTTAATATATTGTCACGTTCTATCTTGTCATTCATTATGCAAGCTTATGGAATGTGGCTAATACAAGTACCTGCTGCAGATGGCAATCACCCGCAGCGGTCACGACGCTAGTGGCTCCAACGCTAACCAGCAGGGGCCAGAGGGGCAGCAACAGCCACCGCCACCTCCTCCTCCGCAGCAAACCTCCGACGTGGCAGCAGCTATATGCCACGCAAACGGAGATTCTCCGGAACCTGCAGCATCAGCAACAGATGATGCAGCAGCAGATGCTTCAGCAGGGAGGTCAACGGGCCCCTCAGCCTCAGGTGGCCAGATACGAGGATTTTCTGGCAACGCACCCGCCGATTTTCTCTCGAGCTGATGAGCCTTTGGAGGCCGACGCCTGGATTCGAGCCATCGAGTCCAAGTTCACCATCCTGGTGACGCCTTGCACATCCAATCGCAAGGTCGTGTTCGCGGCGCAGCAGCTCCGTGGCCCAGCTCTCCTTTGGTGGGAGAACTACCTGGCCCTGCAGCAGGAGGGTCATGTAGTTGAGTGGGATGAGTTCAAGGCTGCATTCAAGGCTCATCACATTCCGGCCGGTCTAGTAGAGCGAAAGCTGAATGAGTTTTTGGCGCTGACCCAGGGTACCCGTACAGTGCTTCAGTACGCCCAGGCCTTCAATGGTCTGTGCCCCTACGCGGGTCATCACGTTGACTCGGACGAGAAGAAGCTAGAGAGGTTCCGACGTGGCCTTAACACCAAGTTAAAGGCATAGTTGGCCACCACCCGTGCTGCCTCGTACGGCGATCTCGTGAACCTTGCCATCGCCCAGGAAGACGCCAATGTGGTGCACAAGGCGGAGAAGAAGAGGAAGACTCCCGCTGGACCGTCGAGCGCGCAGCCACAGAGGTTCCGCTTGGTTCCCCCGGCTGCACCGCAGGGACAGTCCAGGGCACCTCAGGGAGGTGGATGGGTTGCTAGGCGGCCACAGCCTAACGCGCCTCGTTTCCCTCCACCGCCGCAGCAGCAGCAAGCACCAAGGCAAAATGCACAGCAGCCAGCTCGCCCTGGAGCCGGCTATCAGTGTTTCAAGTGTGGGAGTAAAGATCACTTTATCAAGGATTGCCCGCAGAACAAGCAGCAAAACCAGCGCTCGGGAAATCAGCAAGGCAAGGGCAAGCAGCATCAGCGTGTGCAGGTTCGGCAAGGACGGCTCAACTACACCACCTTGGCCGACCTACCCGAGGGAGCCCCAGACATGACTGGTACCTTCCCTATCTGCACTCAACCTGCTGTGATATTGTTTGATTCCGGGGCAACACATAGTTTTATAAGCACAAGATTTCATGTGAAATGCGGATTAAAATCGTACCATACCAAATCATCGTATGTGATATCAACTGCGGGAGGTAAAATTGCATCCAACCAAGTCACCCGAAAGGTTCCAATCAGGCTGGGAAGTAAAACATTTCCTACTGATTTGATTCTGCTTGGTATGGAAGGAATTGACATTGTGTTAGGAGCAAATTGGATGACTCAACATAAGGTTGTCCTAGATGTTGCGGAACGAGTTGTTGAGATAAACTCGCCTACGCAGGGCCCGAGTGTGCTATATCTGCCACAACGGACTTGCGTCGATGCGTGTGCTTATGCAATGGTAGAAACCCAACTAAAGGACATTCCGTTGGTATGTGAGTATGCCGATGTATTTCCAGATGACTTACCTGGGATGCCGCCGGATAGAGATATTGAATTCGTGATTGAACTTCAACCTGGCACAGCACCTATATCAAAGAGACCATATAGAATGCCGCCCAATGAATTGGCTGAATTAAAAATTCAACTCCAAGAATTGCTAGATAAAGGTTTCATTCGTCCAAGTGTATCACCTTGGGGATGTCCCGCTATCTTTGTGAAGAAGAAGGACCATTCCTTGAGGTTGTGTATTGATTACCGGCCTCTCAATGCGGTAACTATTAAGAACAAGTACCCACTTCCCCGTATTGACATCTTGTTTGACCAACTAGCTGGCGCCAGAGTGTTCTCCAAGATTGACCTTCGCTCTGGCTATCACCAAATCAAAATCAGGCCTTGTGACATTCCAAAGACTGCCTTTTCCACACGTTATGGACTTTATGAATACTTGGTTATGTCTTTTGGACTCACCAATGCCCCGGCCTACTTCATGTATCTCATGAATTCGGTCTTCATGTCAGAACTAGACAAGTTTGTGGTGGTATTCATTGACGACATTCTTATATATTCTAAGAATGAGGAAGAGCATGCCGAGCACCTTCGCATTGTTCTTCAGAGATTGAGAGATCACCAGCTCTACGCCAAGTTCTCCAAGTGTGAATTCTGGCTAGAGAGCGTGAAGTTTTTAGGCCACACGGTTTCCAAGGATGGTATATCCGTGGATCCAACCAAACTGCAAGAGGTGTTGGATTGGCAACCACCTACTTCTGTCCACGAGATTCGGAGTTTTCTGGGTTTAGCCGGTTATTACCGCCGTTTTATTCCGGACTTCTCTCGGATTGCGAAGCCCATGACCGAACTCTTAAAGAAGGGAGTCAAATTCGAGTGGAATGACAAATGTGATGAAGCTTTCCACACCTTGCGAAGGCATTTAACTTCAGCCCCAGTTTTGGCTCAGCCCGATTGCACCAAGCCTTATGTCTATTGCGATGCATCAGGCGCCGGACTTGGCTGTGTTCTCATGCAAGAGAACCGAGTCATTGCTTATGCTTCTCGAGCACTTCGGCCTCATGAGCAAAACTACCCCACGCATGATCTTGAGTTAGCAGCGGTTATTCATGCTCTCAAGATGTGGAGACACTATTTGATGGGTGTTCCCTGCAACATATACACAGACCACAAGAGCCTCAAATATGTCTTCACTCAGGCACATCTGAACATGAGACAGCGAAGATGGTTGGAGTTAGCAAAGGACTATGACCTTAGTGTGCATTATCACCCCGGGAAGGCTAATGCAGTTGCTGATGCACTAAGCCGCAAGGCTCATTGTCATTGTCTTTCCGTGGAGTCCTACGCCGACACCCTGTGTCATGAAATGGCTAAGCTCAACTTAGAGATTGTTCCACACGGGTACTTCAGCCATATTGCAGTGGAACCAACCTTGCACGATCAGATTGTTGTAGCCCAATTAAATGACGCGGGCATTAAAATCCTTAAAAGGAAATTGTCCAAGGAGAAGGTGAAAGAGAAGTACAAGTGTTTCCGGTTAGATGGGCAGGGAGTAATGTGGTTTGGGCATCGCCTCGTGGTGCCTAAAAACACGGAACTCCGGAGGAAGATTATGGATGAGGCACATCTCTCTAAATTTTCTATCCATCCCGGCAGCACCAAAATGTACCAAGATTTGAAACAAAACTTTTGGTGGACTCGGATGAAGCGAGAAATTGCCACATATGTGTCGGAATGTGACACCTGCCAGCGGGTTAAGGCCAGCCACTTGAAGGTAGCAGGCACGCTTCAACCTCTACCTATTCCCTCATGGAAGTGGGAAGACATAAACATGGATTTTATTGTTGGACTTCCCAGAACCCCTCAGGGGCATGACTCCATTTGGGTAATTGTGGATCGCCTTACCAAGACCGCACATTTTCTTCCAGTCAATACCATCTATGCTGCTAAGAAGTACGCGGAGATTTATTTGGAGCGGATCGTTTGTCTACATGGGGTACCCAAGACGATAATTTCAGATCGTGGTGCTTCGTTTGTAGCACGCTTTTGGGAACAGTTGCAATTATCCCTAGGCACCAAACTGATCCGTAGTTCAGCATATCACCCACAGACCGATGGGCAGACGGAAAGGGTAAATCAAATACTTGAGGATATGCTTCGAGCTTGTGTTATTCATTATGGGAAGAATTGGGAGAAGTGTCTATCCCTGGCCGAATTCTCCTATAACAACAGCTACCAAGCGAGTCTTAAAATGGCTCCTTTCGAAGCCTTGTATGGTAGGAGATGTCGGACCCCGTTGTGTTGGTCCCAGGCAGGCGAGAGATATACCTATGGCCCTGACCTTGTGAGGGAGGCAGAAGAAAAGGTTAGGATCATTCGGGAGAATTTGAAGACCGCCCAGTCACGGCAAAAGAGCTACTTTGATCAGCGGCGGAAGCCACTTCAGTTTGAAGTTGGCGATCACGTGTATCTTAAAGTCTCCCCGACCAAGGGTGTGCAAAGATTTGGACTAAAAGGAAAGCTTGCACCTCGCTATATCGGCCCATATGAAATTACTCAACAATGTGGGCCGGTAGCCTATCAAGTGAAGCTTCCCGAGAAGCTTTCAGCCGTACACGATGTATTCCATGTTTCCCAACTCAAGAGGTGTCTTCGTGTTCCGACCGAGGTTGTCGAACAAGAGGAACTCTCGGTTGAACCGGATCTCTCTTACGATGAGCATCCCGTTAAGATCCTCGACGAGAAAGAGCGACAAACACGAAGGAAGGGAGTCAAAATGTACAAAATTCAGTGGAGTCATCACTCCGAAGATGAAGCCACATGGGAAACCGAAGACTCTCTAAAGAAGAACTACCCCGACATCCTTTCTTAGACCAAGGTACCTTTCCCACCTTGTTCCTAAGTGTAATCGAATCTCGGGACGAGATTCTTTGTAAGGGGGGTAGGCTGTGACATCCCTGATGTAAAAATATTGGAAGTACTTTTAAAACAGGTTAAAAAGGGGAAAAAGTGGTGTTGGAACTCAAAAATTCATCAAAAATTCAAATTTAACTTTAAAAGCAAAGGACCTTGGGCACCCAACTGAAATCTCAAGACTTGGGTGCTGAACTTAAAAATCTCGGACCAAAGTAGTTGTCATCACCTACACCTACAGCCCTTCGCGACAACCTCGCCACGGCGTTCGTTCCGCTCGATGACCCTCGAGCGGGGATGTCCGTCACGATCGAGCTTAGCCCGGATGTCCGTCACGATCGAGCTTAGCCCGTGTATCCGTCACGATCGAGCTTAGCCCGGATGTCCGTCACGATCGAGCTTAGCCCGTGTATCCGTCACGATCGAGCTATGTCCGTGACGATCGAGCCTAGCCAGTAGTTCAGTCGCGATTCGAGGCCGCACGATAGGAAGCTCGAGGACTTACCCTCGAGCGATGTTCCGGCACGCTCGAGGCTTCGCAGCCAAGCTCGAGGGGGGCACTCACCCTCGAGTGGCGTTTCCGACCATTCGAGGCTCGGCAAGCTCGAGCTCGCGGTTCAAGCTCGAAGCGCCGTAGCGCCTGGTCGAAGTGCTGGTCCAAGCTCGAAAGTTGTGTCCCACACCTCAGACCCCCACTATTAATTTTACCCGTTTCGAAGTTCAGTTCGAATTTTTTTTGGAGAAAGTTCAACAGGGGCAAAGGAGCTCCACGGGGCTGCCAGCTCGCCCCTGGCGCGCTCTGCTCCGGCCGGAGTCCGGCCGCCACGTGGCCGGCGTGTGGCAGAGACCGCGTCGGGTCGGCCGAGCCGTGGCGGCAGCTAGCTTTTGTCCTCACGCGTTTGTCCAAGCCTTCCGTACCGTCACGTCGCGGGCGACGGCGCACTGCTGCCTCGCGCCGCGGAGCGCCATCATGACGAGCTCGCTTGGCACTGGTCGCAGCCGCGCAGCGCCGCCCCGCAGTCGCGATGCTCGCTCGCTACGCGCCAAGGAGCACTGTGGAGGATCCCCAGCGATCACGCCACAATCTTCCTCGCCCAATCGTGTCGCGCGCGCTCTGTTCGAGCTCGGGCATGCATCAATGGCGCGTCACGTCGGCCTTTACTCCGCGCGCACGCTCCCGAGCCATCACTTCGCCGCCGTCGCCTCGCCTCGCGCCGCGCCGAGCGCACTGCAGGCGGTAGAGTCTGTTCGCGTCGCGCCAAAGCCTCTGCTGAGGATCTCCACTTCATCACGCGATAATCTTTGACGCCCAACCGCGCGTGTGCGCTCTGTTCGAGCTCGCCGCGCCATCAATGGCGAACGCGACAGCTACCCACGCGCTCGCACGCTCCCGAGGCCGCACTGTGCCACTCTCGCGTGCCCAAGCACTCCACCGCGCACTCCCACCCCTCCTCTCACTCGCTCACTTGGCCATTTCCACTTCCTCGCGCTCGCTCCGTCGTCTTCTTCCTCACGCCGCACGGACCGAGCCGAGCTTCGCCGAGAATTTCGCCCTCCACTTTCCACCATTCCCAAATTCGTCGCGCACGAAGCTAGACCACCTCCCTAGCTTCCAATCCCCCACTTCTCGCGAGCTATCCCCAACTCTCCGGCGAGAAAATCGGATTTCCCCCAAGTCCGCGTTTCCGGCCGCCGGAGCACGCGCACGTCGAGCCCCTACTTCGAGCTCTCCCCGAGGTCAACCGAACACGCCAATAGCTTCCCCGAGTCCTACGGGTGCTCACAGACCCCTTCATTACCGGTGACAGCCTCCAACTTCGCCGACATCGAGCCTGTGGCGACCGCACTGCCACCGCACGTCGCCGGCGTTTTACGAGCCTCTTCCGGCCTCCCAACCGTCATCGTTCGACTCGTGGTAAGACACTGGTTCTTTTCCCCACCTCTCCGACCTACTTTCACCGCCTTTCGCCCGGCGCAGTGACAGCCAGTAGTGGGCAGAGTCCTTCCTCGTTGAGAGCCCAGTTTCGAGCCAGGGTTCTTTCTCTATGAGAACCCAGCCAACGAGAGCCAGTAGAGTTCTTTTCCTATTCGAACAGGGTTCTTTCTCGATGAGAACTCAGTTTCGAGCTTCAGGGTTCTTTTTCCGATAAGAACCCAGGCCGCGGAAATCAGCAGGGTTCTTTCTGTCGAGAAGAACTCGGTCCTCGAGACCAACCGAGTTCTTTTCCTCGAAAGCAGGAGCTTAGAAGAGAAAAGAGAAACTTTGTTAAAATGTTAAGATAAAAATCACCTAGTGCAGTAACCTCGAATCATGTTTTGGCAGAACGCTTAACTTGTGCATCTCATGTAGAAGGCGCACTCGTTGACGGCTTCTACGACCTCGTCCCCGTCGACGGAGAGGAGAACCTCGAAGGCGGCCGAGCCAGCGTCGACGCAGACAGCCCGGAGCGTAGCAGTCAGCTAGCCCAAGAAGGCAAGCCCCGGAGCATAACCTAACCTTTACCAATTATGCATTATGACTTCTCTATGCTTGTACATTTACGTTCAAGGAGTTGATTGAATACCTTAGCTGCACATTTCCTAGTACCTATGAATTGCAACACTAGTATGAAAGGATCGATAGGGCATTGCTTAGGTCCGTTACAAGTCGAGTGATTTCCTGTCACTCGCGAGACATAGGAGTTGCTTGTCTTTTCTTATGTTGGAATCATAAGGATTGACGGGCGGGATGATAGATGTAGATCTCCCGTCCGTGTATGATAATTGATTTAAGGTCGAAATGTGTGGTTGAGTGTGTCAAGTTTTTGAACGTACCACATGCATGCCGGTATATGGGAGCCGGTAAGCCCGGTACCAGATTGAAGCAGCTAGGGCCGATAGCCATCTCTCCTTGGAAACTTTGTTTTCCCCTGCCGTACACTTGTGGATATATGCGTGAGACTGTGAGTGAAGCAGTAAACCTTTATCCTAAGGAAATGGACCCGGTTCCGAATTGTGGATCGATGGGAAAGGTTGGGAAATGCTTGTACCTTTTATAGCAAGCAGAGTATCCGTGTGTGTTGGGTTTCCCTGGCCAGGTAGCAAAAATTCGGTTCGAACTGTCCGCTTCTCGCGGTTAATGAGACTGCTTGACCGCCTGGCTACATTGAGTAACAAGTGGAACTTTGAGATTGATAAGCTTGTTGTATGAATTAAATTGTATTGCACCACTTGTATGCTTAGGAAGGATGCTAATCTAGAATGGTTAAATTTACTAGAATATGATGCTAAAACTTGAAAGCAAGGACCTATTTTAGTTGCTTTTTGGCAAACAAACCCACCAGCCAAAAGCCTCTCATGTCTAGATGTCGGTGATGTAGTTTTCACCCGACGGGTAAGCCTTGCTGAGTATTAGTGTACTCAGCCTTGCTTGTGGCATTAAGTTACAGGTACACCGTTGGATGTCGATGCTTTGTCTTGGCCTGCCCAGGTTCCACCTGGCTGGCACATCGAATGGGTTCCGTCCTCTGCCGAGGATCGGGAGGAGTAGCTTCGTGGCAGGCTTCAGCACGGAGTTATTTGTATCGTCGTTAGATTGTTTTCTTCCGCTGCAATGAAACTTTTATTTCCGCTGCAATGAAACTTTAATTTCCGCTGCAAGACCTTGTACTCTGATTTAAATTTGAACTTGGTTTGTAATAACTTTGATATTCTATTTGTGTAAGTTAATTTGTGGAATGTTGTAATCTCTGGAACTCACCTTCGTGTGGGCGTGCTGTTGTTTCGATCGAGAAAAGTACGTGGTTTAATCGGGTTTAATCCGACGGCGCTCCAGCTTATTCCGGATTAAGTGCCTGGCTACGTGATTAGTGGTCCCAGGGTACTTAACTTGGAATAATTTCGGAGTGGTCCGCCACACTTTCCAGGCACTTCAGCTATTTTGACTTGTCGAGGTGCAAGAAATTCAGCTTTCATTACAACTTGACCACTTTTGGTGGTGGTGAACGTCTTGAGGCATAAGAGTTCGAATTCTTCTAACGCTCTTGCCACAACTCACCCTTCTGTTCATCATTGAGATCGTCCTTGGTGGTTTCAATGACATTCAGAGCGATCATTCTTCTTTGACATGGTTGAAACCGTCGTGTCCCACTAGGCATGCGAAAAGTGTGTTGACGCAAAAATCAGGAATGACCTACACGTGCTAGCACACAAAATCGGTTGTGACCGTGGATGCAGGGCGTGCCAGTCAATTTGACCTGTTGACTGACAGGGAAATCAGATGTTAGATAAATAGGCAAAATCGGCTGGGATTCCGATTTAGCAGTGAAGATAGAATCGGCAGTGAATTCCGATCTACGATAATGAACTGGCTAGGCCAGCCGATCCGATGTGAAGCAGAGTAAGATTACTAAAACATAACCTACCAAGCTAAGCAATGCAACACTTAGAATAGATCTAAACGACTAGAACAGATCTGATGATAAAGAGTAGATAAAAGCCGAATAAAGCTGATTCTAAGCTGGACAAAGGTCGAATAAAATATAAACGAAATAACAGCGATGCGCCAGTTACCAAAGCCTAGATATTTACTCGATAACTGTCGAATAACTCCAAACGAAGCAACAGTGATGCGCCGGCTGCGAAAGCCTAGATCTTACTTAGTAATATGGTACTTACCGGCAAGCCTTTAGATCTGATCACCCACGACGTGCCCCAAAGAACTCGCGAAAAGGAAAAAGACAAAGTCGCCGACAATGTATGAAATTGCACAAAGGTAGATGTGAAAAGTATAAAGGTTTTTTTGGTTATTGGTGTGTACAGACCTTTCATGACCACGTAGGGCCGCTATTTATACCCTGATATCTACAACTACTAGCCGATTACGGCAACATTACTTGACACAAAAGAAAAGACTTTTTACAAACTTCTACAACCCGGACTGTAGAATAACTGACTCTCTATCTCGACCTATCTTTAAGCTTTACCGGTGGTCTTCTCCACCCAGGTTTCTCCACGTCATCAATTCCTTCTGTTAACTTCGACTCTGGTTCGAATATGACTCTTTATCCATGACAACACTTCCATCGGATTCCGATTCTGATTTGAATCAACCTTTCCCTCTTTCCTTTCTCGGATTCTGATTCTGATTTCTGCTTCATTTGACACCAAGGCAAGCCTATCAAAATCTGGTGTCAATAGATGTCAAAGGGTTATACTTTGGCAAATGAATCTCTATCCACCATAAGAGCGAACCATAGTGAACTTCAAGATAGCTTCTCATGCTCAACGGTCAAATTTAATGACCTTGAAGTAGACTATGATGCTCTTTGGGAAAGCACCAATGCTAGCTCTAAGGCAGCCCAAAACTCCAATCCTTCCACAAGTGACGGTTGCTCAAGATTTTATAAGATTGATATTCAAGCTTGTGATGCTAACCTTGTTCAGTTAGAAAAAATGGTTGAAGAAAAAGATGTCAACTCAAGAGCTTAAACATGTTAGTGTCAGAGATATCATACGGGCTCAAAGATATTACTGGTGGCCTTGGATATCATATGGGGTCAAAGATGAGCGCTAGGAAGGTGGTCAAATGTAAGGAAGTCATTGGTTTCACCAAGGGTGGTAATCTTGGTGACTTGATGAACATTGCCCATGGTGCAACCATCTCTCCATCACAGGCCAAGAAAAAGGGTGAAGCACCAATCAAGAACAAGAAGGTTGCTCATGAGCCATCACCATTATATTGTGTCTATGGATCATGAGGGTAAAATTGTTGTGAAATATGTTGGTGCCTACACTAAGAGAAATATTCTTAGAAATATGGAGTCTTGTATTCACCAAAAAATGTTTTCATCTAATCTCCAAGCACCCAAATCACATTGGGTACCTAAAGTGCAAGCTTAACTTGTTTTGTAGGCCTACTGCTCCGGTTTGTAGGCCTACTCCTCCGGTAGCACCGCATGGTTGCTTGATAGTAGATGTTCAAATCATATGACTGGAGAGAAGGACTTATTTGCATCACCAGAGCTTCATGAGACACCAAAAGAAACAATTGTGCATGGAGATAATAGCAAAGTTGATGTGATTAGTTTGGGTAAAATTGCTATCTCTCATTATAATTTAATTACAAATGTTTATCCTGTTGAATCTTTGGGATACAACTTGTTGTAGGTTTGACAACTTTGTGAGAAAGGCTATAAATGTCTCTTTACTAATGAAGGTGTGGTCATATTTAGAAGGGAGGATTCCTCTATTGCCTTTAGTCGCTCGAAGGGGAAGCTCTATCTTGTGGATTTCACCCAAGAGAAAGTAGAACCTAAGACTTGTTTAGTGGCAAAATCTAACTTAGGTTGGCTTGGCATCGTCGACTAGCCCATGTTGGGATGAGGAACTTGGTCAAACTTCAAAAAGGCGAGCATATCCTTGGACTTATCAATGTTGTCTTTGAGAAAGATAGGTTATGTAGCGCATGTCAAACCGGCATGCAAGGTTGTGCTCCACATCCCGCCAAGAACATCATGAGCTCAACAAGTCCATTGAAGCTTCTACACATGGACTTGTTTGGGCCCATCGCCTACCTAAGCATTGGTGGTAACAAGTATGGCCTAGTTTTTGTTGATGATTTTTCCAGCTTTACTTGGGTGTTCTTTGTGCAAGATAAGAGTGAAGTACAAGGAACTGTCAAAAAATTAATTAGAAGAGCACAAAATGAATGTGACTTGAAGATCAAGAACATTAGGAGTGACAATGGTACGGAGTTCAAGAATACAAGCATTGAAGAATGTCTTGATGAAGAAGGGATCAAGCATGAGTTTTCCGCTCCATATACCCCACAACAAAATGGGATTGAGGAGAGGAAAAATAGAACGTTGATAGAAGCCGCAAGAACCATGGTTGATGAATACAAGACTCCAGCTATATTTTGGGTCAAAGCAATCAACACCGCTTGCCATGCCATCAACCGCTTCTACCTTCACAAGTACCTTGGCAAGACACCTTATGAGATCATCACCAGTAACAAACCCAAGGTGCATTACTTTAGGGTCTTTGGATGTAAGTGTTTCATAGTTAACAAAAAATCCAAAAGCTCAAAGTTTGCAACGAAGGTTGACGAAGGATTTTTACTTGGTTATGGTACTAACGAACATGCCTATTGTGTTTTCAACAAGACCTCCTGTTGTGTTGAGATCACGATAGATGTGACTTTTGATGAAACTAATGGCTCTCAAGTGGAGCAAGTTGATAAAAACCCTATAGATGATGAAGAGCCTCCAAGCCAAGCAATCATGAGGATGGGCCTAGGAGAGGTGAGACCTCAAGAAGCTGAACCTCAAGATCTAGTTCCTGAAGACCATAATGAACCATCATAATTAACAAGAGTCGAACCACCAAGATCTCAACAAACCCAAGATCAAGGTCAAGATAATGGTGACGATCAAGATCATGGCAATGCTCAATGGGGGAGACCAAGGTTAGGAAGCTCAAGGCAGCGCATCAAGATGAAGATGATGATGGATCTGTCCAACCTCCATCTCAAGTGACATACCCAAGAGTACGTCAAAGCATACAATGAGCTCACCCCGTTGACAACATTCTTACGAGTATTCAAAGAGCGGTAACTACTTGCTCACGCTTAGCTACCTTTTATGGATGTTTATTCGTTTGTCTCCTCTTTGGAACCTCTTAGGCCTTGTTCGGTTGCTCGTGTTTGATTCCCGAGCTAGATCAGTTCCATGAATGGTTCGAGTGGTTCCATACATGTCACTCAAACCATGCGGTTTGGTTCCATGAGTCAGACTCATGGAACGAAACTAGGCCCTTTTGGCATGGAATGGGGCCAGACCATGCTTGGTTTCAAACCCTTCCAGATCTAATCGAACAAACATTTTGGGTGGATTGAGATTGATTCCATGCCGAGATATTCCATGTGGTTTGGAGCCCATTCCATGCCAAAACGAACAAGGCCTTGAGATAGATGAAGCACTTGAGGATCTGGATTGGATGATTGCAATGCAAGAGGAGTTAAACAACTTCACAAGAAATGTGGTATGGGAATTGGTGGAAAGACCCAAGCAAAATGTGATTGGAACCAAGTGGGTCTTCCGCAACAAACAAGATGAAAATGGAGTTGTTTCAAGAAACAAGGCAGGGTTAGTTGCTCAAGGTTTCACCCAAATTGAAGGTTTAGATTTTGGTGAAACATATGCACCCATAGCTAGCCTTGAGTCAATTCAAATTATTTTAGCCTATGCTACTCACCATGATTTTAAGCTTTATCAAATGGATGTATAAAGTCATTCTCGAATGGCCCCTATCGAAAGAGGTGTATGTAGAACAACCACCGGGTTTGAAGATCCCAAGTTTCCAAATAATGTGTACAGGCTCTGAAAGGCCTCTATGGGCTCAAGCAAGCTCCTATAGCATGGTATGAATGCCTTCAGGATTTTCTTCTTAAGAACGATTTTGAAATGGGCAAAGCTGATTCTACTCTCTTCACTTGTAAAGTAGATAAGGACATTATATTTGGCTCAACCGATCAAAAGTTTTGTGAAGAATTAATAGGATCATGTAACACCCAGATTTCCAAGAAATCCGAATGCTTCCATATGTGTGCCCAGGATGTCCACAGAACACATATAGATTACAAATATTGAATCACAGAGAACACAATGCTCGAATAAAATAGTTTATATCAGAGTTTAACACAGGACATAGTCTTAAACAAATAACACAGCGGAAGACTTAATACTAATAAACGTCTTAACTAAATAGAGCCTCAACTCCACAGGGATACCGACTGGTTGAACACAGCTTAGAAGTACAGCAGATCCTCCGGAAACTCAGCAAGCGACTGATCATTCAAAGCTCCATCTGTTACCCATCCAGGATTTTGTTGAATAATTGCAAGTGTAAGTAAACCATCTTACTTAACAAGTATAACACGGGTTATGCAAGGACAAAAGGCTGGACACGGTTGAACTGCAGTAGCACTTTTAGTTGTTTCATTTTATTATCATCTAATTTACTACAAATGAGTAGATCCCAAGTATAAACCCATTAATAAGGTATAAGTGATTATGGAACAAACCAACATCAACCACTAATATCATCTTCTAATCAAAAAGGATCCAGGCCGCTCGTGTCCGTGAGCACGGCTATCATGATAGATCAACACTCTGCAGAGGTTTCGCCCTTTACCCGCTGGTCACATAAATCCAAAAGAACTTATGTTACGAGGACTTTCACAAAACACCCTAACAAGCACAGTAGCCGTTTTGGTTCAACATAGGCAGCATAACCCGAGGCATCGAGATTGACGTACGCTCAGGGCGCAACGTGAGGGGGTCAATGGCGTCCAGAGCGAGAGCGCAATCATCGCAACGTGTGAAGCTGCCGTACATCGGGCGCTTACATCACGGGACTTTGCCTAACGGGGCATAGCCAACGGATAAAACCGTCCTCGATGGATCAAACTATAATCTCACCCATGCACCCCACATACGCCTTTCGGTAACCACTGGCGAGCTAGAGACGTACAAGCTAATTATCCAAGACCAGAGCCATTATAGTTCCAACGGCGGCGAACAGGTTCCTGGGTTGTCGCTTTAAGAACCGGACCTTACAGAGAGACATTAGAACAAAGCACAAAGCACATGCTCTAATTCCCTAGATCAAACCTTATAGAGACACTAGAACAAAGCACACAGCACATGCTCTAGTTCCCCGAACCATGTTGCTAAAAAGCATCTTTTAATCATCATTGAAGTGAACCATTAATTCAATATTGACATTAAAAATAAATGTTGGTTGCAACGCGTAGCATAGTCTAACCATAATGCATAAAACCCTGGGTAAACAAGGAATAGGGTAAAGACTAGGAACATCCTTAATGGTTAACAGTATTAGACACATGCATATGATTTATGTGATTAATCGGTGTATAGGTAACAAGGATGGTCCGTGTTATACTTGCCTTCTTCAAAGAACTGCTGCTGCACCTGCTCTTCGAGAACGGGATTGTTGGCGAACTCGAACGGCTCGGCAACTACTCACATCGATCACCACACAAGCATCCACACATACATGCAAACAAGATATTTAATTAGAACAATACACCAAACATGAACAAAAGATGAAAAGAAGGTTTTAGAATTAATCTACGCTTCACTACGAACACGTGAGCGTGAAAAACACTCAAATCGGAGTTAAAACAGAGAAACTACGCTTAAAACGGGCTCTAGGGGCTTGCTGGTAAAGATTTTAAGCTTCCAGGGGTGTTTTTGAAAGAAACCAGGGACCTAAAACATAGTTTTGTATAAAAACACAAGGGCTGCGGCGTAAAAACAACTTTCAGGAGGGCGGGCATGATTTTTCAAAAGGACAGGGGCTAAACCGAAAGAAAAAGGACTTGGTTGTAAATACTTTTGAACTGCGCTGGACCGCGGGTTGATTTTCGAAAAACAGAGGGGCTCTTTTGTAAAATCGCCACGGCAACGGCTGGTTGCTGACGTGGGCTGACGTCACCGTGGACCGAACCGTGGACCGGCTTGAACCGCGGTTCACGAGAACCGGCTCGGTTTAAACTGGTTTTAGATCTGGGCCATCGGTTTTGGATCGAACGGCTAGGATTAGATCTAGCTCATGGGTGGCCGGAGCTCGGCGGTTGCGGCGGCGCATGGCCGGATCCTCGCCGGAATTAGCTCGGGAAGGCGCTACAGCGGTCCAAAACTCGCCGCGGATAGCTTGGGAGAGAGAGGAGACAACGTGGAGTCTATTTTGGGGGTCTAGAGCGGGGATTGGGCAACGGTGGAGGCCGGCGACGAGCGGCGGCGGGTCGGCTGCTCCGGCGAGCTTGCGCGAGCGCTGCAGAGCGAAAGAGGAGGGGGAAAAAGGGCTTCGCGAGTTCCTCACCACACCACAAAGATCCGAGACAAGCTCTTGGCGGCTAGGCGGCAGCGAAGCGTCGGATTGGCGGCGGCGATGTGGAAGCTTGGCGGCGGCGCTAGGGTTTGGCGCGTCGGGCACTGGTGGCGCAAAAGGGTAGGTGGCGGAGCTATTTATGGGCTAGGGGAACCTTGGCGTGCGCTCCAAGTCGCGAGGAGACCAAGCTCGGCACGGCGGCGCGGCGCGGTTCGGGCGGAGGAGTCCTGGCCGCGTACGGCGAGAGGAGGAAGGAGGAGCTGACGGGTGGGACCCACTGGTCAGCGGCAGCGAGCGAAGGAAGGAAGCGCCGACAGGTGGGCCTGGTCTGTCAGCGGCTGCGAGCTGCTAGCTGGGCTGCGGGGTGGGCTGGCGCGGAGGAGCTGGGCCAAGGTAGCTGGGCCGCGCGAAGAAGGAAAGGGTTGGGCCGCGGGAAAAGAAAAAGAGAAGGAAAAAGGAGTGGGCCAGCTGGGCTGAAAAGAGAAAGAGAAAAAGAGAGAGAAAAGAAAAGGTTTTTTTTTTCTTTTATTCAAACACTCATTTGAATTCAAATTGAAGTTCGAATTCAACAATCAAAAATAAATGCACCAGCATGAATGCAACAATAATGTTTCTATACCCTATATTTGCTTTTATTTTGCTCAAAATTTTATTTTCCTATATTAATTATGAGCACTTCAATATAAAAAAACAATTAAATTCTAATTTTGAAATAGGGCATTTTTAGGGTGTTACAGATCATGACAAAGAGGTTCGAGATGTCCATGATGGGTGAGTTGAAGCTCTTCCTCGGATTCCAAATCAAGCAAGGAAGGGACTTTCATTAGTCAAACCAAGTATATAAGTGACATGCTTAAGAAGTTTGGTATGACCAAAGCCAAACCCATCAAGACTCCAATGCCAACAAATGGACATCTTGATCTAAATGATGAAGGCAAACCCATGATCAAAAGGTATATCGGTTCATGATTGGTTCATTGCTTTACCTTTGTGCATATAGTCCTGATATTATGCTTAGTGTGTGTATGTGTGCAAGATATTTGGTACACACTCCTAACCTTGGCTTGTGGTATCCCAAGGGCTCCTACTTCAATTTACTTGGCTATTCCGATTCAGATTATGCCGGTTGCAAAGTAGATAGAAAGAGTACATCAAGGACTTGCCAATTCCTTGGTCGGTCTTTGGTGTCATGGAGCTCTAAGAAACAGAATTTGGTTGCTTTATCCACCATCGAAGCGAAATATGTTGCTACGGGTGCTTGTTGTCCCCAACTTTTATGGATGGAGCAAACCTTGAGGGACTACGGTTGTGAGTTTAATAAAATTACACTCTAGTGTGACAATGAGAGCACTATCAAGTTAGCAAACAACCCAATCTAACACTCCTGAACAAAGCACATAGATGTGAGACATCATTTCTTGAGGAATCATGAGGCTAAGGGAGATATTACTTTACGTTCCGTATGTTTGGAGAGGCAACTTGCCGATATCTTCAGTAAGCCTCTAGAGGAGCAAAGATTTTGTGCTTTGTGGAATGAACTAAATATCTTGGATTCTCGTAACTTGGCCTGACTTGTTGGACACAAAATTTATTGTTGCCTAGATAGGAAAAACTATAGATTTTATGCTTGTTGTGTTGTTTTCAAAATGTTGGATTTTTATTTTTGATCGTAACATGAGCATGGTGATCATTGTTTTGAAATGTTTGTTTGTGGCTGATCACTATGTCTCAAGGTCTCTTATGTGTCTACAAGCTAGCATCTCTTATCATCCCTATCCAGCTCTAAAACTGTAACTATCTTGGTGAAGGAAACCTTGATTTATCGGAACTTTGGACATATTTCCACTGGGAGTGGTCAGGAGATTTTTAAAGAAAATAATATTCCTAGCGGAAGTTCCGCAAAGCGTCGAAGTTTCTGAGGAGCACTTCGGAAGAATGAAAAATGTACCACCAAGGGCACTCAGGAGAATTTGATTCATAGAAAAATATATTCATGGCGGAACTTCCAAACAACTTCGGAAGTTCCGATGACTCCATAATGCCTATAAATACCCGTCGGGCTGAACACAAACCCTAGCCATCTCTCTTTCTTCCAACGTCTCTCTCTCTATCCTCCAAACCGCCAGCCACCAAACCCCCCCTCCTCTTAATCTGTGAGGGCAACTCCAAAATCGACCGTGGAAACTTCAAATCGATGGTTGGATTTGATTTTCCAGTCTTTGGAAACTCCAATTCATATTTCCACTTCTTCGATACTCGTGGGAAAATCTCAAGATAACCCATTCAAATTTCCTGTGACCGGATCTCTCAATGTAGAAGGAGTTTATGGATTTTCTTTTGGATATGAGTTGCTGCAACATGCTAGAGTATTCCTTGATGATCTTACAAAATTTGGATGGTGAAATCAAAAGATTCATGTTTCATGTTCTTGTTCATTCAAACTCTAAAATGTTCATGGCCCGATCTCCCAATGTAGTAGGAGTTAATGGATATCCTTCTAGATTTATGTTCATACTACATATACCTATCAACGCCTACGATCTTGTGAATTTTGGTGGGTGGAAATTCCTGGATTTCTTGGATGAACACGGGCTCTGCCAGAAGTTCCGACAGGCGTGGAAAGTTCCAATAGGCGCCTGTTTCCCAGGAATTATACAATCTTCTTTGATCCATTCTAATCTTCAGTGCAAACCTTGACAAATGGCTCAAGGTAAGAAGAAAGTGTCCACTCCTGAGATTGAATCCCCTCCATCAGCTCACTCAGAATCAACAGAGGATGATCTACCCATTGCTCAGAGAAAGACCAAAAGAAAGTTGCCTCAACATGGTGAGGGGGCATCCAGGGGGAGAGGACGGAAATGTACCAGTGGTCGTGGGACAAGAGGCCGTGGTAGAGGACAAAGCATGAACCACAAAACACCTTCCAAGAGAATGTTGGAGATCCCTCAGGCGCCATAGGGGTAAGCACCTGCTGACCTGCACGGATGTGCAAGCCCTGTGCATCTACTTGCATGTCACCCGCAGGCTGCGGAGGCCTTTCATGGCTTATGGAGAGGAAGCTGCGATGAGGCCTGCGATACTTTCTTGCAACTAGAGAGGGAAATCTTGCAGCGATGACATTGCCGGTGGGGGTTTTTTTTGTCTCTGTGTGGTGAGCTCTGAGGGCGATGAGGATTCAGGTGTGTGGTCGATGGCGAACCCTATCCCCGCTCCCCATTTTTTATTCCGACCATGCAGCCTAAAGATCTCTACAAAGATTGCCTTAGTTACTATTTCGATAGATCCTAGATATTCACTACTCTTTTAGACTTTTCATTCCATGAAAACCATGATTCCCCTCAGGGCAGTCCCAACCCAGACTCTACCCATAGAGTCTATATGTTGAAGACTCTATCACAAGAAACCGTAGTATCCAATACAGTTTTTGTGTCTTGAAGACTCTATCACAAGAAACCCTAAACTTTTGCTACAGGAATTTTTCTCGCATCTTTACAAACTAAACATCTAATCAAAATGACACTCTCCACTGGTATTAGCATAACAGTAAAGTTCTGCTAAGCTCAACTTTCCACTATCTGTACACCCCCTCCGCAATGGCGATGCTCGGTGGGTGGCACATGTTAGTGACTAATAGGTAGTGTGACTTTGTAGGTCCATGCTCGGTGGGTCGCACATGTTAGTAACAAATAGGTAGAGTGGAACAGAGTTAGAGGTTGTTTTTGTTATGCCAAACCGACACGGCCTTACCACTGCTCATCGTTTGCGTTTTCACCTTCTCCATCTTTCCCAAATTAAACGTCCCATCAAAAACCACCGCTGCGCCATTGCATTCTCTTACCCTCCCGGCCCATCATTAGCCTTCTCCTCCCCCACCCCACGCAGTGCGGACGATGGTAGGTAAGCATCACAAGCAAGCTTCCACGAGGCTAGTCTGCGACGCGCGTGGTCACTTTTTGCGGATTCCGACGATCTCGTGGCCATCTTGGATGAGCAGCATCGAGGCCATTAGGGGAGCACGTGGCGATGCCCACACGCGGGGACCTTCCTTCCACAATGTCATTGATGGATAGGCCGCCTTGCATGTCGTCGACCACGCCATGGCCATGCCCGAAGGTCCAAACCCCACCGACTCCATCAATACTTGTGAGGTAGTCGCCACCGCCTTGTCATCCTGCAACCGCCAAGGTGAGCAATATATACTCTCTTCTCTCCCAGCACCTCTGTAATCTTAGATTTGAATATTCTAGTACTTAATGAATCTCAGAAGTAGTTGGGAAAAGGGAGGAGTGATATGCATTGGGGGTTTTTCTAGCATGTGTGTAAAATGAAGACAAATTTGATGCATGCATATCAAGATTATTCATTTTCTCTATATTTTGCTTTGTCTAGAATCACATTTGCTTATTGACAGTTTCTTTGTTTTAGTATGAGGATTAGATATCAGAGTGGTAACACAGATGGGCAGATCTTTTAGTTTTCTATCGCATATATATATATATTCACTTTCGCTAAATTCAATTTTGATAGAATCACATGTTGCTATATATAGATTCACACAGTTGCAATGCTTTAATTTATGTTGGTATGATATGATGATTGCATCTCTTTTAATTATCTGTTGGAATCAGAGTGACAACATATATAGCTGGTGTTACATTATTTATGATAGCAGCAAGTATTCTTCATATTGTTGGGTTGATGATCTTTGTTTACCACATTCTTAATATGAATGGCTCTGACATATCAAAATGCTTCATATCATAGGCAGGACCATTCCACATTTACACCGAAAGCCAACCCACCGATGATAATCCAGATGCCAAATGGGACTGGCCGGACTGTTGTAATGCGAAGCCTGTGGTTGAAGTGGTTGGTGCCTGAAGTTGTTTACTTGATCCGCTGTATGCAATTATTTATTCATGATTTTGAGGCAAAGCCAAGGAAGCAATGATGAGGGCGACCTACTCGTGCCCTGTCCAACTGAAGTGATGTTTGTTCACACTTCTTCCATAATTTCCTTAATTTAGCTTCCAAACCCATGTAATCTTTGATTATATATATTTTGCTAGTACTGAATTTATGATAGATTCGAAAAAGGTGGAGGAGCTTCGCCTTCTTATCAAGAGGAAATGACGTCAGGACAATGGTATCATGTAGACAAGGACGCCTGATGATGCCGTGTCTTCTTTTACTAACAAGGGAACAAGTTTTATATAGCTGTAGGTTAGTTTTATGAGACCACATCCTATCAGAACACAATTCCTGTGAGATAACTCAAATCTGGTTTGCATTATCTTGATCCAAGGGAAGCACGTAGGGAAAGCTGGAGGAGGGATTTGCAAAATCACCACCCCCAAATCATGTGACCTTGGTTTGCAAAATCACCTTTCCCTTGGATCAAGATCATGTGTCCTAGATTTTTGGGTTCTCTTAGGATATGTTGTCTAGTTTTGTAGTACTGACTTTGGTTGATTCTAGTTATTATATTAGAATCGGTATGGACACAGTATTGTTGTTGAAGTCGGTATCAACGATGATTGTACGATGCTGCTATTTGTGTAGCTTCAATATTGAGATCAAATGCTCTGTGATACCGTCTAGAATAGCCTAGTTGCTCGTCCGCTTGCCCTCAATGTCCTTTTGGGCCTTTTAGGTCCAAGACAGCCCGATAGCTCTCCGCGTCCGCAGCTACTAACAGCCCAGCTCCGTGTTCGCTAGCCCTCAATCTCATTTCGGGCTGATTAGGCCTAGGACATCTTGGCACCTCTCCTTCTCCACAGCTACTCAATCTCTTTCGGCCCTGTGAGGCCCAAGAAAGCCAGGCTGCTCTCCGCGTCCACGAAGTAGCGCCCAATCACTAACAAATGGAAACCACCTGGTAGCTTCGACCCCACCGTTGTGTCGTCATCTTCGTGCCCCACCCGAAGCATGCCCCCGTTGTATTGCCTCATCGTCCGCCATATTGGTGGAAATATCTCGCTAATTCGTCGTATCTGTAGCCCAGATGGTGATTCATACCTCAGCTGTGCGCTGTCCTTGATCTCGAGCCTATCAGCTTCGTCCCCTCCGGTGAACTCCGCCATGGACCTTCTGTAGACTTGCAGTGCTAGATCCCGCCTGTCCGGTGCTGACGTGGACAACCGCCTGATCCCACCTCTCCACTGGGCCCTGTACAGGTGGACCGCCGGGTCACAATTGTGGGTTCGACCCATACACGTGGAACCATACACGTCGGACGTTGGGTCCCACCTTGCCGGTGGGCCCCATACCAGTGGCCTAGAGCTTGATCACACCTTGTCGCTGGGACCCTGCACACGTTGCATGTGGCCTAGAGCTTGGTCACACCATGCCGCTTGGTCAGACCTCCCTACTGGACCCATCTCTAACATGTTTGACCGGACTTCCGTCCCCCCTGGTCTCTAGACGGGGCAGACACGAGGACATGCTAGAGCATCTGCGGACCCATGGTTCGAACTGCAAGTGTGCACCATTGGTTTTACGATGAGCATCGTAGACACAATTCGTCAATGGCACAACTTTTGTTGACGAGATGAATGTTGTTCGTTGACGATTTTTTTAGTTTCGTCATTGTACTGAAGCGGCCAAGGATTGTCTCCTATGATCTTCGACGAAACTTTTCGTTTTGTCGTAGTAGGGGTATCTTTAACGATGAGATTTCAGAACGTCAGCAACAAAACATCAAGAGAAGTCCCTTTTCTACTAGTGTATCTTGTAATATGCATCACAATTGATATATGGTTCACACTTCACACACCACAAATGTAATGATATAGTGGGAGCTCTCTTCCAAAATGTGCAAATGGCATCTAAGGACATCATGATCTTAATTCAAACCATGCATATATTGAGGGGGAGTTCAACTATATAATTGGATTCAAGATGATCCATGAGTTTTAATGTGAATCTTAATTGTGTTGTCATCCATCACCAAAAGGGGGAGATTGAAAGTGCATTTGGCACCCTGTGTGCGTTTTTATGTAGATGACGTATGCAATTAAGGAGCTAATGAGATTATTTGAGATGTTGAAATATTTAAAGCTATAAGAGATACATTTTGCAGAAAGGAAGTCCCTCTTTAAATGGATGAAAGTTGACAATGCTTCGTTGAAGATCTTTTTATCATTTTCCATTTTGAAATTGAGTATAGGAAACACTGTACTACTAAGAGGGATGTGAAGAATTATCTGAAGATGCCCAAAAGTGCTTAGTAGAGATGCTAACAACCTAAGTGAGACACAAAGGCTAACACACTTGCACTTATCTTGAAAATTCACTATCTGTCAGAACTTCCTAAGCTCTTCGAAAGTTCCGACAGACACTGTTGGAAGTTTGGGAATACTTCCACCAGTGTCACTCAGCCTTTTCTCAACTTGAATTAAATTTATTCCTCGAAATTTCCAATAACCATCGGAAGTTCCAACAGACTCCTTGACAGCACATAAAGGCTAGTTTTTGGGGGAGCGGGTATAAATACCGCCTAACCCTTCCTTCACTAGCTGCCAACCCCATTCAAACTGAACACCACCTCAAGCTCTCTCCCCTCTTCCCAAACACTCTCTTGAGCCATTCCTTCACTCTCTTTGAACTAGGGCTTGAGCACTTGAAGCATCTCCGATGATTGGTTCATGTTTGTTACTCTTGGAGCTTGCTCCTAGACGGTTTGGCATCGCCCGTGGAGTGCTCATTGGATCGTGAGCTCTCTGGAAAGTTTGTATTATTCATTCCTTCGTGGAAAATCTAGTAAGTGACTCAAACTTCCTTTTTTTGGTTGATTTGAGCAAGGCAAATGTTAGTTGATAACCTTGCTCTTTGTGAGCTTCTCAATGGAGACATAGCTTCCTTTGTGATAGTAAACTTCGGGAACAAATACTTATCGCTTGTCCATTTACTTATTTGTTCTTGTTGTTCATGCATGTTCATGTTGTTTATCTAGATCTAGAACTTCATTTGACCCGACCTATTTCTACAAGTGGTTCCGTTATAAAGATCATATTGTATCATCTTCTGACATCATTGTGCAACTTTTGATTCATACAAAATTCTTGTTTTCATTTTGGATTTTGAATTTCGTGAAGAGCACACCTGTTATCGGAAGTTCCGTAGAAATTCTGAACTTTCGTTCCTTCGGAACTTCCTAAGCTCGTCGTAAGTTCTGTTGATCTTTACTGCTGCAAAGTATTTCTCAGGAAAGTTGAAGAAACGACTATCCACCCCCGCCCCCTCTAGGAATCACAATGATCCTTTCACTCATTCCACCATGTCATCCTTTCAAATTTGTGATCACTAGACAAGATTTGGGGGTTCACAAAGCACTTTTTATGAAAACCAAGTTTCATGCTAAAATCATGAGCAGTTAAGGTGTACTCCTTATTAAAGAATCAAAAGATAATTGATGTTTCATTTGAGTCAGATTCAATGCTGAGGGTCATCAGAAATTCCATCCGGCTTGCTTGAATGCACGCTGCATGTCCCTGCCCAAACACATCCTTGCAGGAAGGGTACACTCGATGCGCTTAACATGGGTATAATGCTTTGTCCAAAGGATGTCCAAAGTAGTCCTCTCGTGCACACTTCTGACCACGATCTGTTCCATCTTGATCATGAGGCAGATGCGGAAGGGCTGCCTTGGCACGAAGGAACTTCTTCCTGTAGCACTTCCCCATGTTAAGAGGACTCCATGGACATAGCATCCCTGGACGATCCTTCATCATGAGAGCACCACGATCTACTTGGGCTTGCCTTCTTGACCAGTCGATCATGGTACCTGCAAAAGGTTAATGTACAAAAATACCTGAGGGAGCATGTGAAGGTTAATGGGTTAGCAAAAAGTCAGTCATCCTTGTGAGGGAGTTACCCTCCACAAACATTCTCGTTCTTGTGCTAAGTCTTTTATTGAAAGGGAAATATCACCATTTCCAAAATTTTCTTTATTTACTAGCGGAGTGATTAACTACTAAGCTTTTTTACTAATCAATGCTTAGCATCTAATTGAGCAAAGAAGTGCTTAGCAGAACAAGAAATAAACAGAGAGGGGATAGATCTCAGCGAGAAGAAGGTCTGGTGCGAGAGAAGGAGGTGCTTGGCGCCGGGTTTTTTAGAGGCGAGCAGGTAGGTGGCCGGCCGGCCGGCCGACGAGCGGCAGCGGCTGAGCCATGGGGTAGCCTACTCATAGTGTTCCTGCTGCACCTGCTGATGGTTGGCGATGATGGGACGCGAGCGGAGAGGAGCGGCCGGCCGGCTAGCGGTGGAGCCGCCCGGCCTAGTGTTTTCCCTGCTCGCGCAGGTTCCTCTACCTTTTGCTAATGCTGGGTTGATAGGTAGGGCTGGCTGCTGGGTCCGACCAGCCAGTAGTGGGGTCGGTCGGCCAGTAGTCATAGCTGAATTTGTTTTTATATGCAAAAAGGAGATGGGAAAAATGCAATATAGGAAATAAATGATACAAAGGGAAGTGGCAGTTTGAAGCGAGCCATGATTAAATCAAAGGGAAATTAAATGATTTAAACTATCCTATATGCTAGTGCAAATGCAAATGGGGGATACATACTAGTGCCTATGGCGAGGGCTCGGGTTTCGTGTCCTGAGCTGGACTATTCATACCTAGTGGTCGTTGGGCATCGTTTGACAGTGACGCTTTCTTCCACCAGACTTTCTTTGTCGGCGGAGTCTTTTGAACCTTTTTCTGATCGGCTTCCAGAACTATCTTTCTTTGGATTTTTCGCCTGGCATTTCAGTAGTTGTGCCACTTAAGCTCCTCCTGCAGCCGCAAGGCTTCTATTGCTGCAGCTAGGGCTTTGATGGTTACTGTAGATGGACTTTCTTCCTTCTTCTTGGGCTCTTCACAGTCGATGGCTTTGTCATGAGCACAGCGCTCCACCTTTGGTCTGAAGGCAAACTTCTCCGTGCACCCGTTGTTGTTTAGCTGGATTTCTCCAGCTCCAACATTGATGTTCGCATTGGCAGTACACAAGAATGACCTCCCTAAGATGAGAGGGGTCTTGGTGTTGACTTCCATGTCGAGGATGATGAAGTCTATGGAGACGATGAAATCCCGGATTTTAACAGGAATATCCTATGCTACTCCAGAAGGATAGCGAATCTGCTAGCTGCAAAAACATAGACGTAGGCACATGATGTTTGAGAATAATTGGCAGGATAGCTAGAATTAGCATGGCCAATTTTCTCATTCGCCGGCAAGTATTGTGGTGAAATCACATATTGTGGATTTGCAGCCGATGAGCAAATAGATGAAACACCTTGCCGAATATTGCTAAAATTATCAACATGCGGTGTTCCATAAAACTTGTTGAACTTACCATGTTAGTTTGGCCTTGATAATCACTCACTGGCCTCTGAACTTGTTGCATGGCCCATGCGTGAGGGTAAATAGATGCATTTTGTATACAGCTAGTAGCATTGAAATTCAAAGCATGCATATTATTTGACAATGGCTTTTGAATATAACATTTTGAATTAAAATCTGCATTACTAGCCGATGCAATATGTCTACTAGAGTCATATCTAGCAACATCAACATGAGGATTTATGGTACTAGCAAAATAATCATTAGAAACATGTGATGTATTTTCATGTTGTACCCCAGGCATGATGTAGTAATATTGTTGTGGAGTGTACCGATAGCCCACCATGATAGGTCTTGATGCTTCTAATCTTGTAATAGTTGAATCCAGATATTTTTGATAATCCAAGCAACCAATGATCAATATATTGCTTCTCTTTTAGTCTTCAATATGGAGCAGCAAGCAAACACAATGCAATGGGCTTAAGCAGCCTGAAGCAAAGCTATGAATATAGGTGCAATCGGTCCAAAAGGACCAGATTCACCTAGAGTGACGAATCAAAATAGTAAGTCGTTTAGGTATATGGCTAGGTCAGAAAAATTCTGTTTTAGATAACTAGAATATTCTTCCCCAATGAAGTCGCCAAAAATGTGTTGACGCTTTTCACAGACAACACACAGAAAGCACTAGATCGCGCGGGTCGCAAACAGACCAGAATAGACCAGATCAAAGTCAGCCTACAAAATAGGACAGACCGGTTTTAGAAACAGGACAGGCTGGTTTTGTCGGGTTTCACTGGAATCGGCCATTCGAGAGGATAATCTCCACGCTTACATGGTGGAGGGCAGCTAGCTTTACAAGCAAACCAGCAAAGGATAACCAACGCGCTTACGTGACAAAGAACGACTAGTTTACAGCACACTAGCAAAGGTCGCCGATGCTCATGCCCGAGAGGGACCCCGTCAGGGCATAGACGTCGTTGGACCTGCCCTAGGTCGACCAGCGAGCATAGAACGCCATCAATGGGCATGGAGATCATGATGGACAGCAAGAGAGGTTGGAAAAGACTAGGGTTTGGAGGTAGAAAATGTAATTGTGTGTTTTGATAGGATTGGATGTCTCTCAATCAGCCTTATCCCTTCATATTAATATGGTGGGGAGGTCTGAACATGAAAGGAGTCAAATCTACCTATAAAAGAACGAGTAGAATTAAAAATGATTCTCACCCAATTTTGGTTCCCCTTAGCCTCACGCTGGACCCAACTGTAAGGGTCAACGGAGGTAGGACGAGAGTCAAACCCACCAAAACTGATATTTAGATAATGTTTCTGCCAAAAACATAATTATTTTCTCACACACGCATGTATATCAGCTCAACTCGAGCCGAGCCGAGTCCCGTAAAAAGAAAAAAACACGACCGAGCCGACTCCGACTCTCATTCTCTGATGAATTCCATTCCATAAAACACATATAGTTACCTTTATATCTGTAACACCCGGAATTTTCATCACATGTTTTAAATAGCAATCTTTTAAAAATTTCTGGAATTTATTTGTAATCCAAATTTAATTTGAGGGAATATTGAGTTGAATATGCATTTAAATTCTTTTTTATTAAAAAGAACTAAAAATAAATATAAGGTCACTATTTGATTGAATGCATTTCATGTTGGAGCATTTTATTTGAGTGTTGAATTCAAATTGTTTTGAATTTAAATTTGGTTTCTTATTTGAATTTCAATAAAAGTTTCCAAAAGGTTCAACATTCAAAAACCGAAGCTTCAGCATCTCTTCTACTCGGTTTCAACATTCCAACACTGTTGCTTCAACATTTCTCCTTTCCTCTTTCTCCTTCCCGGCCCATCTCTCAATTTTCGGCCCAACTTCCCTTTCTGTCCCGCAAAGCCAGCTCAGCCCAATCCACAGCTCTCTACCCTCTCTCTCCCTTTCACTGATAGCCGGGCCCCACATGTCATCCCTCTCCTCCGTCCCAGGCCTGACCCCAACTAGGCTCGAGTCGAGCCCGACCTGCGCCGTGCCTACGCCTCTTGTTCCTCCATTGGCCCGCACTCCAAGGCCTCCTACCCCGACCTATATAAGGCGCCACCACATCCTCCTTGAACCCCTTCGTCCAGTTCCCCAAACCCTAACCGCCACAGCCCCTTGCGCCGCCGCCATCGAGCTCGCGCCGCCGCCATCGGCCCATCGCTCCACTGCCTCTCCTTCGTCAATAACTTGCTTTGGACCTTCGAGGTAAGATGAGGAAAGCACCGAGCTCCTTTTCCCCTTCCTCTATCGCTCTGTATCAACCGCATCACGCCGCCGTGCATCCCGGGCCGCCACCGTTCGCCGCTAGGCCTTGTCGCCGCGAGAACCTCGCAACCGATGCCCTAGATTGAATCCCCATCTCCCTAGCTTCGTCCCGAGCCCTAAATCGCTCAAAACCTGTGGCTGCTAAGCCCGGATTCGCCGAGCTCCGGCGAGCCTCCGCCGCACGCCGCCGTCGTCAGTCCTCTCCGGCGACCAGTGCCGCCCAATTGTTTTCCAGCCGTCCGATCTGGATCCGACGCCCCGTATTAGATCGAACCCGTGTCAGCACTAGGTCAAACCAGTCAGCCACGGCTTGTTTTCAAAATAACCCTTATAGTTTCTATAAATCAACCTGCAGTCCACATATATACAAAAATAATTACATCTAAATCCTTTTCTTCCCGTTTAGACCGCTGATCTGTTCTGATATCAAACCCGCCATCCCTGGCTACCTCTTTTTCATGTGAGCCCTTGGGTTTTCAGGTGAAATTGTGTTTTAGCCCCTGAGTTCTTCTGTTTAAGCCCCTGTTAAGTTAGTTGTCTCGCAGATAAACCCTTCAGCCTTGTTTTATATATAGATTCCACGTATAAAGTCCGATTAACCTTGTTCTGGTTGCGATAATCTTCTAAAGGCGTAGAGTTTAGCTTGGCAGTGTTGTTCCCCGCATTTAGTGTTTTGAAAATAAAATAAGTATTAATTTGCTTAGCACTTGTTACACTCGTTTCTAAATTAAAAGCAAACTAGAGTTCTACCTTCGTGTTTTATAATAAATGTTAATTTGATTAATTATTATTGAACTAGACTTTTGTAACTAAAATATGATTAGAGTTATACCTTAAATTTTCATAAATAAGGATGTTAATTTGATTAATGCTTATTTCATATACTTTTCTAAATAAAAACTAAATAGGTTATACCTCGATTTTCATAAATTAAACTTAATTTGGTTAATGAATATTCATTTTGTTTTTATGAATAAAAGCTACATAGGTCGATCCCGAGTTTTCATAATTACATGCTAACTTGACTTATATGAATACAAATGTATTTATGAATTATAATTGACCAGTTGAACTTGAATAATAAAGTCATTCGATTAGACATTGACCTACAATTATTTTCTACAGTTAATTGTTTAATTAATATAATTTATATATAATATTTACAAATAAAATTGATTACTCTTTAAGCCGCCTTTTCTTTTGAAAGTATAATTTGAATTAATTCAATACTGAATATTTCTCTAAAATATTCATTGCACGTCTTTTCTTAATTAAAATAAATGAAGCATATAGTCTTTGCTTTTCTCTTATAATATAAATCATCCGATAGTTGTATCTTTTCAACCTTAGCTTCGATCTCAGTGTTCCTCGTGCCCTTACGATCCTTGCTGAGACCTCAACCTGTTTCTATGCTTGATCAATATTGTTGCCCATGATTGGTGTAATGTTATTTATGTGTGCAACTGTTGCTTGTATGTGCTTGTGTGATGATATTGAGCTTTAGCAGATATTCTTAGGATTTAAGGCAAGTGGATTTCCCCCTCTACATACTCTCTTTTGTCATATGAAATATCATGTTAATTAATATTTACTTTATGCTATGTATTGCGTTAATATTGATGGGTCCTATATTAAGGATGACTAGTTTTTATTGACCATCCGTTTGATAACTGGGTCTTTACTTTATGTTGGGTAGCTTTGCTTAGCTGCTATACTTGGGAATGGTTCACACTATTCGAGAAGACAATAATTTTGTGTTACCATTTATCAAGCTATTTATATCCATGTTCCGATGATGATGTTAAACAAGATCACTTATGTTAATTGGAACATGGAGCGGCAACCTGGGATTTACCCGTACAACCACAGTACCATATGGCTCTGGTCTTGGCTAAGTAACTAGATGAACTCTGTGTTGTGTTTGCACTGCTAGTGGTGGAATTTGGGGGCATTACCGGTTTGGGAGGTACGGGAATCGGAAGGCAAGGCCTTGCCGTTGTAACCGTGGTCGTCGGGGAGCAAACACATACATATAGGGATTCTTTGGAAAGGCCTTGTAGCGTCCCTATGCAGTCACACCTTGGTAGTGTGGTACGTGCCTGATCAGCACAACATGGTTGGGTCTAAAGTTCTTCGGAGCTTTTACGTGAATTGTGGTGAAAGTGTACAACCTCTGCAGAGTGTAAAACTGTTATAACAGCCGTGTTCGCAGTTATGAACGGCCCAGATCCTCACATGATAACTGAACCTGAAGATGAAAATAAATTGTGGTTTCTGGTTAAGGAATGAGTGCTTTGGCACAAACGATGCTTATGATGGATATCTCTTATGCTTAATTGGGTTGGTATATACTTATATCTTAGTAATCAGGTGCTTGCTAATAAAACTTGACTAACTAAAATACTGACCGCTCTTAACTCTTAGCCTTTCCTTGAAAGCTTTACATATTCTCCTACTTGTTGAGTACCAACCATAAGTGTACTCACCCTTGCTAAATATTGGATCAGAAGGAGAAGAAGATGTGAAGTTTTTTAGTTCATTCAATGAAGATTGCTAGGCGTACGCAACCCCCAGTCTTTTTTCCTTTTTACTTTTCAAATTTTTTTCTTTTTTACTTTTCAAATTTTTATTTTAACTTTTCCCTTCTGAATTTGTATCTCATATCAATTCTATATCATTTCTGTGTGGTCATAAAGAAATTTGCTAGCCTACGAAAGTCTCTCTGTTCTATGCCTGTTGTGTGGGGACGCGTGAAATTTATCATCGAAGAAAAAGAAGATGGCCTCCGTTTTGCTTTCTGTTTGGGAAATGCACTACGTCACCTGAAGCCTCCATATCGATAGTGCTTTCCCATCATCAGTGTCTCACGGCGAAATCAAGGAGTTAGCAGTCTCTTCTATTTGGTTTATAGTTCACATGTGCTTAAAATAAGCCCTCCCATATCGAATCTCAGGAGTTTTGTTTTTTTTACCTTTTTTCCTTTTTACTTTTCAAATGTTTATTTTATCTTTTTCCGTTCTGAATTTTTATCTCAAATTAATTGTATATCGTTTCACTATGGTCATAGAGAAATTTACTAGCCTATGAAGGTCTCTATGTTCTACGCCTGTCGTTTGGGGACGCGTGAAATTTATCATCGAAGAAAAAGAAGATGCCCTCCGCTTTGTTTCCTTTTTGGGAAATGCACTACGTCCCTTGCAGCCTCCACACGAATAGTGTTTCCCATTATCGGTGCCTCACAACGAAATCAATGAGTTAGCAGTCCAGGCAGCTCTTCTATTTGATTTATGGTTCAAAGGTGCTTAAAATAAGCCTTCCATGTCTAATCTTTTGATGTTATTTATGAGAACTAATTGTAAAACTAATTGCATTAGCCCTAAACTTTTCTACAAGATGAATCTACTAAGGTTAATTAACTTATGATTAGCATATAGATGGGGTAACCACAATGTAATTAGGCTTCATAGATTCATCCCCTCGAAAAATATTTAGAGCTCATGAAATTCATCATGTCATTGGTCTTTGTTTAATGCTCCTAATTAGTATCAAACATAAGATGTGACTGAGTTCATTTTAAGCCCTAGGGAACCAACACTCTCACCTAGTCTTTTTCTTTTATGGTTTTATCTCACCTTTCACTCCTTGAAAAAGGTGCATGACAGGGGTGGCCCATCGTGCTTGAAAGGTTATGATAATGTTTCACACATCACTTGCACATAGTTTGTTCATGTATTTGTATACCAAAGGTATGTTGCTGCCTTTTTTCACTTGCTATTGTGTTTGCAACATAATGCTTTAACAGAGCTATAAGATTATTTATGATATTGGTAATGTAATACATGGTTATACATTATCATATAATAGTAATGTACTGATCCTAACAAGCATTCTTGATCAAAATATTATTTAAAAAAAACGTTCTTTACGGGCGCGGCGTTACTGCACCTACCCTCTACCCTCTAGTCTATAATGAAGGCGCAGGAACTGCATGCACCCCACGCAGGAGCTCCGTTCGTTGGCTTGTCTCTCCAATCCAGCCGCAAATCTCAATCCGATCGAGCTGTGCTCCTGGCCTCCTGCTCATCAAAGGTTGCTGCGGCCGGCGGCGAGGAGGACCTGACGATGAAGGAGGTGCACACTACCTAAACCGAAAGGCAGAGCAACCACTGCGGCCAGGATGAGGAGGGCAATAAGAACTTAACAAGGGCTATGCGCAGGAGGAAATCGACTTCCTGGCCACCCTTCCTCGGTGAGTGCTGGACTTGATCAATTCTGAGATCGATGTTCGTTGGAGATCAGCAACCGACACTCCGATTTCTACTAGGGACCACACAGATGACCACGAGAGCGGGGAGGAAGGAGACGAGGATGTTCACAGTTAGATTGATGTAAGCTTGTGCACCAGTGCATGCATGCATCGTGCGAACGAATCTGTGTTTGCTTGCATCCGGCTACTATTTTTGCATATAAAATCGATTGCCACCAAGAGTTTGCTAACCGACACGTGAATGATGAAAATTATAGCCAAGAAAGTTTCCTGCAAGTGGCCGACGGAGTGCTATAAAAATTATATTGGTAGATCATATCTGAAGCGTTTTAAACTTTAGAGAACAAAGCCAATATTTTTTTAGAAACGTTTCAGAAAGGCAAAATAGCCAAATCCGTCCTTGAATTTTTGTCAATGGGCCAACTTCATCCGTGAACTTTGGAAAAGGCCAAATTAGTCCTCAAACTTCTGATTTTGAGTTCAGTTACGTCCTGCTCCGTCTGTGATTAACATCGAAGTCGTCTCCTGGCATGTGGCTGTCCACGCCGTCTCCTGGCTGCACGGCAGTGGATGAGACCCCACCTTTTTCTAATTAAAAACCAATCACGCGTGGACGGCGGGCGAGCGGGATGCACGATGAGCTCACATGCGCGGCACGAGCATGGCGGGGTGAGTGCGATGCGGGTAAGCTCGCATGCGTGTGCTGCTGCTGCGCGAGCTGGCCGCCGCGCATGAGCTGCTGCTGCTTGAGCTGCGACGACTGGAGCGGTGAGCTCGCGGGTGGCCCTTTGCTCGGAGACTCAGAGCCGTCCCCTACGTGGTGAGCTCGGTGCGGTTCTCTCTCTGTGTCTCTGTCTGCTTCAGCGTGGAGAGGATGGGAGGTAGGCCGGAGAGCGGTGGTGGCGCACGATCGAAGCCAATGCCGGCACGGTGGAAGCGGCTTCGCCTGAGGAATGAAGACTTGGACGGCTTCTCTGGAACAATCTCATTGGAATCCTCGGCGGCGAGAGCGTGCTCCACCCGCACAAGCCGCAGGACCGCCATTGCAGCTCGTACATCCCGCCGGCGATGGCGGCGGCCAAGGCGTCGCCCCCGCGCCTGGTGAAGGACTTGCAGCGGCCGAGGTCCGGCAGCGCGGCGGCGCCAGAGCTCGAGGGCGCCCTGTGGTGGCGGCGTTGAATGGCCTGGAGAAGAGCGAGCAGAAGGGCCGTTGACGCAAATCAGGTCCGTGGCGGCCGGTCGATGAGGAGAGCAGACAACAGCGGTGGATAGAAAGGGCCCCCGCTGCAGCGCCGAGGAAGGAGTGCCGGCAGGTGGAGAAGAGGGTCGTCGAGGAAGGAAGGCCGGTTGACAGGAAGGACCTGATGCAATCATGGCGGTGGCGGTCATGGTCAAGCAGAAAGATGGAGATGGGATGTGGTTGCGGGGGGGGGGGGACGATAAATAGGTCAAGTCCGTGAGTTGTGTTTGACGGCGTGAAGTTGAATCTCAGACGGAGGACTTAACTGGGCCAAAACACAAAGTTTAAGGATTAAACTGACCAATACAAGAGTTCAGGGACGAACTTGACCCATCAATAGAAGTTTAGGGACATAAATGGCTATTTTGCCTTTCAGTAAAAATACCCATTGCAACCTGGTGTGTGTGCTTGAAAACCTTGCAGGCACACTTGCCAGTTGCCACCCGTTCTGTACCCTGCCAGATGAGGATAAGAAAAGAGCCAATTATCATGGTTATACAAGTACAATTAACTGATTATGTATTTCGTTACATACTGCATTTGCTATTATCATGCTTATACAAGTACAATTAAATGGATGAGTCAATAATTCCAGGTATGATGAACAGATCGGTTCGATTGGATACCAGATAAAGTTCCATTAAATTTCATTGTTGATGCGTGATCTAACCTGCATCCCCAGTTCCCCATTCTGGTGATTGGAACGTGGCCCGATCTTCCGAGAGGTAGATGATAAACTCGATAGGTTGGATCAACGACGTTGGCAATCCGGGCTTCTAATCAGCACGACTCGAACCCCTGCAATAGTTACACCGCTGCTCCGCTGGTTATCAACCAAGCTTAACTTGATTGACCTCGCAGAGAAGGCTTTTCCTGCAAGCGAATCGAGTACACAAGCAAGAAAGTATAAACACGCAATCTGAAATTGCAGATGTATATTGAAGCGAATCTGAATAAATCGGTTCGAGGTCGAGAACACCAAAGGACTAATCGTCACAGGGGTGGAGAACAAGAACAGGGGCCCTGGATCACTGGTAAAAGAACCCGGCGTCACAGTTACAATGATCGATCTGTTTCTCGAAGGAAAACTAGACTCTAAACAAAACTCAAGTTCTAATGGCTGCTGCTGCTGAGTATTAAAGTCTAGCGGCGACCTAGGGTTGGGGCGCACCTAGAGGGGCGTCCACAACATGGGCTTAAGGCCCGACACGATACAAGGCCAAGTTGGCCCAAAACAGGTGATGCAGCACCTTTTTGTGGTCACACAGAATGATCCACGAAGGCTCTAGAGCTAGGACCAGAACCAAAATGACGGCGTCGTCGTTCTCTCTCCAACGCATCCTTAAACGCCTCGTTTCGACTTCGTATGAGGAAGTTATGGTCGAAACACTGGATGGATGTCGGCTGAATCCGAGGCAAACGTGGAGGCTGAGTTGGCGACGAACTGAAACTTGAGGAAGGCCGACTCATGAGCATGTCCAGCGTGGCGATGTCCTCATCAGTAGGCCTAGAAATAAATCTGAAACCTCGTTAGAATGCCTACAATATGTAAGATTTTGACCCCAAGCAGTAGCTTAGGACATCACATTAATGATTAATTGCCTATAATATGTAAGATTCTATAAATTGTCAAGTAAGCATCAAGTACTGATTATCAACCGTGAGAAAATAAAACATGGGAGTGCATGCTACCAAGTAACAAAAAGGTGAGGTATCTTGGACAGCAAAAACAATCGCCACTTGCGCTTTAAACAATGACTTCATTTTGTAACAATAATATTAAACGTGGAACTGGAGGGCATGGTTAGGATGGTTAATGGTTTGAGCATTTCATGAAACAAAAAAGAGATCAGACAAACCCACAACCGCACAACTTAGATGCACAATTAGTGTATGTGACGCCTTGTAGATGGACGATCGTACGCAACGGAATGTGTTGTCCAGACGATGGCGATGTTTGCACGGAGACGTCAACAGCCACGGCGTGGGCGTATGTGGAGCGCCGCACGAGGCCAGTTGTCGGGCCTATACGGGCTACGGCTGCGAGGGATCAGTCGTAGATGCCAATATGTCCATGTGGTATCAAGCAACGACATCGGCGGCAGTGACTTCGGCGGCAGCGGCGGATCGCTACTGATGGGCGGAAGGTGTAGTCACCGCCGGTTGAGAGACATTGACACGACGGATCCAGTGTCAATGTTTACTGGCATCGACGTTGGCGGAGGCGATGGTTGAGCAGCAGTGATGTTGGCAGAGGCGATAGTTGAGTAGTGTCATGGACGGCGGTGATTCCCAGCGATGGATCTAGCGGCCGCCGATGGTGTACGCAGGCGTGGCGGAGTAGTGCGTGGAGACGATGACAACATGGTTGACGGCGTGGAAAGGAAAGTCTGTGAGGGGAGGCGTGGTGAAGCTGGCGGGACGTATCGTGGTGAAGATGGGGGACGCTACGTCCCTTCCATGCTTTTTTGTTGACGTAGACATCGGTGGAGGTGACGATTAAGCAGCGGCGATGTCGGTGGACGCGATGGTTGAACAACATAGTAGACAGTGGCGATTCCCAGAGATGGATCAAGCGGTCGTCAACGATGTACGTTGTAGTGTCAGAGCAGTATTTAAAGACGAAAGCAACGTGGTGGACGGCATCGTGGAGGCCGACAACGTGGTCGAGTGGTCAACGGTGTCATGGATGGCGGTGATTCCCAAGCGATGGATGCAACGGCGATTCCAAGGGTTGGCGGCGGAATGAACAAATCGAACACACGGGTGGGTGAGGACGGCAAATGCAGAGCGGCAGCACGTATGGCCGGCGGGCGTGCGGTGTTGGAGTCCATGGATGGTGCTCCATGGAGAGCAAGATTGATGGGACGCACGATCAGGGAGATGCATTCGCGGGAAGATGGGAGGACGCACAGTTTTATAGGAGATGTGTGTGCGTAGGAAGGAAAGTCTATAAGGGGAGGCATGGTGAAGCCAGGGGGACTGGGGAACGTATCACGGTGAACCCATGGTGAAGCCGGGGCACGTGACGTCCCTTCCGTGTTTTTAGTTGGCGTCGACAGAGGCTATGGTTGAGCAGCATAGTGGACGGCAGCGATTCCCAGCGTTCGATCCATTGGCCATCGATGATGTACATGGGTGTGGTAGAGCAGTCTGCGGAGACCACGACAACATGGTCGACGGCATCATGGAGGCTGACAATGTGGTGGAGTAATCGATGATGTCGTGGATGGTGTTGATTCCTAGGTGATGGATGCAACTATGACTCCCAGGGTTGGCGGCGGAGTGATCCAGTCAAGTACACTGGCGGGCGGGGATGGCAGGTGCAGAGTGGCTGGCCAGCGGGCGTGCAACATTGGAGTTGATGGATGGTGCTCGATGGATAGCAAGATTGATGGGACGCGTGGTCGGTGGATGTGTTCGTGTGATGATGACAGGATGCACAGTTTTTTAGAGATGAGTCGGCGTCGGAAGGAAAGTCTGTGAGGGGAGGCGTGGTGAAGCTAGGTGACGTACCAAAGTGAAGCTGTGGTGAAGCCGGGGACGCAACATCCTTTCCATGCTTTTTAATTGTAGAGAAATAATTTCTAACCCAATCCCTAACCTAGTGTAGCCAAACATAGAAAAAGGATTTGATCTTTATATCATAACCCCGACCGCTCGCCTCATTCACCATTGCGTATCCCTTTCCTTAACCCAAGGTGCATCCAAACACCTCCTAAGACCTTGTTCGTTTAGGCCCTTCCTGGCCAGAGTTGTGGCCCAATCCACAGGGGTCACCCTAGCCTGGTTTCATCCCAGTCCACAAAAAATTCAGTGTTCATTTAACCCTGGCATGGGCCATATCCTGGCCCAAAACCGCTCTTTTCCTCCCACCGCGGTCGGGAAACAAAAATCTTCTCAATAGGGTGAAACGAAACCTCACAAGGGTTGGGTGGCAGCAAGGGATCCACCCAATACCAGCATGGATTAAATTGGCCCCTAGATTAAATCCACCCTCCAACCGAACAAGCCCTTAAGGGGTTTGTGACATGTACTAATGTCGTGTCCTCTGGTGGTTGTATTAAACAATATGGTGCCGATATATGCATTCAAAAGGCCATATGTTTCTAACAAAATATATCTAATAATTGTTTCATGATTATAATAAAATTATAAAAAATAATAAAAAATATAATTTTTAAAAGTGCACCCAAAGGTTGTCAACTCTAGGCCTACATGACAAAGACCCATTATGATGTTATTGAAATTTAATTTGGCCACTTGATTGAGAAAATGTATCTTTAGCATCACCACAAGCAATGACATCAGTGGCCAGGAAGACGATCCCATAGATTGGGAAAAGTTGATCGAATCCCTCCTCAATGAGAACCAGACCAACATACCTCGATCTCTTCGGGAAGAACACGCTATCTCCAAAGACCTTAGTGCAACCACGAGACCCTAGCGCATCGAAACCATCAAAACGGTCAACCAAACCCTAGCCCAAATTGTTATGGAGGAAACGAAAAAAGCCATAAAAAACTGTAGATATGCTAAAAAGGCCATGTTCCTCTGACCTCCAGCGGGGAGATTGGAGGCAAGAGGAACGGGGGCCAAAGGCGGCGGCGGCAAGGTCGCCTTCCTAGGCTCGGAGGTGGGCAGGGGCGAAGCGTTATCACGTTGAAATCGTTGATGCCCATGCATTCAACCAGTTCTGTACTGCTCCATCTGTTTTCTTATAGTTCTATTTCTAAAATGAGAAACTCAATGCAAACAAAGCCACCAACCATAACTATATTTAGTTGATTGATTGTCCAAATTTATCCTAGCAACGTATAGCAAATCCACTTCAAGAAACGATGTTCCTTGCAACATGGCCAGCCATCCAAGACTCTCTAGAAAGGCCAGTTGGGACTTGTGCATACCAGGAAGCCATGCCAATATGGTCAGACCAGTTGAAATGTTACAGGCAAGAAACCAATGCAACTGGCAAAACCCGGGAAGGCCGCGCTGGCGGGTCTGTTGGATACCCGGCATGCGGCCTGGTTTTCCCGTGGTTCCCTCCCGAAATCAGTGCCCCATCCCTATTACCCTCTAACTCAATTGGCGGTCCTTGAATCCTGAATGGAAGAATAACTGGTTTGTGATCAATAAGTTTTCAAGGTGAGTTCATTGGTATTACTTGTTTTCATAAGTTTCAATGGATTGTGTGACATGAAAATGTGCCATTTTGATTGCCAACACATTGGTTTTATGTGCTGATCATATCATACTCCATCCATATATTCAGGTAGTCAAACACAATGATTTTCTTGTAGTCATGCGTGAACATCAAATACATAGGAAAGAATCACCGAGTGAGAGAACCACGTTCGTTTTTGTCCCAATAACTTATCTTAATTGTACATGAACGGCCGGCTTAGCAGAGACCAGAATTGCTGTGCACAATGGCATCATCTCCGACATCGGCGCTAAGTTCCATGGAGGTGATGCTGGATGCCCTGATGCAACGAGGGATCGGTAAGCCCAAAGAACAGAAGCCCAAAGAAGAGGAGCCACCAGCACTGCCTGCACCCCCACGGGGAGAGGCAGGCTCCCGTCGTTGCAGAAGCCTACTGCAACGGCTCCATGGATTATCAAGCCACCGCTACTGTCTCCGCTGCCTCCACCACAGGTGCCTTCATCTGACCATTAGGCCAACATTGTAATGCATTTTCTACTCAAGATGATTTGCAGGGAATTGAATGACTAACTTATGCATTCAGGAAGAAGATGACGAGATGGAACATCTGGTAAATCTGGAGCTGGAGAGAAGAGCTGCCAAGGCAGAGGAGGAGTTGAAACAGAAAAAGAAAGAGATGAGACATAAAGAGGATCTTATCACCACGCTGCGGCAACAGGTCGAGCATTACGAATCCCGACTTTCAGAATGTGAGGTCAGGATGAAATCCGTAGAGGAGGAACTGCAGAAGCAAATCGCATCATTACATGTAACTGTATGTTATACCATTGTTTTCTTGGTTCATTTCCAGTGTTTGAAGTGTAATCTGTAAAATTGATCAAGTTCACAAGAATTTAGTGGATCACTGTGCTTTAGATGGCTCAAACTGCTAGGGGAAGGAGAGGTGCACCAATGACAACATCGCAGTGTCGCCAAGACTCATCCCGTGGAGACTTGGCGCCCTCCCAGCCATCGGCGAGGTGGCAGCACCGCGCATGTGAGCCTGACATTGTTTCCGTCAGGGAAAGTTCATTTGAGGTGAATGAACTGGCCAAGGAGTTCGAGAGGGAGAGCGAGGCATTTGACATTAACGCGCGAGCAGTTGTAGAGGCTAAGCAATCTCCTAGTAGGGTCAAGTCAGTTGACGAGCTCAATACCCTTAGGCGGCAGTTCGCCAGGTGGAAGAAGGATTACGAGGCCCGTCTAAAGAAGATGAACACCGAGCTAAGGAGGATTGTGCACACTGAGAAGAACCACGGTGACAGCCACAACCACCACCAGCGCTGGGGGTGGTGGAGGATAAAGACCACGAAATGCAGGGCCCCCAAGTGTTGTAGCTTCAAGCTACCAAGCACGAAACTGTGTAGCTCCTGCTTCCGCTGCTGCTGCTAGATGTGAAACTGAAAGGGTTGGTTCTTTTACATGTTGTGCATTGGAGGAAAACAAAATCATTGGAATATGTCATCACAGTGACCAACAAGAGAATTGTCTCGAGCTTTCCACAATCAAATTTTCCACCTCATAAAATGTTTGATTCCATGCATACAATTCATATCTACCCATGATTGAGCCCGTTCGATGTGATGTAGACAACAATATCATTGGCATAAATTCAAGGGCAACACATGAGAACACTAGCGCATGCAGCAGTGCACTTTGCAGAACCGTCGCTCAGAGCTAGTCAGATAGGTATAGGAGGCCAGTCAGAGCAATTTTGCTAGGAGGAAGGCGAGGATTATATGAACGCTCAACCGGGATGGACCCTATCAAGACAGTGCATGCAGAGGTTGTTCTAGGGTTGGTAGTCCACCTCTAACATTATCGATCATCATTGAGACCAAGGAAGAACAATAAATATGGTGTTTCAATAAGCTTGGGTTTGAAGAATTACAATAAGATAATAGATTTATTTTTTTTTATCGATTGGAAATACCCTTAGTCGATTGTGGCCATTAGGATGAGGAGGTCTCACCCCATAAGGATCTTATTTCTAAGAACGGTTTGACTTGTTTCCATCGGTGCAGTTCTTCCCAAGTTCATAATTCTCTCGTCGGAATCCCAAATCGGATGTTCTACATAAGCATTTGATCATGTTGATGGGATCTAAGCATTTTGATCATCTTGATGAGATCTACGCAATGGTGAGGTAAAAATGACATTTTGAGGACTTTACTCAAACAGATCTAGACCTGATCATTGGTCGGGTCGGGTCGGGTCACTTCGGGTCAGTGGGTTAAAATTGTTGTCCCACGCCCGACCCGTCACATGATCAGGTCGGGTTGCATTGGGTTTTGGGTTTTCAGTGTAAATTTTTGGGTTGGGCTGGCTGGGCTGGGTCGGGTTGGGTTTTTTCAGGTAATGGGTGAAAACTCTGGCCCGTGGCGAACATGTCACATGATCATAGGGTTGGGTCAGGTTTCTTTCAGGTGGGTCGGATCGGGTTTGTCGGGTCATACGGCCCATGATCAGGTATAAACACATCTTGTCTTTTTCACCTTCCCATGCCAATTTTGGTGGCCAACACATGCCCTATATGCTGTTTTCGCTAAGCTCGCGCACAAAAACAAACAACCTTCACAACCAAAATTAATTGAGGACGATGATATTTACCTGATCGGTAATGCTATGTATCAGGCGTCCGGACGCCAAAGAAAATATCGGATGCATGACACGTAACCGTCGACCTTCACCTCCCTGCAGATGGCCATCATTCTAGAGCCATAGTTTTTTTATCTTCTTCTCACTCCTTTCGTCTAAACTCCTAATCCTTTATCCATTCGTTCTACACGACCTGATGTTGCAATGTTTTTTGATGTTCCATTGTTGCAATATTTCAACTTGATGTTGGACATATTTTTGGCGTCAATGCTATATGAATCGATATGTTTCAATGTTTCAATATTGAATCCGAATGTTTGCAATGTTTCGGCTTCATGTTGCAGACACTTTTTGCATGGATGTTATAGGAATAGTCATGTTTCAATGGTTCATCAAAATGTTGCAATTTTTACCTAATGTTGTTGTGGTTTAATGTTTCAGCGAAATATTATAAAGAGTAAATTGCACCCAGCATAAAATAACTTGTCCGCTACGTCAAATTGGTTCACTAACTTGTAAAATGCTCAATTTAGTGCAACAACTTCATATGTTGGTGTGGATTAGTCCAACAACTTTTAAAATACTCAACCTAGTGCGGCAACTTGGTAAATTAGTGCATGCATTGTCCAAATTATTGCAATGACGTGTTTTTGGCCATTAAGAATAGCAAAGGCATGGTATATTTGCATCAAAACAAAAAAAAGTTTATTATTGCATGGCCATTAATATCCGTATTGATGTGACATTGTATTTATGCAAGACTAGAATCTTTATTTTGAAATTCTAAAAATATTTAAATGGTAAAAAGAAGAGATATTTTTTCTCCATACAACTTTTTCTACTAATTCTGACATAATAAATAAATTCCTTTATTCTTGCGCATCCATTGAAATATTCTTTTGTTAGTATGATACTAGTTTTTTGGCACGTGCGACACGCACGTGCTATTAAAATAAATTAGATTAAAAAAATAACGGATTCTAATGAGAAGCATTGCCAAACATACATGAATAAAGAATATGTACATTGAATGAGAATTATAATGCACATAATAAATTTTAAATACAACACAACTCAATATTCCAAGACGCCCCTATAGACAATATTCTTTGTTCCTTTTCCAGTGGGATCGATATCCTTATTTTTTTCTTGCAAGAACCCACGTCGTCTCTCGAGAAACGCCTCTCGACAATGCCACATATAACTGCCTGTGAGAAAAAAAAAGGCTCAGGAAGGTATATACCTACATTAGGTATTGTCTGACCCTATGCCTTGTTGATGGTCATTGCAAAGCTTAAGCGGATGGGAAATTGCTTTCTCTTAAACTTGAATGGCAGAGTTAGGTCCTCAGAAGGAGATAATGGTATCCGTGGCAAAAACACTCTAGTACCCGCATGTTAACTATCTCAGCATCAATGGCATTGCTTTGGAAACCTCTCACTATCAGTCTAGTGCCATTGCAGAGGCCCTTGTGAGGATCTAGATTACAGAGTAGGATGATAGGACATTTCTTCTTTATTGTGAGCTCGTGTGGAGGCAACCCATTAGGCGTGATTGAATTGAGAAAATCTAGAGGATAATTATTCCTCGGGTCATCCTCTACTGAGTCAAAGCTGTAGTACACCTTTTTTTCACCAGGAAACCTTTCAATCATCAGAGCATTCACGGCATCAACATGCTCATTTCTAGAAGAAAGGATTGCACGCTCACGCATGTAGGCTGCAGATGTAAAATTAGCATTAAGGTTTGGGAACACGCGATCAATGAGCATGTCGATAGACCCATCTTCTTCAGGTGTTTCAAACATAATACCATCAGGCAACTGTACATAGTCGTCCATAAACGTTTCCTCAGTCCCATTGCCAATCCTCAATAGATAATCAGCAAACCATTTGTCTGACTGAGCTCTCATGTTTTTTGTCAGGCGGATTCGCCGAACACTTTCCCATAGGTAAGACCTAAGCAAAGTAGCATCAGTGATTTGACCTCTTGTACCACGCGGAACGACTGGCGGGACTTGTCTAAAGTCACCACCAAACAACATGACCTTACCACCGAATGGCTCTGTGCAATCCATTACATCTTGCAATGTTCTGTCAAGAGCCTCAACTGTCTGCCTCTTAGTCATTGCTACTTCATCCCAAATTATGAGTGACGCCCTCCTAACAAGCGCGGCCGTACCACTCTGCTTAGTAAAATTGCACATAGTGTTGTCACCCAACTTGATCGGAATCTTGAACCTCGAGTGTGCCGTTCGACCACCATGCATGATGGATGCAGCTATACCAGATGTTGCTGTTGCGACTGCAATAAGATCCATAGAGCGCACCTTAGCTAGCAATGCACTATATAGGTAGGTCTTCCCGGTGCCCCTTGGACCGTCCACAAAGAAAACCCGCCCTTTGCCCTTCAAAACATGATATCTCATCATAAGCGGCCCTCTGTTCTGCATTAAGAGTATCGACAATCTTCAAATCCCTCTCGTCAAAACCAAGATTTTGTTCCTCATTGAGGTCCCTATAATGGTCTCTGGAGCGTTGTTCATCTACAAACATCAAACAAATCAAAGTCGACATTCATTACAATGGAGTAATGAATTAGATGCATATAAGGACTGTATCTACATATACTATTATAATGCATAAACAGAACTCTATCCAAGTTAATTTGTGTTTGAATATGCAACAACAAATTAACGCCGATCTGGTTTACGGCCTTACGGGAACATGGGTAAAATTGTAAAGGAGTTGATTCCTTTGGAAAGTTTCCAACGAAAGCTGCTTGGGACAAAGGAAACAGAAAAATGAAAGACCACATATATTTTAATGTTGACTGCATAAATAAAATATATAATTATATAGCTAACCTCACACATGTAGCTCTGGAAGACCATAGTCCCGGATATCTTTGCCCAAGGATGTTAGATGGTCTGAAATATCATGGAGCACCATTTGTTCGAGTACTGTAGCATTGTCGGTGGTACGACGGTAATCCTCTGCCAATGATTCAAAATGCTTGTCCCACAAATGACGTATATAAGAACACTCGCAGAAAACCATTATAGTGGCAAATACCCTCCGAAGAGCAAATGGCATACTAAACACAGCACACTCTGTGAGGCAAGCATCTAGTGACTTATCTGACTCAACAAGACCCATGGCCTCAGCAGCTTCTCTAAGGGAGGCATGCACGACACCGCGCCAAGTCCTAAGATCCTCATATGAGGTTGGACCCCTCACATGGGTCAGCAGCACCCGAAGGTAATACCTGTCACCTTCGTTGGGTTTTGCATACACCAGTCGTCCGATCTGAAGTCTGTTTTTTCTTGTTCTAGGTTTCCATAATTTCTTAGATTTGTTCCATGTGAAGTGTTCTGGAAACTCCCTGTATAGGTACCGGCGAGCGTGTGGGTTGGCTGTATTGACCTTGAAGAATTCAGTTAGCATGGACCTCTGCGATTTTTCCCGTTTCACAATATCATTTATGTTGTCTGTAGACTTGTAAGCAACCATTTGCATACCAGGCATGTGCACCTGCATCTGCAAGACAGGCGGCCACATTGAGTACAACTTAAAAGCATACAACCTGTAGACTGCTTCTATAGCAGTTATCATCCTTGCATCATGATATTGTTTGATCTCATTGATAACAAGCCTCTCATTTCCCTTTGCATCCAGAGTATATGACGCGCGATCATGCCCCTTATATATGTACTTATATAGATACTTTATAGACTTGATGCTGCTACATGCCTCCACATTGATATGACAATTATATCTCATCAATAGCTTTGGATTATAGGGCACCGCCCATCTGTTGTCCAATTCCTCCCCACGTATCTTGACCTTTAGTCCATCATCCCTTCTTCTATAAATTCGATATGAGTCCTTGCCCTGTTGGGTTGCATCACAAAATTGTCGAGGGTAGCGAAAACGACACTGCCCATCAACCATGCATGGACAATTCTTGTTGAGAGTACCACATGGACCGTGCATCATATGCTTACAAACATGACGAGACAACTCAGGATATTTTTCAGGGTCTGGAATTTCTGCTGATATGTACCTGTCATAGTCATCAGGACTATTTAACTTATCATCTGGCGCCATGACCAACAGAAAATGCTCATGTGGAAGACCCCTCTTTTGGAATTCAGTCACATGTGCCCATGCAGCAACCGTGCCCAAATGACCCTTCTTGATCAAGAAATAATGCAGGTCCAAGAGCTTAGCATGGTACACCCTTGCAACAACATCAGGCCAGTCTTGCGGGGTCTGGCCATGCAATAATTCTTCCAATATTTCTTCCCAGTATGGGTTGCATGTCATCGTAACAAAAAAATCAGGCATCCCATACCATGTGACCAAAGTCATTGCATCCATGAATCTACACTGGACGTCCCGATCACTACCGGGAAAATTTTTGCTTAGAACAATCCTAAGACCCGCCTTGGAAGCATCAGCCTCACCAGTCGCGAGAGTGTCGAGAAGTCCCTTCTCAAAACAGTAAATATGAGTATATATATTACCATTTGGCAGCATTTAATGGATTTAAAAAAATTATTAAAATTTATATATTACCTGGTATAGATCTGCACGAATCAATGCCTAGTTCGTTGACTTTGAGTACCAATCAAGGCGCATAGACTCAACTTTAACATACCAGTCAACTAACAGCTGCTGGAAAAGTCGTCCAGCATAAAAGAACACATTGAACTCCCCTGGACGGCTTGAAGCACTTATATTCCCTAGCGCTCACATAGAGACGTGATTGTCCTTTTTCTACAAAAATTACAAAAAGACACAGGGAGATTAATGCACAAAATTTTTATAGTATACCAAAATAAAAGCTTACTGTATCAAACTCAAACCTAGTCCTTCAATATCTTCATACATGTTAGCCTCACCATCATCGTCATCATGATCATCACCTACAAAGCAAGAAAATTGTAGCATTGTTGCAAAAAAAAAATAGACATATTAGGTGCTGACTGTGAAGCATTCAATGGCAAGCACACCTTCTCCTTGGTACATGTCAGAGCATGCATTATCAGCCGGCTCATCCATGTGCGTCCCTAAATATATAATAATTTTAGTTTCCTAGTCATATTGATAGATGACACATTCAAATGTGAATATCTAATAAGTTTATCAATAATAATATATACCTTGTGCGGCACGCTTCGCGCGTCGCTGCACACATGTGCTTTCATCTCCATTTATTTCTCCATCCAATGCAGTTCCATCTAATAAGACGTTAATTGATATTTACATTTCTAAATTACAAATTTACAGAGAATTATTTTATTGAAAAAGGTAAACATCCTTACCTTGTCTTTTACGCTTTGTATATTTTCGTTTCGGATTATTTGGAGGTGCGTCTTGCAACTTTATCTTCTTGTCCTCCCATCCAGTCTCACCACGAGGAAAGAATAAAGGATAGGCCAATGGATCATAGCAGCCATGGTATGACCTAATATAGTGGGGATCATTGGATTTTCCATATATCACAATGCTCCGGTCGAACCTATGTTGTGGGTCATTTCCATCAACCCATATAGCTGCAACCTGATCCATTGCGGGTACATTGTATCTCCTCTGGTCCACAGATATACTTGTATTCAGCTCAATGGTGTACTCTTGGATGTTTGCGCCATTTCCAAGGCTTTGGAACACCTGGACATACGGGTTATCCCGTAGAATGCACCGGACCTTACGAATCAGACTCTCGTCAAGATTAGGTGACCTCTTTACCCTGTGTTCTATAGTCTCATCAGTGTCGTATATGTATAGCTGCATATGACGTGGTCCTTTATCACCTGGCAGAAGTGGATCCAGCTTGTGGTAGATCTGTCCATGTGCCTTAAATGTGTACACCCCGCTACCACGTGCAGTTGCAAGGCGGTGATCAATAGAAGCCCCGAAGCTCGTGAAAGAGAAGTGAGAGTTAAAGTACCGGATGTGCTTCCGAAAATACCGTGCATCATGGTCAGTTTGACTTGAAAACAATCGCTGAAGCTCATGATGCACTTCTGGGATATATATGTTAATTCTTCCTTGCCTACAACAGAAAGAAGGGCCTTCGCCTGGGAACCTCTTTGCACGACAGAACTCACAATTCTTTGCTTTCTTCAACACATGATGCTTCTTAGGCAGATCTTTGTACACTGCATCATATGGGTCGATGTCCTTTATCGCGACATCTGGATCTCTACGGTACGTGTATACAACATCTGCACATAAGTCAAGCACAGATTGAGTATTTGTCCATGAAGGTAATACTCTTCTTTTTATAAAAGCAAACATACCCATCTGGTGGAAGACCCTCGCTTCATCATCCTCTAACATGTCATCTCCTTCCTCAAACATACCCATCTGATCCAAATCGTGTTCTACCATATCCGACCATTTTTAATTATTAGGCCGTAATAATAACATTGGACAAATAAAATATTAAACTCATACGTACCTTCTACGCCGTGCAATGGATCGTTTGGCTCCCAAAGACCAGTGGTGTCAGGCTCTCCACCATTTACACGAGCAGTATGTGCTTGCGTTATAGCTGACTGTTGCATGGTCTCCCCAGAATTTGAATGTATATTACCACCTATATTACACGATCATTGCAGTTAGTGAACATGCATTCAAATACAAGTGATTTAAAACAGACACATTAAATTAAAAGTATGAAATGATATATGAAACAACAAACCTGAAGTAAAATTAGGCGTTGCGCACGGTGTCAAGACCGAGGCCCTGTAATTGAATTTTCAAAGGAATAGAGGCTACAAAATTAACACATATCAATAGGGCATGGTCCTTAATATTTTTCATAATATATACCTGGTGTTTGGCAATCAACTTTAGAACCCTGTGCATTCTTAGCTTGGTAATTTTCCCTTTGTTTTGCCAATTTAGATAGTCTCTCTTCTTCTGACAATCTTGAATACTTTCTTTTCTTCCTCTGTCGGTCCTTTTCCTTCTGACGTTCTTCCGAAGACAATTCAATGACACCTATGGAATAGAATGAATATCATAATGCATGAACATAGGATTGTAGGATTTTGATATCTGAAAGGAACTGTGGGGGCGCTAATCACCTGCTGTTGTTACTGGGGTTTCAAAATTCGATGTTGTATCACAATTATTTCCAGCTGCTGCCCTTCTCCATGTGAATGCATCATTCCCGTGCAGCCAATCTCCAAGTTCATCCTCGCCTTCTATAATATTTTCGATTGATGTAATCGCTGCGTCCGTGCTTGTCATATACTCATGCAGCAAGCCTGTAGACACATGACACAGACCATAAGCTTGTCAGCACATATAATAACCAGATAAAAGCAGACATGTAAAATTCCAACCTACTAAGCAATGGAGCTGTGAAAAATTTATAGGAGGTATATTTGTCGTTTGGCAACTGGTCAGATTAGATTCTATCAATCCAGAACCATCTGGTCCAATACCAAAGGGTCGAACAATTAATTTAAACATTGAATAGCAATGTGGAAATGTGGGTTTTAGGATATAACACGCCATGTTTAGTCAACAAACCTGTTAGAGGAGTAGGATTTTCCGCGACGGATGTGGATGGACCACATACTTGAGTCGTGTTAGAGGGTGTCTGCTCCTCAGCCTTCTTACGAAGGCGATCTTCCTTTCGTTTTGCATTCCTCGCAGCCTTCACTTCATCGCTCATATTTGCATATCCCTCCCTTCTCTTTGCATTCCTTGCATCCCTCACTTCATCTATCACATCACGTGGTTGACTGTCGGTGCCGCCGTCGAACAACACTCGTAAATAAATAAAAAATGTCAAAGCGAACTCACCTGCAGATATCGGCTGGGTTCGCCTCTTGTTGTTGGGGGCTGCAGATTGGGATTGCGTGTTGGTAACATCTCCCAATGGAGTGCGTTTGCTCATTCTTACCACCTCTGAAGCTGTGAATACGAATCATAATTTAGGCGATGCAAATTGCATTTGAAAACGGAAGGAATTTATTGAACCTAAGAACTAAGACCACAAATGGAACAAGAGTGCACTGCTTTAACTTAAAAAAAACAAGAGTGCACTGCAGATCTCACCAGTGAACTTAGCACGGTCAGGAATTGTTGCTCACCTCACAGGATGATACTTTAGGTGCCGACATCGCAAGGATCAGGATAGGATGTGACCTTGCCGCTGGGTAGTCATAGCACGCCTGACGCAAAGGTCACAAGGCACCGCGTATGCTTGCTGCTAGTCAAGACTGCTGGGCGGCTGGGTTCTTGAGGTGGCTTCAATTAGAGAGGCTGCATTTTATAGTGCTGCTACAAATTAGGCATGTAAAAAAGGAAATGAAGAGGAATGGAAGGGTAGCCGTGATTATGTGGGGCTGCTGCAATTAGGGAGGCAGTGTTAAGCGGAGCTGCTACAAATTAGGCATGTTGAAAAAAGGAATAGAATAAAAGGGTAGACATGATTATGTGGGGCCAGTGCAATTAGGGAGGCTGGATTACATGGTGTTGATGCGAATTAGGCATGTTGAAAAAAGGAAGGCTATGGAAAGGTAGCGTGACTAAGTGGGGCCTATGCAATCAGGAAGGCTGGATTATATGGCGTTGCTGCAAATTAGACAGGGTTCAAAAAAGGAAATAAAGATAATGGAAGGTAGCCATGATTGAGGTTGGTGCAAATTAGGCAGGGTGACAAATTAAATAACCAAGCTGAGAATTTCGTGTGCACACAAGCTCAGAAATAAATAGTTACATAGAAAAATAAACTAAACAAGGTATCACCCATTCATTCATAGAAAAAATAAACTAAAACAAGTATCCAGGGCCAGTACTTAGATGCATTAGAAAAAAAATAAACAAAGTAACTGAAAGGGTAGTATTTGCCGGTTCACAAGGGAAAGTAGAGTTCTTGTATCAGGACTGGTATGACTCACACGCTAAGACAAAATTTTGCTATTGTCACTGATTACATGACGACCAAGCGGCCAAGACACCCATGTATGCTTATATATATTTCCCTCTACGTGTGTCCCCTATGGAGTGGAGAGCAGCTTTTAGATCCTCAGGAATGTTCAGTGCACATCTATCCCACGTGAATTTGAGTGCTTCAATGAGGAACCATTTCCTGAGCATTCTTGCATCCTTATAGTTTTGAAAAAAAACAATTATCAGCATGAAATTTCAATAACAATGAGAATACTTTAATAAGCATGTTAATAAAGTAATGAGATGTTATTGCTAATCGCACGAAGCAAACGATGGAATAGTTGACCATCCCAACTGTTCATGAGTTCTAAAACTAAGAACCCCGTCAAACAACTGCAAATTAAAACATATCCCATGTGAAGATTTATCAAGCAAAAAATGACACTTATCATTGGATGGACAACTTTATAGTTACCTGTCCATTGTTTTAGGAACAAAGCTCGGAAATATGTGACGCCAATCATAAACATCGTCATTCCACATTGGATCGACTTCTTCCATAGCTCGCTCATACGTCTTCACAATTTTCTGTATTTTAGGAAGATAGTAAAAAGACGGATGATTATAATCATTCCACTGGCTAAATGGTGTAGGATCAATTATAGCTATAATCCTGTCCTTCCTGTCCAATGCGAACACGCCGTAACTTTCACAGGAACGGTAAGGCACAAAAACCTACAATGACTGTGTTAGTATATTATGTCCCTGAAATTCCTTCTTATTACATTTGTGAAGCACCAATGTAGGTTGAGTAAAACTTACCAGTTGACATTCTGAAAATGTAACTCCACTGTTAGGCCAAACATCAAAGTAGGTGGCCAGTTTTTTGGGTTCGGGTTTTACACGATGCAAAGGATGGCGTCTGTAATTACAGTCCCACTGTACAAAGGTAAAATTAAATCTTAAGATATACACATGATATATTAAATATATAAGCATAAAAGAGATAGACACACAACTTACAAAAAACTTCAGGTCTAGGAAGTGACACTTTGGCAACCTGAATGATGTTAACACATCACATGCAAGCATGTGCACTCCTAGGTTGAAAATGTCACGGTCCATAGGCATATTCACATTTAGTATTCCTTGAAAATGTCAATGCAACCACTAATTAACCTCCATTGTCAAGAATCGTCGCTAGTGTACTTAAGGAATTGTCGATGACGGAAGAACCTCGTAGCTGTGTAGCTTGCACGACACCAAGTCTGATCTGTTCTGTTTTCTGCTTGCTGGTGGGTTGGATTAAGAAGTGCAAAATAGGCAGGATGATAAATGGCAAATAAAGAGAATGGAAGGGGCATCCGTGATTGTGGCTGGTGCAAATAAAGTAGGATTGATTATGTGGGATCACGTGCGTGGGAAAAAAGAAATTACCAGGTCTATTCTTTCCTGATTTTATTGTTCTTTCCTTTTTTTCCATTGTTTCCCCCAATCATGGATTATGTGGGACCAGCGACGCGGGAAGGAAAGAAATTACCAGGTCAATTTTTTTGCTGATTTTATTGCTGTTTCCTTTTTTCCCATTGTTTCCCCCAATCATGGATTCTGTGGGACCAGCGACGTGGGAAGGAAATAAATTATCAGGTCTATTCTTTCCTTCATTTTATTGCTCTTTCCTTTTTTTCTCCATTGTTTCTCCTAAACATGGATTATGTGGGACCAGCGATGTGGGAAGGAAAGAAATTACCAGGTCTATTCTTTCCTAGTCTATTCCTTCATTGCTCTTTCATTTCATTGTACTTTCCTTTTTGTCAATTGTTTCCCCGATCGTGAGGTAATATCTAATATCTATTTCTTTTTTATTAATAGGAATAGAGAAGATATACCAATGACATCATATTTTGTTTATTTAAAATATGTTGTGATTTAAAGGAAAGTATATACAAATGCATCATCCATATCGAATCTGGTGTTTCCTCCATCCATTCTAAGACACTTTACAAGTGATAGCTCACTGCATCTAATTAATCAAAATATGAGCTCCCCAAGCAACCAGTTCTTCGGACCTAATTAACCAACGACTGTATGTTAGATGCTACAGCTCAACGCGTAATCCATTGGGCGCTGCAGCAGCTTACTGGCTCTCCGTGCCCTCAAGATCCTCAAATGGCTCTCCGTGCCCTCGTGATGCTCAGAATCATATCGCTAAATACATCACATGCACTATCAAATGGCTCTCCGCATTGCCTTCATTCTTGTGGCTGCACGGAAGGTTCCAATAGTTCCTTCTGCAAGCAGGTAGCAGCAGAGTCACCAATCCATCATACATGAGCTGATAGCAATGGAATTTTATTTAAGTTAAGGAAAGAAATCACCTCACGATCTTGTATTGGCTCCAGCGTCAAGAAATAAAATTAAACAAAATTAAGATAACCACATGGAGGGCCTTGGGTTTTCGGCACATGGAGGGTTCAGAAATTCAAAATTAAACAAAATCCACATTAAAAAATTAAGATAACCAAAATTGACCGCATCAAATAAAATTCAGATAACCAAATTATTTTTTATTCTTCAAAAATAAAATATTCTTCCAGACCAAACTGGTCTGTCCGTGGCACATTAAATTAAACAAAATTAAGATAACCACAAATGTCCACATCAAACAAAATTCAGATAACCAATTTGTTCTGCAAAAATAAAATATTCTTCCAAAGCCCCGTCCGCTCTTACTCCCACGCGCATACAAGATAATTAAACGTCAAAGCCCCGTCTGCTATTGATCATGTACTCATAGACATATCGCAGCGAACGTACGACCGGCGGCCTTGCACAATCTCCTCTTGCGTTCGTCGTTGTACGATCTTGTGCAGCAACCGTAGCTTTAACTGCATCATGAGCCATCACGTTCGTACGCAGTTCTTCCCTCACCGCTGCACGAGTTTAAACAATAAATTAAAAAACCTCCCAATAGATACTTAAATAAATATATACAAGAACAATATGGTACCTTCGAGATCCGGAATCCTAGGATATACCCCACTTTCAATCAATGTAATTGAAGTGTTAGCGGTCTCCTCAAAGCATCCTACAAAACATTAAAGTTAAAAATTAGAAGCATTATATATATCTATTCTATCCTATAAAGATCTATCTGTTGGCACTCTTAACGTCACTGGAATTGTGCCGTTAGAAAGGCAGTGGAAAACTCTTGCCCTATAGAATAAAATATTCTGCAAGCGCACAGAATGACCGTGTAGCACTTCACCTTGGAGTATTCCAGGGTATCATAAATTTCCACGGGGAAGCTCTTTGTGGTTAAAGTGATATTGAGAAATTATACCATGAACACATTCTAGAAATATACACCAATTATCTTAGGGGAGATAACTGGGGCGCAAAGATATGATAGGTGGCTACCCTAAATGACTTAGCTTATCTAAAAGGTAAGCCAGATAGAAGGTCAAAATGACCAGTGACACAGGAGACTTCTACACTTAGAGATAGAAAAGAAGCTGGGAGAGCAACGAGCAAGAAAGGATTCCTAAGACACTCCTAAACTTATCAGAAAGCCTCTAAAGATCTAGACTAGAACTCTACCTAGCTGTCAGGGAAAAGAGCTTACTTCGGCGGCTGGAAGAGGAAAGGTCCAGACGGGATAGAAGGGGGACCTAACGGCAACCTGCAACTACTACTATGAAAACACCCGAACGTTGTGGTCGCACAAAGGACGGACAAGGCTGTCACCACTTGCCGCCTACAACTCTCTTTCCGTGGGGTGGAACACAATTCTAGCTAACACCTAACCAAACACCACTTCTGGGTTCGATGCTAGGATTTCTTGTGAGGCCTTCACAAGAAACCCCCCTCTACCTAGGAGACGGCTAAATCTCCTAGTCCGGGCGAGAAACCCATAAGGTAAAAGCCTGACAAACTAACTAGACTCTAACTGAATCTAAAGGTTATGAAATGAAAGGATCACACTACTTTCCTAGATAAACTAAGGAAAGCAGGAAAGGAAAGCTTAACCGATAAAGTAAAGAAGATAACTATACTGATAAAGGAAATATTCGAAGTATAAAGAAAAGATACAAGAACTTTACCCGATCTCCGAGAGACTCCGGAACCTCGAGGCAAGCTCGACTCAACTCTAACTCCTAACTCTAATCTACTCTAGAAAATATAAAAAGTAGAGAAGCTCCTTCTTGGTGTGTGTTGAGAAGTGAAGTGGAGGTCTCCTTTTATAGCTTGAGCAGGTCGATTGAGCATCTTGGCGGTTAAGTTAGCTCAGCATGCAACCGTCCTCAGAAGAGCGCCTCGAACGGAGTCAGTGGCTGGCCGTTCGGCCGGTTCCTGGCCGATCGGCCAAGGTTGGTCGCCATCTGGCACCGCCTTTCACAGCAACGCTCTGGATTGCCTCCTGGTGTCGGTCGTTATGACGGTTATTAACTGCCTGGCAGTTAAGGCATGCAAGTGGGCCCTCTAATCCATGTGATGTGCCTTTCGGGCCCTTTGATCAAACCGTCATTGGATGAATGGCTTGGATGCTTTGCATGTGTGCTAGTTTGCTCCTGGATCAGTGACTTGTCATTTGGCCGAGATGTCTGGCCGACCGGTCAGGACTTGGCTGGTCGGCCAAGCTTTTTGCCCATTTTTGTCCTATTTTCTGCCACATGTCCCGGCATTTACAACTTCACCAAAACTTGTGGAATTTGTTAAATATAAGCAAAATATACATGGAACATTGTGCAAAGTTCTCATTTTATCCGAAATGTTGACGGTCACAAGGTGTCATAATGGCCGTCAACACACCCCCAAACTTATCCCTTTGCTCGTCCTCGAGCAAAGCTAAAACTTAGGCTCGGTGGATCAGGAGTTGCGTCAATGCAGACCCCCTACAAGTACCCTGTGCATAAACCTAAACTCTGACAAAGTAGATTGAATTAATTGGCACATAATCAATTCATACCTTTGCTCATCTGTGGGGCTTATTGCTTTTCGTCTTTGTTACAGGCTGTTGGAAAGCTGAACGATCATCACCGGAGTTTCCTGCAGCTGTTCCGGTTCCTCCTCGGGGAGATCATTTTTTCACGAAGATGGTAAATATCCCCGATGGTACTCTCGAGTCACTTAAGTGTATAAATCCTCACCTTGGTCGAACCGACCATGACTCCTACTCTAATGGCCGATATCTGGAGCTTTGGGTAGGGAAAAAGAAGCATACCTTGGTTACCTTTGTTGACAAGCCGAATGGTGATTCTCGAGAAGTAATGCTCATCAAATTCCCATCCTTGGAATTTAATGTTCAGGGGAAAGGGAGAGAATGGACTCACACATGGAAAGATTGCTTGATTCTTAGGCTCATATTGTACTCTATTTGTAGATCTTCTTTCTCCCTTCTCTTCTTTCTTTCTCTCTCTCTTTTTTTGTCTCTCTCTCTCTTTTTTAAGGAGGAGAGAGGATAGGTAAAAATAGGAGCTCAGATCCTTGCTTGAATTCATGAGTATTTTTATTGGAGCCTTTTTTCTTGAATCATGGGTAGAATAGGTACACAGTGGAGATTTTGGGCTGGTTGGTGAAATGTGTTGTCCGGCAAAGGTGGATGTTAATACTCGGAGTGAGAAATCAACATGCCAGACAGTTTGAGGCTAGCAGATAATGGTTACGCGAAGGAGAAGGAGTAGGTAGATGATAAGCATTTCCTTCACGAGAACACACCGCTCGACAAATCTCAAAGTAACACAAGACTGCATATGGTGGCTAGAATAAAATTTTGCATATATGGCTCTGGTGGGTCAATCATCCATCAGGGTATTTTCCATGAACAAAAAAACTCCCGAAAGGTTCCTTATTGAGCATGCATTCTTACTCTAGTTCAAACCATATCAATATTCCCAACAACTAGACTTTGACAACTATTGCTTATGCTCCCACTAGAATGAAGCATAAGGGAACGCCACATGCCAACGAACTCAAGTACTAAGAGAGTAAAGGGTTATGTACAAGGCACGTGTAAAGCATAAACAGAGCAACTATTCATCATGTCCAAAAGAGAACTTGCAAAACTGCCCATGTACAAATTACTTGGAGAATTCTCTTCCTTTTATTATTATTAATAAAATTCTAAAGCATGTCATGGAATTTCATGAAATTAAACGACAAAGGAACGACAGCTAACTTACCTATGATACCTCCCCCAAGCTTCGATGAAGCTCAGTAGTCTGACTGGTCAGGGTTCTGCTGGTTGGGGTTGAGATCCATGCGCTGGAAGATGGTTGAGATGTCGTAGTGCATGGATGTCGCCATCGCCCTGTTCTGCTGCAAGAGATCCGTGTTGTGTGCCATGTCCTGGTTCATCTGTTGCTGCTGCTGGTAGAGCTCACTGAGCCGGGTGTTGATCTGCGAGATCTCCCGAGTGAACAGGTTCTCGTAGTCGTACTGGGCTGAAGTGGATGGTCCGACCTGTGGACCATAAGAACCCATACCTCCGGAGTAGTAGTACCCGAGATCCTGGCCATAGCCTGGCATGGTTCCTGTGTACTGGCCTGACCCTCCTTGGAAGTAGTCGTACGTCTGCTCGAAGGTCATGTTGGCAGTCGGGTTAGGTGGAGGCATCTGTGATGTCCCAGGCTCTCCAAATGATGGCATCTGTGAAGTGCCTGCCTCGGTCTGCCTTTCCAGCAGGGTCCTGCTACGTGTTGTTGGTCGTGTGCCAGCCACACTGTGGCGTGCTGGTTCCTTCTTCCTCATCTGCAATTTAAGCCGCTTCACCGAGTAGAGTCCGAGGTTTGAGCAGGGAAACTCAATCTCTTCCTCGTACCCGGGGTAACACATAAAAAGAGTATGGTTCGGTCCTTCCCGCATCAAATGCCCTTGCACAAAATGATCAAGACCAATTTGGGTTTGATACTCCTGTGTCAATGGCAAGTAGGTGACTTCTGCATTTGTCAAAGCACCGACATACTTGGCGATACGAGTCACCAGCGAAGTAATGTCAATGGTGCATTTTGTAGTCACCATCCTTTGCCAATGACTAAGCACACTCAACACGGGAGAAAACTTTATCTTTTTAGCCATAGCATAAAGGCAAGGCAACTCAGCACTAAGACAAAGACGTAAATCTGCACGAGGATGAACAACCATAGCAATCCATTTTGCCAAAAACCACAGCGTAGGATTATGAATGGAAGTTATGCTGTTTTTGGTGCTGAAAGAATCATCAGAGATGGAGTCCCACCATGAGGTTCGCTCATAACGGTGGTCCTTCTCCAAAATATTGGGGTTCAAAATGCAACGTTGATGAAAACCAAGAGCCTTGCTAAACTGGCGAGAGTTCAAAATAAATCCTCATTGAAAAATCGAAATCGAATGATAGTTTCTTTCAGGGTGGTCTCGATATTCAAACTCATCAGAAATTCAATAGTGAGAAGACTCGATCCTGATTCCATGATGGTGTGGAAGTGCTCCCAACCTGCATGCTTGAATGCGCGATCCATGTCATGTCCCAAGTCTGTTTTGATGAGAAGGAGAGGGCTGAAGACAGTAACATGTGCAAAGTTGCGATTCTTCAACAACTCCAGCGCACTCCTCTCGTATTCGGTTCGTGGCACGATTTGATCAATCGCGACAAGAACTCGAATACGGAAGGGACCTTGTGGTGGTGTCGACACTTCTTCTTCTTCTTCTTCATACAGGACATTGCGGTGGACAGGCATGTCCACCGACATATTATCCCGAGAAGAGGCGGAGCTGTGCGAGTGACGTGAGCTTGATGGAGTCAGCTTCTTCTTGAGCTTGCCGGCTGCCCTCTTTGCTCCACGCAACATGATGCTTGCTGCAAGGTTAGTGCTCACAATACCCGAGGGAAAATATATCAGGGGGTTAGCGGTTAGTCGTCCTTGTGGGGCATTAACCTCCACAAAACGTTCTTGTCTTGAAAGCCAATATTATTCCCACGAAAGGAAAATATTTTTGGGGTGTATGTGTTTGAACAACACACACAGAATTTTCTTGATATTTTTTTTAGCTCTTGCACTTAGCTTAATTAATGGCTAATTAAACTAGCAAGGAGATTAGAGCAAATGAGAGGGAAAAGAGCACAGAGCAAGGAAGATAAGTGCGCACCTGCGCTTTGGTGTGCCTCAAGGAGACCTCGGCGCCGGCTTTTATAGACGGGCGTTGGTGGGTGGCCGGCCGGCCAGGGCCCGGCCGGCCGGCCGGTGAACGGCGGCGGCTTGGCCACGACGACGGCCTATGCATAGGCCTTTTCCTTGTTGTGGCACGGTTTGTGACGACGGGACGCGAGCGGCCGAGAGCAAGCTGGCCAGCCGGAGTGGAGCCGATCGGCTCCACGGCTCATGATTTCTTCTCTGATCCTGATCCCTGCATGTTAGTGCTCCACTGCGCTTGGGTAGCGCCTCTGTGGCCGACAGGTGGGGCCGGCCGGCCAGGTTGTGGCCGATCGGCCAAGTGACTTGGACATTTTTTTATATATGCAGTGAATCAAAGGAAATAATGCACAAAATAAATTTGCAAGAATTTAAATATGCCATGAGTGAATGAAAAGGGAAAGTAAATGCACAAAAATAAACTATCCTATATGCGAATGCATGAATGGATAACTACCACGTACCTTATGGCGAGGGCTCGTCTTTCCTGTCCTAAGCAGGACTTGTAAGCTGTTGAGCTTGATCACGTCCTGATGACTCAGTAGGTGGATTCTCACCTCCTGATGGTTCAGAAAGTGGTGTTTTCTTCCGCCATTCCTTTCGGATGATCGGAGGTGGATCGACCTTGTCTTCTTGTTCCGACTCCAGAGCTTTCTTGCGTTGGATCCTTTGTATTGCTTGTTTCCGATTGTGGCTTTTGGTGGCTTTGTATAATCGTAATGCCTCAAGCGTCATGATTATTTCGTCCATGGTAGGGATTGATGGATTTCCTCGCCCTCTCTTGGACGGCTTCCGTGCGACTGCCTTGACTTGGGCACATTGTTCCACCTATGGCTTAAAGGTGAATTTCTCCTTCTGGCCATTGATGTTGAGCAAGATTTCTCAAGCCCCAACATCGATGTTTGCTCTTGCAGTGCTCAAGAACGGTCTTCCCAATATGAGAGGCGTCTTGGTGTCAACTTCCATGTCGAGAACAACGAAGTCTACGGGAACGAAGAAGTCCCGAATCTTGACTGGGATATCCTCCGCAATTCCCGCTGGGTAGCGAATCGATTGATCCGCCAGCTGCAAACACATGGCAGTAGGAGCAAGCGCATGATGGTTAAGTTTATCATAAACTACCTTGGGCATGACGCTGACACTTGCTCCCAAGTTGCACAAGGCACGGTTGAAGTGTTGGTTCCCGATCGAGCATGAGATAGTGGGGTGTCCTGGATCCTTCTTTTTCTCAGGGAGAGGATCGAGTATAGCTGAGCTACACTCTTCCGTCAGGCATACCATCTCGGTGGCAGGTAAGGACCTCTTGTTCCCAAGAATGTCCTTCAGGTATTTTGCTTAGGTGGGTACCTGCATAGCGTCAAGAAGCGGTATATTGACATAAAGCTTCTTAATTACCTCAACGAATTTGCCGAATTGTTCGTCGGCCATCGGCTTCCTTCTCCGTTCTGGAAACGGTAAGGCAGTCGTGTCATAGTACTCCTTTGAAGCCCGTGGGACTTTACTGGTCTCTTCCTGGGTAGCTTCGGTTGGTTCCTTGCCCTCCTCTTCCTCGGCTTCTGGCTTAGTATTCCTAGCGAGTACGGCTTCCCGCTGAGTACCTGCATCTTTAGGTGGAGATGGATACCGCGTGGACCTTCCAGTCCGCGTGGTAACAGCACTAACACTTTCTTTATGGGGTGCTTCCAGTTGCCCATGAAGTTTTCCCACATTAGCATTAGGACAAGATGCAGCCAATTGAGCAATTTGAGTTTCCATCATTTTATTAAAACTCAATTGGTTTTTAACAACAAAATTAAATCCCTCCATTTGGGTGGCCATAGACTCTAAGACTTTATCAGTAGCAAGAAACTTTTTACTGATGCTATCATTAATTTGTTTTTGGCCATACCATATATCTTTCAAAGTAGGAGAAGAATTACTGTTGTAGAATGAATTACCTTGTTGTTGTCCGACGGGGAGGTTGGGCTTGAAGTTCCAACCTTGCTGGGGGCGGAGCCTGCATTGGGATTCCCATTCCCGATGAAGTTCGCTTCCTCTTGAGTGCTCGGGCAACTGTAGCTCGAGTGTCCAGTGTCACCACATGTCTCACATGTGATTCGTGAACCCGCAATCTGCGCCATCTCCTGGGTAGCAGATTCCAACTTCTTCATAAGAATGTCCATCTTAGTGGCCAGCATGTCGATGGAGTCGACTTGATGAACTCCTCTGGTACGGGCTGACTGCCTATCTCCCTTCCAACTTTGGTTGGAGGCGATTTTCTCCATTAGAGCCTTCGCTCCTGGCACTTCCAGCGAGAGAAATGATCCTCCTGCTGCTGCATCAAGATGTTCTTGAGATCTCTGGTTCAACCCGTGGAAGAAACTCTGGGTGACCAGCCATTCTTCCAGGCCATGATGTGGGCATGCTGCAATATACTCTTGCAGACGCTCCCAAGCTTCCGAAACAGTTTCATCTTCCTGTTGCTAGAAACCTGATATCTTCCCTCGGTAAACATTGGTTTTGCTCTCCGGAAAATATTTGGTCAGAAATGCATCGGCGCAGATCTGCCAAACATTATTGAAGGAGGCCTTGCTGGTGTAGAACCATAATTTCGCCTTCCCAAGTAGCGAAAACGGAAACAAACGCAACCGAATAGAATCCATAGTAGAACCTTTGGGATCGATGGTGCTACTCACTTCAAGGAACGTTTGAAGGTGAGCGTTGGCGTCCTCTGACGCCTTCCCACAGACTTGATTGGCCTGAACCATGTTGATGAGGCCAGTTTTCAATTCGAAACCATTTCCACCTTGGTTCCCATTATCCTCAAGGCCTGGAAAGCTGCTGCTTGATGGGGCAGAGAACTGACGGAGGGTCTTGGTGGTAGCCATGGGGTTTGGTGGTGGAGCTGAGCAACTGCGACTGTCACTAAGCTTTCTCTGGGGTGGGACGACTCTGCGTCTCACGACCCGTCCAATACGCTCTGGATTAGGATCAAAGTTTTAAAGTAGGTCGAAACCGGTCATGCACTGCTCTGCAAAATAATCACAAAGACAAAGAGAGCAGTGGTAAGCCCGCTAAGAGTAGCGGTGATAAGACTAGAAATGTCTTCCAAAATTTAATTCAACAATATACTTTAGCGAATTGCTTCCCCGGCAACGGCGCCAGAAATGCTTGTTGGCAATTCTTAACGTCACTGGAATTGTGCCGTTAGAAAGCCAGTGGGAAACTCTTGCCCTATAGAATAAAATATTCTGCAAGCGCACAGAATGACCGTGTAGCACTTCACCTTGGAGTATTCCAGGGTATCGTAAATTTCCACAAGGAAGCTCTTTGGTTAAATTGATATTGAGAAATTATACCAGGAACACATTCTAGAAATATACACCAACTATCTTAGCGCAAAGATATGATAGGTGGCTACACTAAATGACTTAGCTTATCTAAAAGGTAAGCAAGATAGAAGGTCAAAATGACCAGCGACACAGGAGACTTCTACACTTAGAGATAGAAAAGAAGCTGGGAGAGCAACGAGCGAGAAAGGATTCCTAAGACACTCCTAAACTTTTCAGAAAGCCTCTAAAGATCTAGACTAGAACTCTACCTAGCTGTCAGGGAAAAGAGCTTACTTCGGCGGCTGGAAGAGGAAAGATCCAGACGGGATAGAAGGGGGACCTAACGGCAACCTGCAACTACTGCTATGAAAACACCCGAACATTGTGGTCGCACAAAGGACGGACAAGGCTGTCACCACTTGCCGCCTACCACTCTCTTTCCGTGGGGTGGAACACAATTCTATCTAACACCTAACCAAACACCACGTCTGGGTTCGATGCTATGATTTCTTGTGAGGCCTTCACAAGAAACCCCCCTCTACCTAGGAGACGACTAAATCTGCTAGTCCAGGCGAGAAACCCGTAAGGTAAAAGCCTGACAAACTAACTAGACTCTAACTGAATCTAAAGGTTATGAAATGAAAGGATCACACTACTTTCCTAGATAAACTAAGGAAAGCAGGAAAGGAAAGCTTAACCGATAAAGTAAAGAAGATAACTATATTGATAAAGGAAATATTCGAAGTATAAAGAAAAGATACAAGAACTTTACCCGATCTCCGAGAGACTCCGGAACCTCGAGGCAAGCTCGACTCAAATCTAACTCCCAACTCTAATCTACTCTAGAAAATATAAAAAGTAGAGAAGCTCCTTCTTGGTGTGTGTTGAGAAGTGAAGTGGAGGTCTCCTTTTATAGCTTGAGCATCTTGGCGGTTAAGTTAACTCAGCATGCAACCGTTCTTAGAAGAGCGCCTCGAACGGAGTCAGCGGCCGGCCGTTTGGCCGGTTCCTGGCCGATCGGCCAGGGTTGGTCGCCATCTGGCACCGCCTTTCGCAGCAACGCTCTGGATTGCCTCCTGGTGTCGGTCGTTATGACGGTTATTAATTGCCTGACAGTTAAGGCATGCAAGTGGGCCCTCTAATCCATGTGATGTGCCTTTCGGGCCCTTTGATCAAACTGTCATTGGATGAATGGCTTGGATGCTTTGCATGTGTGCTAGTTTGCTCCTGGATCAGTGACTTGTCATTTGGCCGAGATGTCTGGCCGGCCGGTCAGGACTTGGCTGGTCGGCCAAGCTTTTTGCCCATTTTTGTCCTATTTTCTGCTATGTGTCCCTACATTCACAACTTTATCAAAACTTGTGGAATTTGTTAAATATAAGCAAAATATACATGGAACATTGTGCAAAGTTCTCATTTTATCCGAAATGTTGACGGTCACAAGGTGTCATAATGGCCGTCAACACTATCCTATAAAGAGCGAGAAAATTTTGCAACGCACCTCTGTCACGGTTCACGCGAACCCTCGTCGCCATCATGTAGCTGTTCTGATGCTCGGCATCGATCAGCCTGCCACCGCTAACCTGACAGTAATCCGTAATGATCCGAAGGAATGCGATGCGGCTACATCAAGATCCATTAAATTGTTTAGAGCACAGTGAGAGCAAACACAATTACAAAACAAGGGTAATGATGATATACGCACGAACCTTTTGTCCTGCAAACATATCTCCCTAGTGGTGTATGGATGCATTGAACAATTGTGGGTCACTGGGCCAACGCTAGCTACTACAACAAATAGATCTACCTCGGATCCATGAACCATCTCAAGACCCTCAGCCAGAGTCACAAAAAATGCGGAATAAACCATCGTCGTTGAACAGCTTCTCTTCTTCTTCTCGTAGAAAAAATCTCAAAGAATTTGAGGCAAGATGTGTACTGATAGGTAAGGTGCGTGATGGCATAGGGGGTGTGTCTAGAACATACATATATAGATGGGCGTGATGACATTGTATTTTCATTTCCTTTTTTTCAATTTCTTTCCTTTACCACTTTCTATAGAAGAGAAGGGATCGGGGTGGAAAGAATTAAATGATTTCCTTTTTTCTTTCTTTTTTTCCACTTCCATTACGTGGGCGTGATGACATTGTATTTTTATTTTTTTTTCAATTTGTTTTCCTTTTCCACTTTCTATAGAAGAGAAGGGATCAGGAAGGAAATATTTCCTTTTTACTTTCCTTTTTTTCCATTTCCATTGCGTGGGCGTGATGACATTGTATTTTTATTTCCTTTTTTTCAATTTGCTTTCCTTTTCTACTTTCTATAGAAGGGAAGGGATCAGGAAGGAAAGAATTAAATGATTTTCTTTTGGCTTTCCTTTTTTTCATTACGTGACCATGGGAGGGTAAGGGTGAAATCTTGGTGCAAAAATAATTATGGTGGGGGAGTCGGATTGGACTTTTTTAACTGGGTGAGGACTACCAAATCAATCTCCCCCCCTTTGGTCGTCCTACGCCCACAGTTCAACCCTGGTAGGTGGGTCCGCTGTGAGGGGTAAAGGGGTGTGTTTTTTGGTGGAAAGTGTCCTCAATTTCTTCATTCCTTTATAGTATAGATTATAGTATAGATAAGCCTGAGAGACACCATTTTGGCTGAAAATATTTGGAATGCTCATTACCTTTGTGACATTTCATTTCATACGCATTACATTTGACTAGATTATCGTGAGCAACAATCGAGTTATCATGAGCAACAACCCACCATAATTTGAATATGAAATGGGATATTGAATAATATATTGTCGTATAATATATTGTTGTATATATGTTGGTGCTCCTTAGCGACCCACTTTTACCCTTTATCATCAATAATGGCATAAATTTGATATCCAACCCATTTATTATACTCAATAACCTGGCTATTTTCGCATATGCATATGTTTTTTTTGGAGGATTTGTGATTTTACAGGATTTTGGGCTATTTTGTAGCTGTGGACACCATAAATTTTGTGTTGACACTGGATTTTGTCAATAAATCTGATGCGATCAGAAATATTGGTATGCATGCATAGAGTACCAGCGTGAAAGCCGATACACATCATTGGTTGTCGATGGAGCCGGGAGCTTCCAAATATGGAAAGCCATGTGAAAAGGAAAGAAGGAAATTCGATTCTCTTGACTGATATAATTAGCAACGTGGCCAGTATATTATATTCCATTGGAAATTATCATGAGATCAGATCGGCTATATATCAGGCTACTGGCTATACAATTGCTAATCGCCCCAGAGAGAAGTAGCCTTGTTTTGTACTGTATATTGGCCAGAGGAATCGGCAAGATAATAAAAACAACGAAACAGGTTGGCTTGGAGTGATTGGCCAGAGGAATCCGCAAGAGAATCAGCAAGGAAAGAAATCGGCTTGGAGTGATGCAAAGTTGATTTCATCACCAACGTTTGTTTCAGGATACGTTGGGCAGCCGATAGGGGATAATAAATCGGCCGATCAGCATGGCATGTGCGAGTATGCCGATACGCAGATTATGATTGGTTGTTTGCTCTATGTTTGATCGACTAGGAGGAGGAAAAAGGTCGTGCAGGCGGAGGCATATGGTCATGGAAGATGTGTGCAGTGATTATGTGGCCGCATACTTGATTATCGGCGGGCTTATCCGGAGAGCATTGGAGTTTCATGTTTGCGCTCAAGAGGCTTATTTTGAATATTGACTTGGCTTCCTCGATGGATCAAACAAGAGGCAATGCTATTGTTTCCGATTAGATCGATCAGACACGTGGAGACGGTCAATTATTCAGGTGAGCATATAATGCGTGCACGAGTTGATGATGGTTATCTACTCCTAAAAAGAACGGAGTTCTTCTTCACGCTTCGTCCTTCGCGTCACGTGGTGAGTCTTGTCGCCCCACCTGCGATAATCACCGTCCGTTCTATCTCGTTCTGTCCGCTACAATCCCGCGCTTAGCTATCGTTTGTCCGCTTCGCTTCGTCCGTCGCGTCGCGTTGCGTGGTGAGTCTCGTCGTCCGCCTGTGATAATCACCGTTCGTTCAGCTGCAATCCCGCGCTTCCTTGCCGTTGCCCCAATCGCGGTCCGTGAATTTCTCTTCCCCGCAAACAGAAACAATCCAATCTAATCCCATGAATTTTGCCGCTTCACTCTATTTCTATACAACCTGAACCCTAAGCCCAAATCCCATGCTTCCTTGCCGTTGCCCCAATCGCGGTCCGTGAATTTCTCTTCCGCGCAAACAGAAACAATCCAATCTAATCTCGTGAATTTCGCCGCTTCACTCTATTTCTATACAACCTGAACCCTAAGCCCAAATTATAAACAAAAATCCCCATCCGTAGCCTCGGGTAAGCTCTGCCCTGTCCACCCTTCTTTGATACTGCCCACGAGAAGCCGCCATCGCCGTACTCCATCCTGATTCGCCAGAACCCGAGGCTGACAAAGCGTGCTGCGTGCAGCCACCACCACAACCACGAGCAACGAGCAGTACCCATTTCGCAAGCCATCGTCGATCATCCCACAGAGCTCCACAACGCATCGAGCTCCTGGACGCCAGCTGCCTCCTCCGACTCCGATCCTAGCCGCCACCATCCGTCCCTGTCACCGGTGACCACATACCTATCCCCTCGCTCCTCTCTCATGTTTCTCGCAACCAGCCGCGTCCCTGGATGACGAGAATGCTGGTGTACTGTGTGCGTTGGGCCACCAGTCCGCCATGGCCATGTTCGTGAAGCTTTCGCAAACGAACCTGCAAGTAGCCATCAATTTGATAGATTTTTTATGTGTCTTGGAAGATATTCAGATACCCCCCCTTGAATGTTTAGCTTCCTACACTCCAGTCCAGCCGTGCGGCACATGTCCGTCTTGTTTTCATCTGCAGTAGGAGTGAATATGAGAAGATTTGTCGTTCTCTACCTAATTAGTTGCTTGCCAGTATGTTACATTCGACATCACTAAATCATATTTTGCGACATCACTCTATAAGACATATTTGTTTTAGCAACGTACGGGTATTAGACTATCTTATTATGTATTTATACTTGCCTTAAACATTATCATCTTATTAATACTTTATGTAACATACTAGGTTCGTGCACTGCGTTGCTACGGGACAGATAGTCTTTTGTACTAATAAACATACTTATATCACACGATAAGACAACTATGATGTTAAATTAAATACGGTTACAGAATGCTGCGATATATGGTATGTGCAACGCGAGATATCATTAAAAGTGAAGTAGGAGTTAAAATGAATATCATTAAAAAAATAAGAGGAAACATCTTTATATATGTTCAACACAAGATGTTGTACTATAATTTTCCAACGCGTGACGGAGGAGCAGATGCCTCCCCCATGTCCCCTGTCTGTAGGCATGACACCCGTTGCTTCCGACCCTGGGCGGGATGGAGTTTCGGCCGGGAGGTCGGCGCCATGTCCGACCCCCAATTGAGGAGAACTTTCGGGACCTATTTCTGTATCGACGGTCTGGGATCCCTAATCCACTTCCTCCGTGCTATTAGTCTAAAATATTATAATCAACAGTAATCATGGCGTCGAAAGATTAGTTTGCGACATCATTAATTGAGACAATGTGATCACACAACATTCCTTTCAGCTCTTCTTTGCTTGGTGGCATACCCGCACCCAACAAGTTTTGCAACGAAAACTTCTCATCAGACTTTTTTTTCACCACTTGCTTTGATGTTTATTAGCAGAGTTGGCTTTTGAGAAAATACCAGATCACCATCTTCAGTATGTTTTATCTTGTTTGGCTTGTTCGGATTCTCTATTTCCATAACATCATCCGGACTACCAATTTCTTCGTCATCTGTTTCTAATAGTACCTGACAACCTTTTTCTTTCATTGCGCTCCAACAAGAGCAAGATAGCAGCAAGATTCATCCTTAACATCTTCATATTATGCTGTATGACAGCAACAGATATCATACAAAACATGCAATGTTAATTCTTTCATGAATTTTACCTGAGTAAAATCATCGGACAAGCGATCCCTGGTCCAATATTCCATATAGTTGATTAATTAAAGCGTACTTATGAAACACGTGGCATAATCTCAATACCTGGCAAGGATTCATGCTTGTGCCCGTGAATCGATTTGTGGCAATTCTTATCCACTTCGTGGGTCAACACCCACAACATCTCTGGACATAATACTTGGTGTGTTAAAAATGATATTAATTCGTATCTACCACACGATCAAATTTAGACTGACAACATTGTCTAAGAATAAAACTTTGAATCGTTTTAGGGTGCAGGAATAAAATAGGTGGAGGAGAAATATCATTATTAAATGGATTCAACCCAGTCACCCAAAAAATAAAAATAAATAATATAACCGTACAGGAACTGGCTATAAACGGTCCGACATTATTGATATGCAACCAAGATCCATCGGGATCCATATTTTGCTTGTTTCAGGTGGTACCCCATCATCTTTATCAGGGGCGAATGAATAACTGTTATTTATTAAAAAAACAAATGGCACTTAAATCTTTAGAAATGTAAATAAACAATACCTTGTGAAGTTATGATCCATATTTTTTCTAGTGTCGGGCTTCACGACACTTCCTATTCACCTTATTCCTCAGCTCTTCCGACATTGTTGCACATCGAGCCCTTTGCATTTCCCGCCTACATTCTTTAGGATCAACCTTGTCTAAAAGCCGATATTGGAGATGTTAGCTAGGAGCATATACTGAAACAGTAATCATTTATAAGCATAAATTGTTTAAAAATGGTATCTCCATTTGTGGTGTCTGGCAGCTCTCAGAATGGCTTTCGACCCATTTGTGTTACACTGAGGAAAGAGGGAACATGTTTACTCACAAATCATTTATATTTTATCTGCCTACGATGAAGTAACATTAATATAACATAAATGAGTATCAAGCAGAAATCTAAGTATTGGGAGCTGAACAAATTCGCGCCTGAACGATGTTTACTAAGAATGATGCGTACGAAGAGAAGAACTGATTATACGGCATGTACGAGGCATAAATCAAGAAGAACTCTGGGCAGGGATATCAATTAATTAGGGCGGCAACGAAATCATGCTGCAGCGGGGCCGGGGACATGGACATAAATCTCACGTTGTCTGGCGACATCGCAGATGAATTGGCGGCGTCTTGGATGTTGGCGATCCACCGGCGAGGTCGTGAATGCTGGCTATCGGCAGGCGAGGTCGGATGGGGCCGAGCCACCGACCGACAATGTTGGCCGGCCGTTCATCAGGAGGAGGATATCGATCTTGGTCAGAGGACGTTAGTGGAGGATGGGAGCACGTGCTGCGCCCCCTTGGCCGGGAGGTGCCGATCCTGCAGGGCGCCGGTGATGGGAGGACGTAGGTGTGTGCACTGGCCGGGAGGTGCCGATCCCTCGTCCCCGTCGCGTGCGCACACGCGGCGGAGGGTGTTGGGACGGGCGAGATTGACGAGCGGCGTAGGGAGTTGCACTGGAGGACAGCTGGCGGCATTGGCCGGGAGGGCCCGATCTTACAGGGCGTCGGCGCAGACGTCGTCAAAAGTCCCCATCCAGGGTACGCAGACGCCGATCGACGGCGGGCGAGGACAAATGGATGGGCGGCGCCGATCGACGAGGACGAGGGTGGGAGGCGAGGACGAGTATTGGGAGGCGACAACGCAAGATTTGCGGCGGGAGAAAGGAAGGCGCGGAAGACGCGCGGAGGGCGACACGAAGAAAGGAAGGACTGAACGCGACGCGAGGCGACCGGCGACGCGAGGTGTCTCGAGGGGGCGACGACGTGGATGCGGGCGACGCGAGACGCGATCGCGGGGCGATGCGAGATGCGGGGCGACACGGGGGAGCGATGCGATGGTTCACGCGCGAACGACTCGCCCTTACAGGCTTTTTAGAGTAGAGATTATTAATTTCTTTGCTTCATGTAGTAACGCAAGGGCACAAACCTAATATCTTTCTTCAATGTCTTCTCTTCTCTATCTTCAACTAAAAAGAATGTAGTTCTTCTTCACGCTCGTCCTTCGTTTCGCTTCGTGTCCACGGTGTCGCTTTGGTGAGTCTTGTCGTCCGCCCACGATAGTCATCCGTTCGATGATCGTTCCATCCGCTGCAATAATCATCGTCTGTTCACTTTCGTTCCGTCGGCTGCAATCCCACGCGTCCTCGCTAAACGGAAACAATCCAATCTAATCCCGTATATTTTGCCGCTTCTATCTACTTCTATACAGCCTGAACACAAGACCATAAACAAGAGGCCTCTGTAGCCTCTGATGACGAGAAGCCGTCGAACCTCGGCGCCCTCCATTTCTCTGCTCCTCATCAACCATCAAACGGGCTCCACCACCACATCGAGCAACTAGATGTCGGCCGCCTCTGCCGATTCCGACCACCACCACCCTTTCCTGTCACCTGCGAGCAGATGCATGCGATCTCCTCACCCTCCTCTCGTGTTTCCCCCGGTCAGCCCTCCCCTAGATGACCAAAAACAGCAGCGAGTTCTGTGCCCAGTGCCGCCAGTCTGCCATGGCTGTGTTCTGGAAGCTTTTGCAAAACGACCGCTAGGTAACAATGTAATTTTGTAGGTTTTTATGCCTTGGTAGGTCTGCAGATAACAACCTAGAGTGTTTAGTTTCCTGCACGACAGTCCAACCGAGCCCTTTCTGCAAAGGTATAACTCCGGTCTTCATCATTTTGCAAGCCATATCGATCGTGCCTTGCAGACTTCCTCTGTTGACTCTTACATTCAGCGTTGTTCAGCACCATTCATAAATTTTATTTGATGCTACTTCTTAAAGGCTCATGCTGTTAAAAGTGTTTTTGTTTCGTACTCAGCACTATTCAGTGGTTGTTTTTTATGTTTTCTGAATTTTTTTTGTTATTAATATTGCCCTTAAAAATTTCACTTGGAGGGTGGACTATAAAATTCATCTTTGTATTTTATTCTACACATGCAGTTTCGATTTATGAGATATGGATCCGAAAATCAATAATTGGAGCCAAACTCCATTTCGAGTCCCAACAAACACCACCAATATAGGTACCAATATATGATGATATTACACACGTTTTTGTTTGCCACACATTATATCTATATGAAATGTATATTACCTATTAGGTGACCCTACGGATGGAAGATCATCTACATCGATTGAGCATCAACAACCTCTGGATCCTAGAGAATGAAGGAGACAACGAGATAGGGACAGGTATGCGCGGATGTCTGTGCAGCAAAAAGAAGAATTACTAAAAAAGCGCCGCGAAGATTACCAACAAAAGAAAACAGAAATGGCCAACATTACCATCAAAGACCAATTGCAAGGTAACATAGATAGACAGTTGTTGACATTTTTTTCACATAAAAAGTATCTCATGATTTTTTGCATATGCTTGCACCTTTGTAGAGCAAAATCAAGAATTAACGGAGGAGCAACTTGAATCAAGGCGTGCAAAAGATAGGACGCGGTATGCAAATATGACTCCGAAGCAAAGGCAAACAATACATGATCGTCAAAACGCAAGTAATATGCTGCCCGAACAAAAAAAAAGGCAAGGAGGGACCAGTATAAAGCACGTCAAAAATTACGCCGCAACACTCTTCACAAGGACTCCATAGCAATGATCAACCCTTTATATAATCCATTGGAGGACTCTCCATAAGGTCTTATTTTAATCACATTGAAAAGAGGGGAATCAGATGTTTTCATGGAATAACTAAATTAGAAGTGAATGAGACCTTATGTATGACATCAACAAAATCATGTGCAATCTATATTGTTTACTGAACTGATTTTTGCTTGATTAAAGCATCACGTTTGCCTTTTGAACGATTAACCTTAGAATATTATATTGCTTAGCTGAACACCATATAGCCCATGTTTATTATATATGAAACACATACGGTTTCTGTCCTGGTATATGGTACCCACCTAGCAGCTCTTGTATCTTGTCCCGTAGCAACGCACGGGCACGATGCTAGTTTGGAATAAAGAAGGAGAAAGCTACCATAAATGGACCTCTTTATTCTAACTGCCTCCACGTATTTGCTAATCAGGAGTCTTTAGTTTCGGATATAAATAGCAGCCCTGCGAGACCGAGAAAAGTCTATGCATACCAATATCAAACAAACATTTACTACTCATCATTTACTACTTGCAATTTAATTACCTCTCGGCTACTTTGTCATATTATTTTTCACGAGTTCTTCTGGGTTTGCTAGGGCTGCATCGCTTTGATCTCCGAGCCTCCCTATAAGTTCTGCTTTTACCGAGTAACATCTAAGCTTTCGTATCCGGGCGTACCGCTATTGCCTCGTTTAGATTCATTCAATAGTTATCGATAATAGCTAGGTTTTGCGTGTTTATCTTGTTCTATCTAGTTTTTATCACGGTTATCCAGCTTGGTACATGCTTTGATCGGTTTCTACCCATGTTATCTCATTGCATCTGTTATCCTACTACATCGGCTAATTCTGTCAATTGTATTTATATGTATCTGGCACCCAGACGATACACCCGTGGGAACAATTAGACAACTGAGCCAACACATTCTAGAATTTTACGTTTTTTATTTTCTTGTCAATCCGCAGGTCAGATTGACTGGCACGCCCTGGTTCGAAAGGTCACAACCTGTTTGTGTGTTAGCGCGTAAAGGTCGTCTCCTAATTTTTACATCAACACACTTTTTGGCACATCTGAACACACAAATATATATATATTAACTCTATATTATACCATGGTACTGAATAATAATCAATAATCAGTACCCGACCTTTCCCGACGAGCCTCCGCTTTGTTTCTGCGTTGGTTTTTTCCCACCGCTTTTTCTAGTTTTTTCTGTGTCGATCCCACCGCACCCACCTACATTCTCGGTTCAGATCGTGGGTCCTCCATTCTCGGTTCAGATCGTGGGTCCTCCATTCAGTTCGTGGATTTGGCCGTGCAGTCGTCGCCACCTTGCCGGCTTCCGCCCCGTCGACGCAGGTTGCAGCGCACCGCCGGTCACCACTGATGCAAGGTGCCCCTCTTGCCCTTGCCGACCTACTCCCCATGCCCCGACGCCGCCGATGGCCTCCACCGCTTTAAGTTCTTCTCGGCTCGTCCACATCTCGTGTTTAATCCAAAGGAGATCCTGGTTCGGCGCGGCGGGCGCCAGTCCTCCGTTAGGCGGCGACGGCGTGATTCATGGCCCCCGGGGCGGAGAGCCGGGGTGCGGACCCAATGGGCCCCGGCGAGGACCTGGCCGCGCACGCTTCCAGTTCCAGCACGCCTGGGCGGCGCGTCGAAACGGGCTCTTTCCGAGCAGAGGCGCGGCAAGCAGTGGCGCTCCCTCTCCTTGGCTAGGCGTGACAGCATGGCTCTTCGGTCCAGAAGGCGCCGGTGAGGAGCAGATGCAGGTGGCGCCGCTCCCTCTCCCCGTGGTGGACCCACGGAGTTCAAGGAGTCGCGCAGGGACGGCGTCGCACTTGCACCGCAACGCCTGCGAGCTCGGCCAGGTCCGCGACCCCCCGATGGCCTCCAGCGCTTTGACTTCTTCTAAGCCCATCCACAGTTCCCCGTGTTTAATTCGGCGTTGGATCCATTCAGGCATTTCCACCTCGAGGCGCCGTGCCACGGAAGCGGGCGGAGAAGACGGCGGCGACATTGCTCGGTGGGTAGGTTGGGTCTTCTCAGGCCAGAGAGGTGCCCCTGAGCTGCCCGCCTGCATGGGATCAAGGTTTGCCCCCAATCACGGTAGCTGAATTTGTACAGGTTGAATTTGCACGGGATTCAGGCATAGGTACTGCTGGTTAAATCGAAGGAACAGGTTGCATTTTTTTTAGCACGGTAGCTGAATTTGTCTTTGATTCACGATTTGCATTGCCGGATTTCATTTTTCTTTGCAGATTGAGTTAGTATAACCTCGAGGTTGGGTGTGGTGCAGCTGCCCAGGCTGCCATGTCGATGCAGATAATTTGTTTGATAAAATGCCTCTGAAGATGAAGCAGGTGGTTGCTGCACTAGTGCTCCAGTGACCTTCAATGATTTTTTGCACTAGTGAAAAATGAATTTGCTTAGCTTCTTTTATACAGATCAATTGTTCTTTGCTGATCAGTTTATGTGAGCTGATGATCCAGTGGAACTGGAAGTGAAGGCTGTCTGAAAAATTAGGCATATACGTTCAAGATTAAATGTAGAGGTGAGCACTTCTGTAGTTTTATTTATGCAGTCAGCAGTACCAAATTGAGCAACGACTAGATGTAGAGTAACCTTCTGCTTTGTTCTTATGGCTGCTTATAGTGCAGAAACGAGTTCAGACTTTTAGCATTGGCAGTATTGTGATAAGCAGCAACCAGCTCAACTATGTTCTCATGGCCTCTTTCACAGTGACTACATATAACTGGCAAATTTGCAACTAGAATACTTGCATTGCGTAGTTGTGCTATGTATTGCAAATTTCATGTTTAGTATATTCCTTTTTTTGGGCAAAAACATCATTGGATTTTATTCCTTGAACTATATAGTTGTCATTTTCTGGAAAAAAAAACACAAGCAAATATGATTTTTTCACATAATTTGCTTAATTGCCTAGTAAGTAGTAAAGCCAACATGTATTTATAAATTGTATCCACTTGAGCTACTGATTTCCTTGAGCCATATGGCATGATAGTATACATATTTTTAGCTTGACTTCTGGTAATGCTTCAGATTATCATTGCCAGTACTGTCCTTTCCCCCTTTTATCAGAATATACTGATTACGACTTACAAGACATCTGTGCATCCTCCTCAATTGATCATTTTTTTTGGGGGGGATACAGTTGATCATGGGAGTCTAATTGTTGGTAGTGGCACCTGTCGACAACTATCTTGGAGTACTCTTGCCAGTAGTGAAGGTTTTGGTGCTTATGGAGTTTTGGATTTATTTCTACGTTTCCATATGCTCTATATATATTGTCTGCCATGTTTCTGCTGCATTACAGATGAAGAATATATCAGCAATGGTTGGGGTCGGCGCAGCGAACCAAGAATGATGCAGATTAGCAGCAATGGAGGGACATACTTGATGTGGCTTCCTGAGAAAAATGAAGTAGCAAAGCGTACAAATAGATTCAATGAAAAGGAAAAATGTACTTAGGTTTAATAAATGTGATAGTATGCACGGGTCATGACATATCATGTTGTAGTCAGTTTTGTGATTAAAATCGAGATGAATCAGTAGTCACAAAATCATTCTTTTCATTTTGCAAATTACAGGTGTATTTCTTTGTGGCTTTATGGATTGCTTGGATGGTTATAAATATACGTAGCATTTTTATGTTTGCGATTGTATAATTTTTTAATGAAAAGAAACAAAATCAAGTGGACGTCATGATGAGTTGCATTAAAAAAGCAAAATACTATCTAAACTATGTTAGATATTATTGTGTTCCAGTCTGAAAGCTTTTTAGCGCTCCTGTTAAACAAAAATAAAAAATCATAATAACTTTCTTTTGATCAAGTTGAACGCCTACCGTCCATTCAACCGCACGCAGCACCGATGAAGGCCCTCCGGAATAGAAAATGTCCCACAACAGCCCATTGTTTCGGTCACGCACGGCGGCACGGGAGGAAAAAAAACCAGAACCTACTCAAGGAAAACCGGGTGCGAGGTGGGAGGACGGGGCGTGCTGGTTTGGTGCGCCGCCTGCGCTCGGGGGTGGGGAGGTTGGCTCGGTTACCAAATAGCTATTTGCTACCCAGTCGCTGCCCTATATATATAGGGAGCTACTAAAATACACCTTGTTGCATTTGCTATAGAAAATGCATAGACCCAATTAGAACCAACGTGCCTTTCACACATGCAACTAATCACGTACAGCTCACCTTCCATATCTCACAAGGAAGTGCATGTATGCAGGGAATCTTTTTTTGATTTGGACACAAAAAATATAATATCTCTTAAACCGTAGCTTCAATTCCAAATCTGTTTGTGTCAGGCTAATGAAAAAAAATATGCTTAACAAAACGAGATCCATGAAGACTATATTTTGATGAATTTTTGTTCCAAGTATACAATTGCAACATCACAAGACCTTGAGTTACAGTCACTGCTACAACATGGGTGCAACATCACTAGGCTAGTGTATATCTGCAACAATTTGTGCATTCTGTACAAGTGTACAGACCCTTACAGCAACGGCACCACACCAATTGCAACTCGACGGACCAGTTACGACTCGAACCAATTGCAACCAGACCCAGCCTAGTTGCAATAGGGTTAACTAGCTGCGGCTATGAACCGCGAACCAGTTGCAACAACGGGCTACCACCAATTACAACTATAACAATACACCAATTGCAACAAGACGGAACTATTGCAAATAGATCTGATCTTGTTGCAACCAAATACGAACCAATTGCAACTAGACCCGACACAGTTGTAACCTGACACGAACCAATGACAACAGAATCAACCTAGATGCAACTACACGACTAGTTCTGTTGCAATCACAACGTGGGTGCATTCTCTATACAGGATACACCCAGGTGCAATAAAGAATTTCTGTATATATATGGCAGCGCCAAATGGTACCTGGGTAGCAAATAGTTATTCGGTACGCGAGCCCACCCTCGCCCGACCGTCTCCCTGCGCGCGTTCGACTCTCTCCAGTCTCGCCCCGCTCCACGCGGCACCGGTTTTCTCGGCGAGCAGTATTCTCGCACACGCAGACACGGTTGGTTGACGATAGCCCCACGTGAGCATGCTGTTTTTCTTGTCCTTTTCTTTTGCCGTGGAGCAGAAACACTTCCGTCCAAGAGAAACATACTAGACCTGAACGTATTTTTTATTTGCTTGCTAGCTGTATTCGGTAGGACCTGAACGCATATTTTTTATGCAATGGCATCTGGCCATTAATTAGTCATCTCACAACGGGATATGTACTCACCGCAAAAGCTAGTTATTAACATGTGAAAAATGCAATGAAAGTAAATACAAATTTGACCAATCTCTGATAAATCCATGTATATACGGTTTTCTTCACTCATCGTGGAGCAAAATATTATACAACCCAGTAGTTAAACACCATATCACATTGTATTACATGGTTGTATTAAATGGACCAAAAACACTGGCAATCAGTGCTATCGTTACAAATGATGCTAGTGCACCATGTAAACACTGATTAATTGCAGGACTTTTTTTCTATCATGGAAAATTACAAACTGAAAGCCAAACTGAACAATTAATATAAATTATTCAGTATCCCTTTCATGGCCTTTCTTGAGACATGTCATTCGTCCAACTTGCTTGCAACTTTGCACACAGACATTTCTAGCCTGCAATTGGATCAGGAAACAAATCACAAATATCGTGTGTGACTGAAAAAATCTCAATTATGCATTAAAAAACTGCTATTTAACAAAATGAATCGAGCAAACCATGAAAGGTTCACTCATTTGCAACCAAACTAGCCTGATCGCAAATATCATGTATGACATGAAAAACTTCAGTTACTCGCAATCTATTATTGAATAGGATTTATTTATGAGGAATCAAGACAAATGTATATGCAAAAAACTCACTATATTACAAAATGGAGCATGTTGATTAAGCAACACTAGAACGATGGACCGGAGCTAGCATCATGATTAGGATATCGCCATCTCCATGCATGGTCCTAGCACCTGCAGACCGCAGCGGCATCCTGATTGCAGCTGCAGCTGCAGCTGCACTAACCTGCTGTTGATGGGCTCTTTTAGGCAGAGCGCCAGATGATCAGTGGCTTGCGGCCTCATTCAGCTATGCAGCTGCAGCTACAGAAACAACAGTGATGACATTATATGGACCATAGCTAAAGACAAACTGATAATACACTGGCACGCCGTATAGCTTTGGGAAATCGCCAAATCTGTAGCATTTGTATGGATAAAGGCTTGCTTTGCTAGGCAATCATACTCACCTCTGCATGAGTGCATCAGTTTTTGCCAGAGATGAGCAGTTCAAAGCTCAGGGATAATCTCCATCATTTTTTATACTTCAGCATACTAGTTCAGAATTACAGAAATTGATTAGCAATTTTGAACCCATACAAGAGGTGCAAAGCAATTAAAATCTTCTCCAGCCTATGAACTGAAATAGCCTAGTTTCAAATCCGAGGGCAATTAGCATAAATTAATGAACTGAACTATACAAACATAGCAAGTTAAGCATTCAATCTCTATATAACTGAAAAGTGCAGCCAAAACATATAGCTTATCATGCATATTGGCAGATTTTCTATTACTTATTCATTGACTGCAATCTAATCCTGAACCAGATTCACAATCTAAATGTTAGTACCAATACCTTATCAATCCTGCACAAGATTCACCCGTGCCCTCCTAGCTCCTCCGCAGTCCGCACCAATCCCTCTGCAGGCATACGACCTGGAAAGGCTGGAACAGTTATATCAGAAAACCAGTCGCTCACCTCAAGCAACGGGGGATCTGAAGGATGAAAGCGTACCTCGAACATGCAGATCAATGGTCTGCCTTGTCTATTGTCCTCCACGATTCCACAGCTCCAGGTGAAGGCACCATCCAGATTGAGCTCCATGGTCACGCACGCTCATAGAGCAGGCGGAGGTGGATCCAACACTGACGGCTGGCTCGGGGGCATCTCGTCAGGATGGAACAGCGATGCGTCAACACGAAGCTCCCTGGGGGCTTAGGATCTCGGGGCGGGGCAGCAGGCGGGTTACCTCTGTGCACGGCGCCCGGGACGGACGTCTGCAGGCTGCAGCTCGCCGGGGCAGCACGGGAGCCGGCGGCGCGGAGGGGAGAACACGAGCAGCTCGACAGGGCGGCGGGTGGGGGAGAACGATAGCAACTCGCCGGGGTGGAAGGGGAACCGCTCGTCGCCAGATGTTTGCCGGCGGGAGGCTGTACGACCGATTGGAAACTGAATCGGCCCCACGATCTATCGCACCTGGAAACAGATGCAGGGCAAACCAGACGTGGGTAGCGAGGAACCAGGGGAGCCCAAAAAAAATTCGGACGAGAGGGAGGGGGGAGGCGCGCTCGGTGAAGGGTTGGGTACCGAATAATTTTTGGTACCTTTTATATATATATATATATATATATATATATATATATATATGATAAATCCTTTCTACACAAGTGTGTAGCTACACCACTGTCCGAAAAACCACCTTGGGGATGTGTACATACTCATTTATCATTTTAAGTATGTATATATACCTAAAATAATATTTATCAAAGTACTAACCATGAAAAAATTTGAGTAGAACTCATATGTTTTTGCACTTTATGATATATTACATTTGTTGTATAGGAAAAGAAGTATGTCCAAATACTTCATGAATAAAAAAAAGTATGTCGGCATACCACTTTTGAAAATCATGTATGTGTACATACTTTATTTAAAAATGTCAAGTACGAAAAAATACCTTGTGATTTGTGAGATATACACACTTGTGTAGGAAAAACTCGTCCTATATATATATATATACATATATATATATATATATATTGGGAGCCTATAGGCTTCCAATAACTATAGAAAGCCTTGAGCCAACCCAGCTAGTAGCCTGGTCCAACCCAACCATAACATACCACCACTCAGCCATTCACACGCTAGTTCCCCCAGCACTTCTGACATTGTACACCATCCGAGTAGGTCCAAATGCCTCAGCCTGTTGATTGACATATCTTTCCTCAGCCTTCTGTAGATGCACCTCAGCAACAAGTCCCTTTCTCTCACCGTTGGCCAACTTTTTGCTCGCTATTTCCCAGCGATTGATGAAATACTCATTGCATTTGGATAAAGAGTACTCAATTATGCCTGAGACAGGTCTACTTCGAATGCCTTTGAACACGTTATTCAACAACTCTGAGTAATTTGCCGTCATCATCCCGTATCGGCAGCCATCATCAAATGCTTGTGCCCATTTCTCCTTATACTCCATCTCACCTTCTAACCATTGTTTAGCACCCTCGTTCAAGTCTTTTTTTAGTGCCTCCAGCTTTTCCTCAAATCTTTCCTTCGTATGCACGCAGCAAAGCTCCTTCAACTTTCCAATTACCTCCTTCTTCTTCTGACGACGCTACCTGTTAGCTGCAAAGTGTCTCATGCACCACCGGTGAACTAGTGGGTTAAACCCGTCCAAATGGTCGTTCACACAATTACGAAGCCCAGCGTGCCTGTCAGAAATCATGCAAACGGTCCGTTCAGGACCAAGGACGTGAAGGCGAACAAGAGTCATGAACCATGACCAACTCTCGTTATTCTCACTTTCTGCAATGGCGAAAGCTAACGGCACAAGCTGTTGCTCGGGATCGACAGCTACGGCCATCATAAGTGTACCCTTGTACTTTCCCATTTAAGAACATGCCACCCACGAGTATAACCGAACGACAATGCTGAAAAGCAACGGCACACTGTGGAAAGCACCACCAAACCCTTTGCATGACAGGATTGTACACTCCATCCTCAAGCTGGACTATGTCACCTATGTGGATAAACCATTTCACGCCCTCATTGTAGTAAGACATTGCGCAAAGGCGCCGTGGAACCTGTGCATAGGACTCCTTCCAGCCTCCCCACAGCAGGGCTACGGTGTGTTGTTTTGCACGCCATGCCTTAGAGCCTTAGAGTAGTTCACACGGTATCCACTAAAGGCGAAGATCGACTCAATGAGAGAGGGAATCGATTCGTCATTGTTTTTCGAAACAATGCCCAGAATGCGGTGCCCCAGATATGATGTTGTCAACTGCGGGTGCACTTGCTTAGGCTTAGAGGAACGACACTCATGAGGTTGCTTAACTCTTGTAATCTTCCACTTCTCTGTGCCACGCACCTTGCCACACCAAACACACCACATGCACCCTTGCTTGCACATGATTTCATACCTCTCGTTCTTGTTAGAGTGAACAACGGTGAAATGTATATGAAATCTAACCACATGGTCAGCCAAGAAAAACTTGAGGTCCTCAAAGGTATCAAATTTCTTTTTTGTCTCAATCTCAGGGGTCTCACATTGTGGCAAACCTTCGTCTTCTGCATGCTCCAAGGTGGTCTCACAGATAGCCCTATCGACACGGCTTATGTCCTTGTCATTGGCAACATGTGGAATCTCTACATGACATTGCTTTAGCAGATCGAGCTCATGAGCAGTGTCCGTCACAGAGCCACGCTTATGAGCACCATCCGCCATATGCCGCACGAATGTTTCATCATCATGCGGAGGGCAAATGTTAGTTGGTACAGGAGGTGGTACAACATGATGACTGTCTCCTGGAGGTGGTGCACTGTCCCTTTCTACCTCTTCTCCCTCGGATTCATACCCATCATTGTCATCCCCACCGTCAGAACCTTCTGAAATATCATCATCATCATCCTCCTCAGCTTCCTCCCTCTCAAATACATCATTAGGGAAATAATCATGTGCCGTGTCTGGTTCTGTCTCATCAAAGCTAAAGGTCTCGCTATCAGAATCATCAGCAAACTCTGTTCCCTTTGATTGCAATTGCTCTTGTTGGATCACACCAATACCTAGCTGTGAGATTGTTGGCTCCTGTGTCCCAAGCTGAGCAACTAACTCTATACCTCCCTCTCTACCGGCAGTTTTTCGGCTAGTAACAACCACGTCCAAATAAGGCACACTAGATTGCTCTACTAATCTCTTAAATTTATCCCATTCCACATCAGTTTTCAAATCCACTAGAGCGTATGCCGCTCTTCCTCTACCACAATCAACATGGCCTTTCAAGCTGATCTCATCATCTACCCCACAACTAAAATGACTCCGAGCATATTCAACTATCTCATGCAAACACGGGGCAACTTCAAACATTCGCGTGACATCTTTCATATTCTTAAACTCTCCATTCTCTTTCACAAACCCCACCATGAAACCAACGGACTAAACAAACCATCTACAAAATAACCATTTCAACCAGAATTAGACAAACAACATGAGTTTTCACAAATGCATTTCTCCTAATATACCCTACAAACCTAATCCCTTCACAACATCGTAGAATAAAAGCATGCAACAAATTCTACACGTTCAAATCGAGGGCAGAGCCAATACTACATTCATCCTAACCATCACAATGCAAGAAACAAACGTATAAATCACTACAATCTCAAAACATATCACAAACCCTAAAACACCTAAACCTACTTATATCTTCCAAATCTCATGGTGGAACAAGGGAAAAAAGGTGGCAATACCTTCACGGGAGGGAGAGGAACGATTTCCCCCACTTTTCCAGCCAAAAATGGCCGGATTTGGCCGGAATAGGCCGGCGGCGGCGGCCGGCGGCGAAAAAACCTTCTCTGTTCGCACGTGGAGAAGAAAGAAGGGAGGAGGAAGAAAGAGAAGAGGAGCTCGCGGCCTAGTTCAAAACGGCCTTGCCGCGCCAGGCGGGGTGGCGCGGCAACGGCTGGCCCACTGGCCCCACCGCTGGCGCCCACGGCCAGCGTAGCGGCCCTGCCGTGCCACATGCACTGGCGCGGCAAGGCGATTTGGCCGCGCCAGCCCAGGTGGCGCGGCCAAAACGGCTACCCAGTGCAAATATTGGTCTGGACCGGCTGTTATTATAATATTATTAAAAAAAGAATAAAATTTAAAAAAATTCAGGCCATCGGCATGTTCCCTGGTCAGCGACGCCGTCTGCACATCCTTTCTGGTGAGTCCTGTCCGCCGCTGCTCCGATGGCCTGCCCTGTGTATTTATGCCACCGGCAACATGTTTGTTTTATTGACTGGGTGTTGTCTGTTGACGTGCACAGCTTATGTTTGATGAAATACCCAAGTGAATGCAGGTGGGAAGAGGGCATTGTAGATAGGATTTCTTGCCCACAAACTAGCGTGGTGTTGTAACTTGTAATAGGCTACCATCTTCCAACTAGCTAGATGACCAGATGTTTGTATTTGGGGCAGTGTGGAGTGACTGACATATATGCACAATAATTGGTTGTTTGTTTCTAGTATTTTCGTAGCCTTCTTATTAACCCCGTCTATGCCCTGTGTAAATTTATCTCGTGTGCTTTTTGTGCTTGATTGCCTCCCAGGATGCTCATTTTTGTGTGATCATGTACTTACCTTTTCAGCAAAATCAAAGTCTGGATAGGGGCAACTGAATTTGCTCGTCTTGGATTGCTTATACAATGTTAGTTTCTTTAGTTCCTTCTGTTGTCTTCATGTGTGATTTCTCCTTCCTGGCTTCCTGCTGACTGCTGTTGATTTTTCATTTGTTTATGGTATCAGATTTAAATTACTGAGATGAACATGTAGAAAGCCAGAAAACACCATTTCTCTCTATATGCCTCAAAGCATCCACTGGACCTGGAGCTCGGATGCCCTCACCGACGCATCGACCTGCACGGCAGTGAGGATCTGTAATTGTTTTCTGAGGGCTTGTAATTGTTTTCTGAGTTCTCTGATTTGTTTTACAGTTAGCTGTTGTCGGCTTGTCGCCTCACCTCTTGCTGTTTCAATCTGAGATAGAGTAATGTTGATTGCCTCCTTTTGTATGATTCAAGTTCCTGGACTGTATACTAAGAATGTTCAATAAAAAATTCTATATTGTGTGAGAAAATAAATGTGTTGACACATATAATTGCTTCATTTGCTACTTGTACACGTGTGTGCTAATGAGTTGTCAATGAGAGTTTATGCATATGTGAATACCATGTATATTATCACAGTATTTAATTGAAGTTATGTTTTTTTTCAGACTTATGTTCATTATATGTTTGCTTATTTAGGTCTCTGACTATGCAAGAGACCTTAAAGAGATGCAGATGATCTCGAAGGAGGACTATCTCATGTCTCTTAGGAGGTATATTTGTTCATTTCCTGTGTATTATGTGCATTATTTTATTCTTAAGTACTGACCAGAAGATTCATTAATTGCAGAAAGAGCAGTGCTCCAGGGGGGCTGCCAAAGTATCATGTGCTTCCTCGGTATGTGTTAGCAATCGAGATTCTATCCCCAGTCCCTACTACTTGGATGACTGATGTTTGTATTTGGGACAATGTGGAGTGGCTGCCATATATGCACAATAATTGTTTTTTGTTTCTAGCATTTCGTAGCTATCTTTTTCATCCTGTGCATGCCTTGTGTAGATTTATCTCATGTACTCTTTGTGCTTGATTGCCTCCTAGATCCTCATTGCTGTGTGATCATGTATACTTGCCTTTTCATCAAAATCGAAGTCTGAAGGGGGGCAACTGAATTTACTCATCTTGTATTGCTTATATAGTGTTGAGTTTCTCCTGTTCCTGCTGCTCATTTTTCATTTGTTTATGGCCTCTCGAGTGAAGAGGCCAGGCCAAGGCATACCTGTGAGCACTAAACAGCGGGATGCGAAGGCGTGTTAGCGTTGATTTGCTCTTCCTCATCAGCAGTTCAACAGTGACGAGGTAGGTGTCCTGGCCGAGGCCCTATGTCGATGTTGTCTGGTTGTCCCCTCTCCCTTCTGTATGTGTAGTTCCTTATTAGAGGCTTGTAGTTGGACTGGAGTGTATGGCCTATGGGGCATTGGGACTTGTAGTTGTAGGATAATGGGATAATGTTGTTATGATGTATTTATCTCTTCTATTTCATTACAACTCCTAGTGACGTTGTAACTCAGTCATTGTCCTAGTTGCAATCAAATTACTCGATCACTTGCAATTGGTGCTATTGTCACTACTCACTAGGTTAGCACTCCAGTGCAAATAAAATGAGTTCAAAATGAGATGAGAAGAGTTGAAAATGGTAGTATATTATTTTAGAGGAATTTAGATAAAAGAATAGAGTAGATGGACTCAGAGTTGGGAAAGATGAGATGTAGTGGTTATAAGGTTGGCTGTAATTAATTTCGAAATTAAAATAAAAGTGATTTGCATTAGGGGCCCAGGTTTGGTGGAGTGCTCGTGATGGGTATGGAGATTTATTTGGGCCTGTCGACTGGTTACATGGGCTGCTGGCGGATTGATCTGTGGGCTGGACTAAACCTAGGAGAGGTGAGAGGGTCGTGGGACAGAGCGTGGACAGCAGCGCCGCCGACACCCATGGTGACTAGTTGCAATTGGTGGGCTCGACTACTTAAATCACCACATTAACATATTCTCTGAATATCACCCATGGTTCAGTTACTATTTTGCTGTGTTCAATTACCACATTAACATATTCTCTGAATTGTTTGTCCAGCTAGTTTTGTTTCAGTTTTTAGAAAACACTTGTTTTTTATGAATAGATACCCTATTGTCTACTGTCATGTCTCCTTAGATTGTCAAGAAATTGCCTGTTCTTTTGTTCCACATAGTTTCCACTTGTAATTGGTCTGAAGATTGTGATCATAAGCTCAAGTGGTGACCACAAGATTAAAAGAAAGTCATATGCACAAACTGATCTGTAGAGATAACAGGGGTGATGAACTCTTTCAACTCTTTTAACTAGTGTTAGTTTGGGCCTTTGGGAGGAACTGTGATATAACCTCTAACCCCTTAACTTAATTGTTATTATAATGAGACAGCTCTCTTGTGTGTTCTAGAAAAAAAGTGTGGCCAGGTTGATTTGTGAGGTGGTAAGAATGAACAACCCAAAATGTGATGTTCTCTGTAGCATGTAGCTCACCCATGTGTTGGCTTGGTGGGAGAGCTCAGCAAATGATGTTGTGTCACTGCAGGTGCCAGACGATGGTATAAATGTTTCTGTTTCCCAGTCCAGTTGCCTTTATTTTTTCTTTTCTGGAACTCTAGTACAGTTACTGTTGTCCATAGTTGCAGTTTTCTAAGTCATTTGCTCAATCTTGTGCTGCTTTAGTTGTTTTTCTACATTCCTATCTATCGTCTTGCATGATTTCCCGCATTATTTGTTCACATAGCTATGAGAGATAGTGTTTTCATTTTAAACAGCATCTAGAGGACTGCCTGGATTTGAAAGGTCGACAAAGCTTTTAAGTCAGTGTAGAATGGGTGGTTGTTGTTGCTGCTCGTCATGAAGATCTGAAGCAGTTAGCGCACCAATTGGTATGTAAACTCTTCTTTGTTTTCTACATTGAATAAATATTATTGTCATCCTCTAGTGACATAACATAAATATATAATGCATAAGAAATAACCTAAGTAATGTAGTGAATTTGCCTACTTTCTTTCAATCTTTAATATTGTCAATACGTTTGGCTGAAATGGGCGATCTGTATGGCTTCCTGACTGGAGTGTGCTGATGGTTGTTGGCCTGTTGGGCTCAAAGTTCGTCTCAGACTGGAGTGTTGGCTCCCTTTTTCCCTCCTAATGAGTGCATTAATGGTTATTGGGCCTTTTTTTCCAGTGATGTCTATTGGGTCTACGTGCACTGCAATTTAGAAGGCCACCCTAGAAGTCTTGCCTTGTTATTTGGATCTTTAGTAGTTAATTAGTTTCAGCAGTTGATTCATTGCCTTTAGTAGTGAACATGTTCGGTTGTTCACTCAATAACAGATCTTTGGTCAGTATTTGTTCATCAGTTTAGTTTCCCTTCAGTAGTTTTTTCTTGTCTCCAGTATTAACAGGTTCAGTAACTCATTATTCCAAGAGGAGCAATGAAGGTGGTGAGTTTTGAATGACATGTTGTGTGCCGAGCATTTTCTGTTTTACTTCCCTTTTGAATCTGTGATTACATAATTGGTGATTCAGTGATTCAGTAATTGATGATTTAGTGATCCATACACATACGATTTTGATCCAGCAATGTACTTTATTTTGAAGCTTAGTAATTTGATTTTGTTCTGTAATATACTTATTTTTTTTGTGTATGTCCAGTAACATCAAGGTGCTTGTTGAACAATCACCTTAGTGATTCCTTCCATTCATCTGATAGTAGCAACATACTGAGCTGTTTATTTTTTCTTTCTGGAGCTTCAGTAGCATTGTTTTGTGCAAAACAATTTCATGTGGAGCTTTGCAACCATCAAGACTATCAACAGAATTTGCCTGCTGCTATCCAGAGTGTGTTTTTTTAGTTTAGACTATTGTTGACTCATAGTTTATCCTGTGATCGAAATCATTGTTTACATTACAATATTTGTGACTTTTTTCTGCTGTGTTGTCCAAAATCCAAATAGCCAATATTATGTCCTTTTTCTTGTTGCAGAATACTAATTATGTAATTTATGTTCCTACCTACTCAGGGATAAGATTTATACAGCAGAAGATGGAAGATTTATATCAAGTTTCTTGATCATGGTTGTGTTGTGTGTTGCTCTCCACGGTTCTACGGCCTTGCTGTATCTCTTTATACCATTTCTTCTATGTGATCATCGTCATGGAGAGATAATGGGAAACAAATTAGCACAACTGTTCTGCTTAGTTTTGTATCTACAAGTAGGGCCATGAAATTGTGGATTATAGGTTCAGTTTCTAGCATACCCTTGTATGCGCTCATGAATTCTAATGATTTGTAATGTGCCTTCTGTGTTGAACAATTTGTGAACCTGCATTCTTTTCTCAGTACATATTGTTACTGTAATTTTATTTAGATACAGTTTTTGCTGTGCCTTCTAAATGTCTGACCACTTTTGTCTATTGCACTGTGTGTGGAGGTTGGGCAAGGCACGTATAGCAGTGTATTCAGGGCACGGGACCTTGAGTCAGGAAAGATTGTTGCTCTGAAGAAGGTGCATATATATATTATTGTCCAGTTGCAATTTGTGGTGCCCATGTATAGCTTTCTAATTTTGTGTTCTAGTTGCAAATGTTTTATTGTCTTAACTGCAATTGAAAGACATGATCAATAGTAATTTCTAATGTTGCCTTAATAGGAGATGGAAGGGTTGGGAGGGATTTTAATTTTTTATTTGAGCTGTATGATTTTATACCTTCAATGTGGTCATATGGCTGCTTGTGCTGCTGCCAATGAAACTATCAAACTAAATTGATCTGTATTATCTCTGATTGGTTGCTCTCATTTCTTATATATTGGGACTACATTCATCAACTAGGGATATGGCCACCACTGGAGCCAGCCATGTTGAGCCTAGCAGCTACACACGTGATGTGTTTGGGTTGCACGTCCGTTGATTAAGCCATTGAACATGTAGCAGTATCTGAAAATCATATACAACGTTTTTTTATTAACAAACATAATGAAAGTTTGTATAAACTTTAGAAGAAAAGATATACGCATGCAGTTGGTAGGTAGTAGTAATTAGTAGAGATACTAGTTCGCAGCTACAGAGCTTGTTTGATGTTTACAGATTATAAACTTGATATCTCCATGCTAAATATTGATAGGCTTTGCTGTCGCATGTGCTTCACATTTCAGATTTCACATATAGCAAGATTGCATTGGATCCTCTTTTTTTCTGTTACACAAATGTTGCTTAACGACATGGTTTTTTTATTGGACAGGACGTTCTTCTTTCCCCTAGACTTCAGATAAATTGCGCTTGTCGGTTATGGCCTTCTATGTTCAGAGCTTTGCATGTTGTTGTAGTTACATTCAGGTGTTTGTGTAATGTAGCATGCTGACCTCGTGTATGCCTGTCTTGTATTGTGCTGCTGAATAATTTGCCTAAATTTTGTGTGTAAGCATGGTCTTGTTCATGAATGACGGGTTGCCTCATTGATTGCAATACCACAATCATTTGCACATGCTTATCAGTCTCAATGTCGTTGGTGACCATAAGCACTGTTGATGACAAAAATGGCTTGAAGCCGATCAGGCTGGGACAGTCGGTCTAGACCGCCTATACATGCGGTTAGACCGGCTGTGCCCTCTAGCCGATCTGGCAATGTGCCAGGCGGTCTAACCTCCTGTCACAGGCGGTCTGACCGCCTGTCCCCGAGTCCGAGTAGAATCAGGGTTTTACACGTTTTTGATCTGTACAAGGACTTCCTTGCGGGGCAAGACCTCCCCACCCTATAAATATAAAGGGCCGTGGCCGATTGAGGACCTCTACCCAATCGTACAAACCATTGTCTTATTTTTTATCTCTAAACCCTAGCTTTTCCAACCCCTTTGCTTTCCTTCTTCGTTTCTACGACATTTTAGGAGATTCTAAGTGGCCTTGCTGTGACATATCCAATGTCAAAGGAATTAAAAGTACACTTAAAACCAATGCAAAAGGGAATTATGGGTTGAAACTCAAAAATCCATCAAAAATTCAAATGGAAATTCAAAAACAAGGGTTGTTTGACACCCAACTGAAATCTCAAAACTTTTGTACTAAACTTGAAAATCTCCAAAATAAAAGTTGTTAGTCATCACAAATAAGGCCTAGTCACTGTTTGGAACTTTTGAAAATTTTGCAGTTTAGTCCCTCAAAAACTCGAAATATAGTTCTGGACACCTTTTTGTATTTGGGTTGTTTGAGCCCGAAAAATTTGAAATTTCAGGTTCATCCCAAAATGAAAGTTGTGTCCCACCTCTCAAACTCCAACTTTTATTTTCACACTTTTTCATGTTCAGTTCAAATTTTTGGAGAAAATTCAAAGGGGAAAAAGGAGCTCCCCGGGGCGCCAACAGTGGCCCTGGCGCGCCCCTGCTCCGGCCGGGAGCCGGCCGCCACATGGCCGGCGAGCGGCGGAGGTCGCGCCGAGCTGGCCGAGCCACGGCGTCGGGTGGCGCGTGTCGTCTTGCGCTTGTCCAGCCCTTCCCGCACCGTCACATCGCCGTCGACGCGCCGTGTTGCCTCGCGCCGCGGAGCGCCATCATGGCGGTCGGGCGCCGCCGTGGCCGCGCGCTCGCGCGCGCGTCGCGCAGAGCCACCTCGCGCGAGATTCCTCCCCGCTCCGCGCCAAGACGCTCTGCAGGAGATCTTCCACTGCTCCACGCCTCAATCTTCGACGCCCAACCCCGCGCTCGCGCTCTGTTCGAGCTCGACGCGCATCAATGGTGCGTCACGTCGGCCATTACTCCTCACGCACGCTCCCAAGGCTGCACGACCCTCTCTAGCGTGCCCAAGCCTCCCATCGAGCCACTCTCACCCTCCACTAGCTCGCTCACTTCACCAGCTCGCTTCCTTGCGCCGCGCTCCGTCGTCTTCAACCTTGCGACGCACGGACCGAGCCGAGCTTCGAGACGAAATTCGCCCTACACTCTCCACCATTCCCAAATTCCTCGCGCACGAAGCTAGACCCCTCCCCTAGCCTCCCTTTCCCCCACTCCTCACGAGCTATCATCGCTTCTCCGGCGAGAAATCGAGATTTCCCCCAATCTCCATTTTTCGGCCGCCGGAGCACCCTCACGTCGAGACCCTACTCCGAGCCATCCCCGAGGTCAACCGAGCACGCCAGCAGCTTCCCCGAGCTCCACTGGTGCTCTAGGACCCCTTCAACCTCGGAGAACGCCCCCGACCTCACCGGCGTAGAAGCCGCGGCGACCGCGCCGCCACTGCATCGCCGCTGGCCATCTTCCGAGCATTCCCCGGCCTCCCAACCGTCACCAATCGACTCGTGGTGAGCCCCTGGTGCTTTTCCCCCACTTCGCCGACCCTATCTCGCCGTCGTTTGGCCGGCGCAACTCCGGCGACGACCCATGGACCAAAGTTCATCGTCTTCGTTTTTCTAGGGTCCTCTGCGCAAAAGTTAGGGACTGGTTTGAAAGGTTTTGAAAGTTCTAGGGTCTCCAGCGTAAAAAGATTCTTAAACCGAGATCTATTTTTCCCGAATCTTGTAAAATCCGTTAAAAATCGTACGAAAATCAGAAAAATGCACAAAAATACTCCCTGGATTCGTGAGATTGTAAACTCCAATCTCATGTTAGCATGTATGTACTTTTGGTGAACCATTTTTGAATGAAAATTCAAACTGTAAAATTTGAAACTTGTGCACCATTTCAAATCCAGAGCTCCTCTTGGGTTGATCTTTGGGTATGTTGTTTGTAGTGACTTTGGACACCTTGTGTCCAAAGGGGATCTAAAAATATGGACTGTAGCTTCAGTTATGAATTAAAATGTGTTTCCTATCTTTTTGTAGTCCAGAAATTGTTAAAAATAATCCATGCAGTGAAAAATCACCATTTTGCTCCAGAGGCCTAAAACCTTGTTAGCACATCTGTTAAAAATGCCAAACTTAATTTTTGCTCTGTTTAGACTAGCAAATAAATAGTTATGTGTTTTAGGATGGAAATTTAGTGACGACTGTCCAAGGGTTATTTTGAGCCACCACTTGGCCAGAGCCCTCCTTGCACACATGACTAGCTCTGGTAGGAAAATTTCCTGGTTTGGATGAATTTTCAATTTTATATGGATTTATTTCATTTCTGCAGGCAGCAATTTGGATTATTTTTAATAAATTTTGTGTAGCTCAGATTTAGCTAAATTTTGGAGTGAGCCTAACTCTTATACTCCAGTAGCTGTCATAAAGTTTATAGATAAAAAAGATGAACAGAAAATGAGAAACAAAAATGAGAAGGAATCTATGTGGAAATTGAATTATATAAAAGAATAAACCTTTTTGATAATTAGTTAGAATAAAATAAGGAGAATCTAAAATTCCAGAACAGCACCCTAATTTCCAAATAATAAATAAAAATTCTTTTATATATGTACACAATCACCATCAAAGATGAATAAAAATTTCCCTCACCACTACTCTATTTTGTGAAGGAAATAGTAGTACTTAAGCATGTCTAGGTGAATATGGCCTTCAAGGCCTTAGTCTTGGAATCAATTGGCAGCCACAATAAGTTATGCATCTCATGTAGAAGGCGCTATTCCGGACGGCACCTACCATATCATCCCCGCCGACGGAGAAGGAATCCCGGAGGGAGGTGCCAGCGAAGCGGAAGTCAACCCGGAGGCTAACCCCCAGCTAGAGCAAGAAGGCAAGCCCCGGAGCATAACCTACCCTTTCCAAATTAAGCATTTATGAATTCCCTATGCTTGTGCATTTACGTTTCAAGGAGTTGATTGAATACCTTAGCTGCACATTTCCTAGTACCTATGACTTGCAACACTAGTATGAAAGGATCGATAGGGCATTGCTTAGGGTCCGTTACAAGTCGAGTGATTTCCTGTCACTCGCGAGATATAGGAGTTGCTTGTCTTTACTTATGTTGGAATCATAAGGATTGACGGGCAGGGTGATAGATGTAGATCTCCCGTCCGTGTATGATAATGGATTTAAGGTCGAAACGTGTGGTTGAGTGTGTCAAGTTTTTGAACGTACCACATGCATGCCGATATATGGGAATCGGTAAGCCCGGTACCAGATTGAAGCAGCTAGGGCCGATAGCCATATCTCCTTGGAAACTTTTGTTTCCCCTGCCGTACACCTGTGGATATATGCGTGAGACTGTGAGTGAAGCAGTAAACCTTTATCCTAAGGAAGTGGACCCGGTTCCGAATTGTGGATTGATGGGAAAGGTTGGGAAGTGCTTGTACCTTTTATAGCAAGCATTATCCGTGTGTGTTGGGTTTCCCCTGGCCAGGTAGCAAAATTCGGTTCGAACTGTCCGCTTCTCGCGGTTAATGAGACTGCTTGACCGCCTTGCTGCATTGAGTAATAAGTGGAACTATGAGATTGATGAACTTGTTCTATGAAATAAATTGTATTGCACCACTTGTATGCTTAGAGAGGATGCTAATCTAGAATGGTTAAATCTACTAGAATATGATGCTAAAACATGAAAGCAAGGACCTACTCTTAGTTGCTTTTTGGCAAATAAACCCACCAGCCAAAAGCCTCTCATGTCTAGATGTCGGTGATGTAGTTTTCACCCGACGGGTAAGCCTTGCTGAGTATTAGTATACTCAGCCTTGCTTGTGGCATTGATTTACAGGTACAATGTTGGATGTGGCAGTCGATGCTTTGACTTGGCCTACCCAGGTTCCCCCTGGATGGCACATCGAGTGGGTTCCGTCCTCTGCCGAGGAATGGGAGGAGTAGCACCGTGGCAGGCTTCATCATGGTGTTACTTGTATCGTCGTTAGTTTTTATTCCGCTGCAATGAACTACTTAAATTCCGCTGCAAGACTTTGATACTCTGATTTAAATTTCAAACTCGGTTTGTAATAACTCTATGTTACCCCTTTATGTATGTTAAATTTGTGGAATGTTGTAATCTCTGGAACTCACCTTCGTGTGGGCGTGCTGTTGTTTCGATCGAGAAAAGTACGTGGTTAATCGGGTTTAATCCGACGGCGCTCCAGCTGATTCCGGATTAAGTGCCTGACTACTCGGTTAGTGGTCCCGGGGTACTTAACTTGGAATAATTTCGGAGTGGTCCGCCACACTAGCCGACCTTAGAACAACCCTAGGTTCGCAGCCTCCGACGGGGTCCCTCCCGAAGTTGTGATCGTAGGCTTTCACGGCGCCTCTGCTACAGGCGGTCTGACCGGTTGCGTCTAGGAGATCCGACGAGTAGATTTCGACGACCGCGCGATCTAGCGCTTTCGTGTGTTAACCAGAAGTGCGTCAACAAGCACTATACACAACAACATTGAAACGTTATGACACCTATAAAAGGGGTTCAACTTGCAGAATCGATGGGGCTTAGAAATCATAACATCCATTTGATTGCCAGGAGGCAAGAGCGCTAACATTGATCTCATTTTGTTAGATCTCATCTAAACAAAATTAGCTGATGAGCATTTGTCTGGGCCATGGTTCTACATGTCCCCTTCTTCATGAGTGTCCAAGTGTGATGAGCTTTCTAGTGTCCCGTCCTAGTTGTTACCGGAGGACCTGACTAGTTGTAATTACGGCAGCTATAATTAGATTAGTGTTCTAGTTGCAATTATGATAGGCTTTCTAGTGTCGTTGTAACTTAGTTATTGTCATAGTTGCAACCAAAGCTTGCAATTGGTCCAATTGTACGTAAATTAGTGCACTAGTTCCATTTGTGTTGTGTCCATATCTTCCTAATGTTGCCGTAACTTAGTTATTATTCTAGTTGCAATTGGCAGACCAGGCCAATAGCAATTGATCCTGTTCTAACTAAATCAGTGCCCTAGTTGCAATTAGCAGAGTGATGTGTTGTAACTGTCTTAATGTCATCGTTATAACTAGAGGAATTGACCTTACAACTACTTCAGTTACAATAGATTATTGTCCTAGCTGTAGCTCAGTTACAACTGCTTTAGTTATAGATAAGAAGGAACAACCGCATCATGCCTTCCTAAAGCTAGATTATTGTTCTAGTTGTGATTGGAGGCTCTAACCTGTAGCAATCAGTTACGGTGTGAAGTGGGTGCCTTCCTAGTATAGTTGTAACAGTGATATTGTTGCAACTAGGTTACTGTCCTAGTTGCAATTAGAGGATACCCTCTGTAGCAATCGATTGCGTTGTGGAGTGGATGTCTTCCTAGTATAGTTATAACCGAGTTACTGTTGCAACTTGCTTAGTATCCTGGTTGCAATTGAAGGCTCCGACCTATTGCAATCGGTTTCGGTGTGAAGTAGATGTCTTTCTAGTACAGTTGTAACAGAGATATTATTGCAACTAGGTTACTATTCTGGTTGAAACTGAAGCCTCCAACCTGTAGCAATCGGTCGCGGTGTGAAGTGGATGTCTTCCTAGTATAGTTGTAACTGAGTTATTCTTGCGACTTGCTTAGTATCCTGGTTGCAATCGAAGGCTCTGATATGTGGCAATCGGTTCAGGTGTGAAGCCGATGTCTTCCTAGTATAGTTGTAATAGTGATATTGTTGCAACTACGTTACTGTCCTTTTTGCAACTGAAGGCCCCGACCTGTAGCAATCGGTCGCAGTGTGAAATGGATGTCTTCCTAGTATAGTTGTAACAGTGATATTGTTGCAACTAGGTTACTGTACTGGTTGCAACTGAAGGCTCTGACCTGTAGCAATCGGTCGCGGTGTGAAGTGAATGTCTTCCTAGTATAATTGTAACAGTGATATTGTTGCAACTAGGTTACTGTCCTGGTTGCAACTGGAGGCTATGATCAGTATCAATCGGTTGCGGTGTGAAGTGGATGTTTTCCTAGTATAGTTGTAACAGTGATATTGTTGCAACTAGGTTACTGCCCTGGTTGCAACTGAAGGCTCCGACCTATAGCAATCGTTTCCGGTGTGAAGTGGATGTCTTCCTAGTATAGTTGTAACCGAGTTATTGTTGCGACTGCCTTAGTATCCTGGTTGCAATTGAAGGCTCCGACCTGTTGCGATCGGTTCCGGTGTGAAGCGGATGTCTTCCTAGTATAGTTGTAACCGAGTTATTGTTGCGACTTGCTTAGTATTCTGGTTGCAATTGAAGGCTCTGACCTATTGCAATCAGTTGCGGTGTGAAGTGGATGTCTTCCTAATATAGTTGTAACAGTGATATTGTTGCAATTAGGTTACTGTCCTAGTTGCAATTGGAGGCCCCGACCTGTGGCAATCTGTTACGCTGTGAAGTGGATGTCTTCTTAGTTTAGTTGTAACCGAGTTATTGTTACGACTTGCTTACTATCCTGGTTGCAATTGGAGGCTCCGACCTGTTGCAATCGGTTACGGTGTGAAGTGGATGTCTTCTATAGTTGTAACAGTGATATTGTTGCAACTAGGTTACTATTCTGGTTGCAACTGAAGGCTCAATCGGTCGTGGTGTGAAGTGGATGTCTTCCTAGTATAGTTGTAACCGATTTATTGTTGCGATTTGCTTAGTATCCTGGTTGCAATTAAAGACTCCGACCTGTTGCAATCGGTTCCGATGTGAAGGTATAGTTGTAACAGTATTCAGTAGCCATGGAGACTTTTTTTATGTTAATTACTTGTATTCTCAGCCCAACAAATACAATAACTTTTTGCTTCAGTATTTCCTCTTAGTATACGCTAACCAATTGGTATATGTACTTTTTAATTTTCTTTAGTACTTTGTTATTATCTTTTTTTCAGTAATTTTCTTTTTACTGTTGTCTTCAGAGCATATTTTACCTTCCAATAGTGTCCTAAAATTCTCTGTTAGTATAATATTCAGGTTGCACATGCTTACATGCATCCTCTCCTAGCTTGTCCCAAACTATTGTTCCATAACTAGTAATTCTTCGGGAGCCCATCCTAGTTCAGTAAGTCTGTGGTCCATTGTTTCAGTGATTCATCAAGTAACCGCAGTACCAATTTCTTTAATAGTATTTATACTAAGAAATCAATGAGGTGCAAAATACAAATGCAAGTTTTCATCTGTTATCTGCAAAAATACACCATTTTCCACATTGCATCACCACTGCAACTCAGCCATCGCTAGCCCCCTTTGAATCTTTGCCAATATCCTCATGTTGATCATACACATGACTTTTCAGCTAATCCATTGGCAGGCTAATGATGCTGCAGGACTCTCCGCCAAAGAGGAGCAGAGCAACATGTTATGTATTACATCTCATCTTACAGTTGCAGGGACATAGAACTAGAGCTCCTAACAAGCTTAGTGCTTAAGACAGTTTACAATCCGCAAACAAACCAAGACAGTTAATTTACACGATGTATGATGAACCGGTACTCTGTAACTCTGAATTTACTGAATGTGTATGCTTCTTCTCTGAACTTCTGGTAGAAACAGAAAAGTAGACCTCCCGGCGCCTGATGCCTGGCCGTCGGCAGACCATACTCCAACCATGGCTGATTCGTGGATGCTTCCCCAAGCAAATGCTCCATCCTTCATGCTGCCCTCAAACGTGGGATCCCTCGCCGGCGGACCAGGGTGCCCTGCAGCCCGTGGCCATGGCGGAGCTAGGCCCTTGCCGCTGTCTTGCTGTCCGATTCCAATCCCTGAGCTGCGCCACGCCCTGGCATGTCCTGCGTGCCGCCACACCTAGCAGCTGTCGTGCCCTTCTCGATTTCTGCTGATAGCCGCTTCCGCACCTCACCTGGACCCCGCCCGCCGCGCCGGCGCGGGACAGCCTACGCATCACCAGGAACCAGCACGCCACATCGCGCTACTTGGACCCCGACACGCCTCTGCGGGACAACATTCCTGCCTCCGCGAGGAATCGCCGGCGAAGCACGCGCTGCCGTTGGCCCCACCTGTGCTCGCCGCTCGCCGGGAAATTGCGGGAATCGCCGGGATTTACTGCTGTCGGAGCCGCCTCACGCTTGCTGTGTCCGATCCTACCCACGAGCCACCGTCGGACCGGGCCCGCACGCCGCATCGTGCCCCGCGTCGGCGCCCGCCGCCGATGAAGCCCTTGCAGGACGCCTTGCGCTGCCGCCGATGGAACCCTCGGGACGTCTCGCGCTAGCGGCTCGCACTCGCCGGAACTGTCTCGCCGTCGCCGGTCGCCGCGCTCTCGCGCGCTCCCGGCTCCGGCTCGAGAGCGGAACGCAAGGAAGTAGGCGGATTTGTTTTTTCTCTGGTGTGGGTTACCGGGCCGGTGGGTTGGCTGTTGTTTGGGATAGACGGCTGAGGGTATAAGCATTTTAGTCGTTCCTATATGTATATATATATATGTATATGTATGTGTATGTATGTATGTATATATATGTATATATATATGTTTTTTCATAAGGATCTTGGAAGCCAAATTGATAGCAAAAATCTCCTAACTCCCTCTTTCCTATAGTCCTTTGATGTTTTAGTTGTTCTTTAATTTTTAAGTCATTACATAACTCAGCTCCTACCATTTGAATTTTTTGAGTTATCTTTCCTATAACTCAGCTCTTACTTTTTCTGCAAACAAGGGAGGCAAACCTGATATATATTTTTGTTTCCAAAAATCTTGATTAGGATCTGGAAGAGTGTATAACTTTGATAGAAAAGAATCCTTGTACCATCTGAAATCCGACATGGTTTTACATCTTAAGTTAATTAGTTGTTCTCTATTCTTCTCATAGATATCTTGATAATTCCCAGCGAAATGGTAAACTATATTGTAAAGGAGAGTTGAGATAGCATCTGATATAGTTCCTAAGGATTGCCCTTGATCATTTGTTAAAACAATTGGTCTACCACTATTATCTATTTTAACAGCATCAATTATGGTTTGTCTTTGGGTTTCATTTAGATAGTGATCCCACCAACCCCTTAATTGTCCAGAAAAGCCTATAATAATCATGTTTGCGGCTACCTTTTCTTTGTTTCCATTTGCTATGCAAGCATTGGCACACATAATCATTTGATGACACATATTGAATATTTGATATTCTGCAAATCCATCTAGATTCCATTCAACTATTTCTTTCCCATTAAAACATGTCATGTTAGCTATGTGGGGCATTTCTTCAAATTGAAGGTCTGCATAGGTTGGCCTAGGATAATAGTTTCTTGTCATAGCTGTTTGTGTAGTAGTTTGAAAGATCTAATTTTATTTATCTAATCTTCATCAGTAATTTGGTTAACATTCTTATTAACCTTTAGATTTCCTAATTTGTTGGACAATTCACTAATTAATTCTTCAGATATAGAGGATCCCATGACCTTTTGTTTTCCAAGCTTAATGTTAGTAGAAGACATTTGAGGAGCAAATGGTGGAATTACTATTTGTGTGTTGGGAATATCAGATTGAGAGCTTGACGGAAGGTTTACCTTTACTTCACATTTGTTCGGCTTGGTTCCATCGATGAGAATAGCTTCTATTCGGTCTGTTTGTTGTCCAATGGCATGTAAAGATATATTTGAAAAGTTTTGTTGCTCCACAAGGTGACCTATATGTTCCACTTTTACAGGCTCTCCATGTGGTTTTAGATATGTTTTTGAGTGGGCAAGCTTTAGTACTTTCTCCTTTTGCATTGACTTCCAATTGAATAGACTCAAAAGGTGGATGGATAGATGCTACATTCTTCCCACTAGTAGTCTTCCAATCTTTAGAGACCCATTTTATCATGGCAATTTTGTCATTATCAGTGATAGGTTTATACTTATCTTTTTTATGAGAATCTAGTTTGAAGAATTCTTCAAAGTATCTGATCTGGCTATTTTCATACCAGTCAAAGAAGAATATATTTCTTTTTTGCTCAATCATCTCTTTGTGCCATACTTCTCTAATTTTAAGCCTGAAAGGTCGGTATACATTTTTAAAATATCTTTCCTTTTTGGCTTATTTTTTGGGAGACCTATTTCTGCCAAGAGAAATTTTTTATCTATTTGAAAATCATCTTCTTCCAGAACAATGACACAGTCTGTTCTGCAATCTGGGTCATCAACTTCAATAAGATTGATTTCGAAGTCAGATATAGATGGTTCATAGGAATTATCGTCATATGTGGCATAGACAATATTATGTGGTCTTATATGGGGCCTATTGTCCATACTAACAGATGGTCTGGATTGGATGAAGACCTTTCTTTTTGAAGAGAAGGTGACTTCAACATTTCCATTAGGAGTTTCCGTGACAGATAGGACCTCGGTTTGCTCAAGGTTTTGTGGTTCTACAGCTTGTGTAAGGGTCCATTTTTCTGGGAGTTTTATCTCATCCCATTTCAGAGTTTTTGGTGTAATAATGTTGTTTCTGGGATTGGCTTGGAGAAGCGTACTTAGGATTTTGGGTGTATTTTGCTTTGCACAAGGGGCCAAAGACGTCATGGCTTTATAGTATATTCTGTAGGTTATAGAAATATTTTCACTTCCTGGTTCAAGATCAAATCCGGATGTTTGTAGGTTCAGGGTAAGAGTCTTATGAATGTTTGAGTCGGATAAAGATACCGAGAAATCAGGAAAAGTGTTAAAAAATACTGGTCCGTTACTCAGGCTAGCTTCAATCATCCCAAGTAGGGAATCTTGAAACCGTTTGTTTCTGCAATCTCTAAGACAGGCCAAGACAGATACATTTAACACTTTTCTGGTTAAAGATCTAATGGCTATTTGAACCAAACCAAAATGTAGATAATGATACTGGGGTTTAGCTCTTATGGCATTTATTTCTTTTTCAGAGAGAAGATGTAGAGTTTCGTGCATAGAACTAATGCAACATGTTTTTTCAATGGTTTTAATGTAATAATCAGAACGAAGAGAGAAAGTTCCTACATGATAAATTTCCTTAATATTTATTTTAGGGATTTTCCAATTGGCAATGCTTTTTTCAATATCCTCAAAACAAACAGAAGATGCATTTTTCACAGACATAGTCTTAATCGACCTATTGCTGCTACAAGAGGTAAGAGACTTGTCAGAAGCAGTAAGCGACCTCACTAACCAAGACATCTTATACGAAGACAAAGGAGTTTGGATAGGTAGTTTCCAGTCCAACGGCAGAGAGCAACTCTCTCACAATTAAGATCAAACCTATAGGATAGATGGTTTCCAGTCCAACGGCAGAGAGCAACTCTCTCACAATTAAGATCAAACCTATAGGATAGATGGTTTCCAGTCCAACGGCAGGGAAAGCCCACAATTAAGATCAACCAGTTCCTTTTTCAGAGTCCCTAGTCCAACGTTTCAACGCCAACAACGCCTTCCTTCGGCTAACAAGGCTAACGGGTCGAGGCAAACTCTCTCGAAAGGAACAAGGATCTTCCACGACTTTGGCGTACCAACAACCTAAGGGATCTTCCGTGACTTTGGCATACTACCACACCGTCTCCCCCCCGTTAGGAGAAGATGGCTTGGGGAGATCGGAGCACCTACGGCTCTGATACCAGCTCACACCCTGGTGGTTAGGTCAAGGTAGGATTGGGGAGTATGTCTGTGGAATGAGGCGGATTACGTCGTGGGTATGGCGGCTCAAACCCAGGTGGTCAGATCAAGGTAGGATTGGGGAGTATGTCTGTGGAATGAGGCGGATTACGGCGTGGGTATGGCGACTATAGGCGGAATATGAGGTGGATATGGTATGCAAGATCTATATGGCATGCAACACAACAAGTATGGAGTTACACAAACAAACTAGTAGGAACATGAAGAAGACTAAAAATCAATATAGATAGAGAAACAACATACAACGAACTAAAGATAAATAGAAATATTTTTGGGTTTTTAATCATAAAAGAAGTATGAAGAATTTAACATAACATAGTCCTGGTCTATATTAGGTACCTTGATAGTCAGAAGGTTGAATCTTCTGGGTAGTAAACGAGGCTCTTGACACACACGTACAGAGACTAGATTTACAAGACTCTCATTAGACACTTACTAACACTCACACAGACTCGGATGCGAGTCTTTTATTTAATACATAGCACACTTGATACTACAAATATATATATATATATATATAGAGAGAGAGTATATATATTGGGAGCCTATAGGCTTCCAATAGTTATCGGAAGCCTAGACACATCTCCTGCCACACCTCACGTCCCACCTCACCACCTGTCCTGCCACCTCTCCACCTCCCATGCATCTGACACATGCATGCATTCAAACCACCTTTTCATCTTAGTTTTGTGTCTATAATTTTTCACTTGAAGATCCAACTTACAAACAATTTTCACCATAAGATTCGTGACGTTTTTATACACAGTTTGGCATCCATTGTGAATATTTTTTTAATTTTTTTGAATTCAAAATTTGTGTGGTCATACAAACATACTGACATGACCATATATATTGTGTCGAGCATAGAAACATATGGACATGATCATACAAACGTAATGACACGAGCATAGAATATGTTCAAGCATAGAAACATATGTACTCGGGCATATAAAGTGTTCGTGCATAATATTTTGAATTCAGAATTTACGCGGTCATAGAAACATACTGTTAGGACTATAGAAACAGTTTCGAGCGTAGAAATGTATGACCATAATACAAACCTTCAACTCTTTTTTGTCTAATAAAAATGGCTATCATAGAAAGTTCCGCTCTAATCGTATATATGTCACGACTAATCATATATTGAAGCTGAGACTCTATATATTGGACCACCCCCCCTAACAGGCAAGGTTTTGGGGTTCCGGGGTTTATGGTTCTATACTGTACATAATAGAAGCCAAAAACACTTTTTTCCTACTTAAAATGTATGTCATATAAAGTACCGCTCTGATCATATATATGTCACGACTAATCATATATTCAAGCTGAGTAAAATGCACGTCATAGAAAGTACCACTCTGATCATATATTCAAGTTAAGACTCTCTATACTAGACTTAACCTCCCCCCTACCAGACAAGGATTTGGAGTTCTGGGGTTTAGGGCTCTATGTTGTACATAATAAAAGCTAGAAACTCTAATTTCCTACTTAAAATACAAGTCATAGAAAGTACCACTCTGATGATGTATATGTCACGACTAATTATATAATGAAGCTGAGACTCTATATACTAGACCAACACCCCCCCCTTGTCAGGAAAGGTTTCGGGGTTGCGGGGTTTAGGGCTATAATGTACACAATAGAAGCCATACAATGTTTTCTTTTACCTGTCATAGAATGTATCACTCTGATCATATGTATGCTATGAGTAATCGTATATTCAAGCTGAGATTCTATGAATCTCAGCTTAAAATGTCTATCATAGAAAATATCGCTCTGATCATATATATGTTACGACTAATCACATATTCAATCTAAGATTCTATGAATGTGAACTAAGGTTTTAATGACCACGAATAAAGGTTTTAATGACTAGGTTGGTTTGTATGAGCCGACACATAGGTTTCTATGCAGGTATCACTGCATTTGTACGATCATGTCCACATGTTTCTACGCTCGATACAGTTTATATGATCATGTCAGCATGCTTGTATAACCACACAAATTTTAAATTAAAAAATTTTAAAAAATATATTTACAATGGATCTTAAACTGTAACACCTAGATTTCTAAGAAATCCGAATGCTTCCATATGTGTGCCCAGGATGTCCACAGAACACATATAGAATACAAATATTGAATCACAGAGAACACAATGCTTGAATAAAAATAGTTTACATCAGAGTTTAACACAAGACATAGTCTTAAACAAATAACACAACGGAAGTCTTAATATTATTAAACGTCTTAACTAGGTAGAGCCTCAAGTCCACAGGGACACCGACTGGTTGAACACAGCTAGAAGTACGGCAGATCCTCCGAAAACTCAGCAAGCGGCTGATCATTCACTGCTCCATCTGTTACCCATCCGGGATTTTGTTGAATAGTTGCAAGTGTAAGTAAACCATCTTACTTAACAAGTATAACACGGGTTATGCAAGAACAAAAGGCTTGACACGGTTATACTGCACTAGCGCCTTTAGTTGTTTCATTTTATTATCATCCAATTTACTACAAATGAGTAGAACCCAAATATAAACCCATTAATAAGGTATAAGTGATTATAGAACAAACCAACATCAACCACTAATATCATCTTCTAATAAAAAAGGATCCAGGCCGCTCGTATCCATGAGCACGGCTATCATGATAGATGAACACTCTGCAGAGGTTTCGCCCTTTACCCGCCGGTCGCATAATTCCAAAAGAACTTATGCTACGAGGACTTTCACAAAACACCCTAACAAGCACAGTAGCCGTTTTGGTTCAACATAGGCAGCATAACCCAAGGCATCGAGATTGACGTACGCTCAGGGCGCAAGGTGAGGGGGTCAATGGCGTCCAGAGCGAGAGCGCAATCATCGCAACGTGTGAAGCTGCCGTACATCGGGCGCTTACATCACGGGACTCTACCTAACGAGACATAGCCAACGGATAAATCCGTCCTCGATGGATCAGACTATACTCTCACCCATGCTCCCCACATACGCCTTTCGGTAACCACTGGCGAGCTAGAGACGTACAAGCTAGTTATCCAAGACCAGAGCCATTATAGTTCCAACGACGGCATTCCTGGGTTGTCGCTTTAAGAACCGGACCTTATGGAGAGACATTAGAACAAAGCACGAAACACATGCTCTAATTCCCTAGACCAAACCTTATAGAGACACTAGAACAAAGCACAAAGCACATGCTCTAGTTCCCCGAACCATGTTGCTAAAAAGCATCTTTTAGTCATCATTGAAGTGAACCATTAATTCAATATTAACATAAAAATAAATGTTGGTTGTAGCGCGTAGCATAGACTAACCATAATGCATAAAACCCGGGTAAACAAGGAATAAGGTAAACACTAGGAACATCCTTAGTGGTTAACAGTATTAGACACATGCATATGATTTATGTGATTAACCGGTGTATAGGTAACAAGGATGGTCCGTGTTATACTTGCCATCCTTAGTGAACTGCTGCTGCAACTGCTCTTCAGGAACGGGATCGTCGGCGAACTCAAACGGCTCGTCAACTACTCACATCGATCACCACACAAGCATCCACACATACATGCAAACAAGGTATTTAATTAGAACAGTACATCAAATATAAACAAAAGATGAAAAGAAGGCTTTAGAGTTACTGTACGCTTCACTACGAACACATGACCGCGAAAACCACTCAAATCGGAGTTAAAACGGAGAAACTACGCTTAAAACGGGCTCTAGGGACTTGCTGGTGAGACTTTTAGGCTTCCAGGGGTGTTTTTGAAAGAAAACAGGGACCTAAAACATAATTTCCTATAAAAACTCAAGGGCTACGGAGTAAAACTACCATCTAGGACGGCGGACACTATTTTTCAAAAGAGCAGGGGCTAAATCGAAAGAAAAAGGACTTAGTTGTAAATACTTTTGAATAGAGGTGGACCGTGGGTTGATTTTTGAAAAGCAGAGGCGCTATTTTGCAAAACAGGCACGGCGGTGGCTGGATGATGACGTCGGCATGACATCACGGTTAACTACGCCGTGAACCGGCCATGAACCGCGGTTCACGGGTTCACGGTGAACCGGCTCGGTTTAAAACGGTTTTCAGATCTGGCCGTTGGATCTCGATCGGACGGTGGAAAATAGATCGGGCGCTGGGGTCACCGGAGACGGCCGTTGCGGCGGCGCGTGCGGCGGCGCTTCGCCTGAATCGAGCGTTGCCGGCGTTGTAGCGCTCCAAACCTCGCCGCGATTGATCCTAGAGGAAGAGGGGACGACGGCGAACCCGTTTTGGGGGTTGTGCTCGAGGATCGGACGGTCTACGCGGCCTGCGGCGAGCGGCGGCGGACGGGGAACTCCGGCGAGGTTGTGCGCGCGCGAGAGAGCGAGACAAAGAGGGGAAAAGAGCTGCGGGGTTTCCACACCTCGCGGCAGAGCTCCGGGGCTAGCTCTTGGCGGCAATGCGCGGGTGGAGCGTTGGCTAGGCGGCGGCGGCAATGGAGGCTAGGGTTGCGGTGGCGCTAAGGTTTGGGGGTTCACGAGGAGGGGCGGCGGCTTTATATACGGGCGGTGGAGACCCCCTTGGCGTGCGCGCCAAGCTCGCGTGGCCGGTACGGACTCGAGGACGGATACAAGGCGGATTTGGCGGCGCGGATCGGGCGGCGGAGTCCTGCTCAGCCACGGCTCAAAGTAGGAGACGTGGCTGACAGGTGGGGCCAGCGCGTCAGCGGCTGCGGAAGGGAGAAAGCGCCGACAGGTCGGGCCCACCTGGCAGAGAGAGAAAAGGGGAGAAGGGCGCTGGCTGGCGGGCTGCGGTGCTGGGCCGCGCGAGGAGAAGAGAGAAGATGGGCCGCGGGGAAGAAAGAAAGAGAAAAAGCTGGGCCGCTGGGCTGAAATGGAGAAAGGAATAGTAAAAGGAAAAAGAAATGGTTTTTCTTTTATTTAAACACTTATTTGAATTCGAATTCAAATTCAAATTTGAATTCAATAATCAAAAATAAATGCACCAGCATGAATGCAACAATAAAGTTTCTATACCCTAGATTTGCTTTTAATTATTCAAAATTTTTATTTTCCCTGCATTTTTCATGAGCACTTGAATATAAAAAGTTAATTAATTACTAAATTTTAAATAGGACATTTTTAGGGTGTTACATAAACTGTGCATAAAAATGTCACGAATCTTGTGGTGAAGACCGTTTGTCACTTGGATCTTTGACTAAAAAATTATAGCAAAAATAAAAAAGAAAAAGATGTTGCATCCGTACATGTAGGTGGCAGGTGGGTGTCTGGTGCTTATGTACGTGGCATGTGGGAGTGTGAGAGATGCATGCATGTTGCACATGCATGCATGTGTCAGGGATATGTGGGAGCTGTGTCTAGGCTCTGAATAACTTTCGGAACCTATAGGCTCCCAATAGTCGGCCGATATATATATATATATATACACACAGTATATATATTGGGAGCCTATAGGCTTCCGATAACTATCGGAAGCCTAGACACATCTCCTGCCACATCCACCTCCCATGCACCTCATGTTCCACCTCACTCATGCATGGATGCATATGTACACAAGAACCACCTGTCCTGCCACCTCTCCACCTCTCATGCATCTGACACATGCATGCATTCAAACCACTTTTATCACTTAGTTTAGTGTCTATAATTTTTCACTCGAAGATCCAACTCACAAACAGTTTTCACCATAAGATTCGTGACATTTTTATACATAGTTTGAGATCCATTGTGAATATTTTTTTGAATTTTTTTCATCATACAAACATACTGACATGACCATATAAACTGTGTCGAGAACAGAAACGTATGGAAATGATCATATAAACGTAGTGACATGAGCATAGAATATGTCCGAGCATAGAAACATACGAGCATGAGCATAGAAATATATATACTCGGGCATATAAAGTGTTGTTGCATAATATTTTGAATTCAAACTTTACACGGTTATAGAAACATACTGTTTGGACTATAGAAACAGCTTCGAGCACAGAAACGTATGACCATAATAGAAACCTTCAAGTCTTTTTTTGTCTACTGAAAATGCCTATCATAGAAAGTTCTGCTCTGATCGTATATATGACACGACTAATCATATATTGAAGCTGAGACTCTATATACTAGACCAAACACCCCCCACCAGGCATGGTTTTGGGGTTCCATGGTTTATGGCTCTATATTGTACATAATAGAAACCAAAAATACTTTTTTCCTACTTAAAATGTATGTCATATAAAGTACCGCTCTGATCATATAAATGTCGCGACTAATCATATATTCAAGCTGAGTAAAATGCACGTCATAGAAAGTACCACTCTAATCATATATATGTCACGACTAATCATATATTCGAGCTAAGGCTCTCTATACTAGACTTAACCTTCCCCCTACAGTGGGCTGGAGTTCTATGACCAGAAGAAAAAGTTTCCATGACAGTGGGCTGGAGTTCTATGACCAGAAGAATATATTTCTATGACAGTAGACTAGAGTTCTGTGACTAAAAGGACATGTTTCTATGACGTTCGAAACAGGTTTCTATGGAGCATACAATCATACACAAGCTTGTGCATGGTCATACATACATGTGTGCTCGATCATACATACTTCCTGATGTGTTCATACATTATATATGCTCATGTCCATATGTTTCCATACTTGAATCAGTTTCTATGATCATCTGTGTATGTTTGTATGATCGTAAGAATTTGAATTCAATTTTTTTAAAAAAATATTCACAATGGATCTCAAACCGTGCATAAAAATGTCACCAATAGAAAAAGTTGGAGAAAAGGTGGGATGGTGCAGGCTGCATGCATGCGTCACGTGACAGGTGAGATGTGGTGTGTCTGTGGCACGCTAGTGTCTGGGCTCGGTCCCAGTGGCAGCTCTGTCTCTAGGCTCTCGATAACTATTTGGAGCCTATAGGCTCCCAATAGTCGAGCGCTATATATATATATATATATATATATATATATATATATATGTATATATATATGTGTATATATATATATATAGCGGCCGACTATTGGGAGCCTAGGGCTTCCAATAGTTATCGGGAGCCCAGACACAAGACTGGAGCTGGGACCAAGGACTAGGCCGCGCAGACAGACACACCACATTCCACCTGCCACCTGACGCAGGCATGCATGCAGCCTCACACAACGTCATCCCACCTCCCACATGCATGTATGTACAGCACCATCCCACCTCCCACCTGTTCTTCAACTTTTTATTTTGCTTTTTCGCTATAATTCTTCACTCGAATATCCAATTTATAAACGGTTTCCACCATTAGATTTGTGATATTTTTATGCACAGTTTGAGATTCATTGTGAATATTTTTTCTGAAATTTTTTTATTCAAATTTATATGATGATACAAACATATAGATATGATCATAGAAACTGCTTCAAGTACAGAAACATATGGACATGAGCATATATAATGTATGACCACACCAGGAAGTATGTACGATCGAGCACACATGTATGTATGACCATGCACAAGCATACGTATGATTATATGCTCCATAGAAACCTGTTTTGAGTGTCATAAAAACATGTCCTTCTGGTCATAAAACTCTAGCCCACTGTCATAGAAACATGTTCTTCTGGTCATAGAACTCCAGCCCACTGTCATAGAAACCTGTTCTTCTCGTCATAGAACTCCAGTCCACTGTCATAGAAACCTCAAGTGGAAAAGTAAATATAGTTGACAATGCCACCTGATGCACCTGCCACACCTGACATATGCATGCAAACCCACTACCCACCTATCCTTTTAGTTTTTTGGCCATAATTCTTCACTCGAAAATACAACTCACAAACGGTTTTCACCACAAGACTCGTGACATTTTTATGCACAGTTTGAGAACCATTGTGAATATTTTTTTTTTGAATTTTTCAAGTTCAATTTTTCAAGATCATAGAAACACACTAAAACCATCATAGAAACTGTAATAATGATTTATATGCTCTTCTCTGTGGTTTCCATGATATGTTGGGTGGTTAATATGCTCTCTGAGTTGTCACTACTATGCTCTCGATATTCTATTCTAAGTTTCCTTGATTATATGCTCCATCCCCTAGGTTATATGCTATATTATGTGGATTGTATGTTGTGGACAATGAGGTAGCTGATGTCTATGATGTTTGGTGTACGCTATATGAGGTACGCCGAAGGTTTATATGACCACAGTTAGAGTTTATATGAGCACTGGTATAGTGTGTGCGGTGGCTTTGCATTAGCGAGGAGTGTGTCAAATAGCAGTAAGGAGGAATTCCATGCCTGGTCATAGGAGAACCATACATATTTAGCGGCAAATATATCATGGACCAGCAAACGTGCATGGTCATAAGTAGCCAAGTTACATAAGTAGCAAACTAGTAGTTAACAGAAGTAGCCATATTATAATTAGGCATACAACAACATCATTCTCATAGTATAGATGTTCATCAACTATCCCTCTGGTGTTGGAAGCTCAACAGCACTGGCGGGAGGTCATCGACATCGTTGCAGTGGTGGAACATCAGGTAGCTAAGTGCTTCACGTCTGAGGTCTTCAGTCTCCTCCTGAGCCAAGTAAACAAAATGTCATATAACAATAGTGAATGTGTCATATAAAGTTAAGAGAATGTCATATATCTGTCACATGATGTATGTCATATAAATATTTTGGGTGGTTTATTTTGAGGTCCATTTTGTATGCTTGTAATGATGGTTGATATGCTCTTTTTCATGATTTCTATGATGTATTGGGTGCTTTATATGCTCTTGAGACGGTATCAATCATGTTCAGGTATCATAGAAACTGCAACAGCACGTTGGCAACAGGCACATTATACGACTAGCACGCATGTGTCTTGTCATCGTTGTACACACATACAAACCATAGAATATATCATATAAACCAAGGGATGGAGCGTATAATCCACGAAACCGTCAGTGCGCAGCATACAAACCATAGGATATATCATATAAACCACGGGATGGAGCATCTAAGCCACGAAACAGTCAGTGTGCAGCATACAAACCATAGAATATATCATATTAACCAAGGTATGGAGCATATAAACAACGAATCTGTCAGTGCGCTTGGCTCCTCGGGTCTGTCACGCGGGCTAGCACTGTCATGCTTGTGTCTGGTCATCGTCGGGTGGCCGGTCTGGCCCATCGCGACCGCTCCTCGTATTCCCACAACATACAAACTACAACATATATCATATAACCCAGGGGATGGAGCATATAAAATAGGAGCGGTTCAAAAGAATACCATGTCGAGACCATATAAACTACCCAGTACATCATATAAACTATTTACAATAGAGCATAGAATTAGTAGGTGAAAATCATAGGAAAGTGTTTATGAGCACTAGGTTTCAGTGAGCATATGAGCAAAGATCCAGCATACCAACACAAACCAAAGAGCGAAACGAGTAATGTTTAGCTACACTAGGCTGCAGATTTTATGTGGCATTTACACAAACATAGAGCATGCACTCGAGGTGAGGAGGAGGCACCAGTACACCAGGCCGGGAAGCTGCGCTCCAGTCCTCCGATGCTTGCAGGCCGACGAGCACGAGGGATCCAACGCAGCACGGCGGCCCCTACCGCGAGCACCGTAGTGATGACGTCCTGCACGATGATGAGAGAAGCGGAGTCGTCGCCCACCACCACGGCCGTGGCGACAGCGGCCACGAGCAGCAACAACGAGACTCCGGAGCACCCCTGGTGGTGCGCGGTGGCTTGAGTGGTAGGCATCCCACGTGGGCGTCGTTCCCAAGTGCCGGATCTGCACCGTGCCGCCATTGCTAGAGCTCTCCTGCGTCGCCGCGGCCTGCCTAAGCTTCACGATGTGAGGAGGGAGAGAGGAGAGAGAATGGAAATTTTGAAATGAACAGGAGGGACGGGGGATGGGGGTGGCTGATATTTGTTGACCGTTGTGGGACCCACACATGTACAGGTTGGTTGGTTGGTTGGGTCGCACCAAATGGCCCACTAGTCTGCTTGGCTCGTTGGGGTGGCCGAGGCTTCCAATAACTATTGGAAGCCTATAGGCTCCCAATATATATACTCTATATATATATATATATATAGGATAAATCTTTTCTACACCCATGTGTAGCTACACCCATGTCCAAAAAACTATGTTAGGAATGTGTACATACTCATTTATCATTTTGATTATGTACACATACCTAAAATAAGATTTATCAAAGTGCTAACCATGAAAAAATTTGAGTGGAACTCATATGTTTTTGCAGCTTATGATATATTACATTTCCTGTATAGGAAAAAAAGTATGTCCACATACTTCATTAATAAAAAAAATATGTCCGCATACCACTTTTAAAAATCATGTATGTGTATATACTTTATTTAGAAACGTCAAGTACGAAAAAATACCTTGTAATTTGTGATATACACACATGGGTGTAGCTACACGCGGGTGTAGAAAAAACTCGTCCTACATATATATATATATATATATAGTATGTATAATGGAGCCTATGGGCTTCCAATAACTATTGGAAGCCTGAGCCACTTGGTCTAACCCAACCACATAAGCCAAGCAGCCACCTCATCAAACCAACCGAGCCAGCTTCCTCCACCCGGCGCAGCCCCACACACCACACCATTTGCTGACTCGTTTGGACTGCAGCACCCCTCGTCCACAAATATGTGGCCCACCTCACGTCTACCACTCTTACAAATTCATTTGAATAGTCTCTCTCTATCTCTTCTGCGTCTCTCTCAACACCGTAGAGATGGCCGTCGTCCATGGCGGAGCGACGCTGGGAGCTATCCGGCGAGCCTGCACGCCTTCCTCGCCCACGGTGGCCTTCCGCCCCTCACGCTTGGAACAACGTCCACGCATTCCCGTCAACCTGCGCCGTCATCGCCCACGTGTCCTCGTCCACCCGCGTCGGCTATGGCGCCCGTGCCCTCGGTGGCGAAGTGGGCGCTGTATGCTGTCGTGGTGCCCCTCGATCCTCCAGCTCCGCCAGCTCTTCGATCTTGGCTTCGAGGCTTGCGGCGTGGTGGCCTGCTTGGTGGCCAACACAGTTAGGCCAGGCATGCGTCGACCTCTTTGCTGCGAGAAGGTGATCAGATTTTGCGGTTTTATGTTGCAATCAACGATTTAGGATCCATGAGATTTAGGATGCGCAGATCCATGAGACGAGGCCATCAATTTCATGGATGCAGTTTTGCGGTGGCTTGTTTGCCTCTGAATGAGCAGTTCAGTTGACATGGTGTCCATGCATATAATCTGTTCGATTAAATTCCTCTGGAGATGAACTCCATACGTGCTTGTTTGCTTCTCGTGGTGGGGGGATAATTTTTATTTTGTTCTGGTCATCCGTGAGGTATGCTAACTTGTTTTTCCTTTTGTTCCTAGTACTGAACAATCCCAATTCTGTGTTTTTTCAGTCACCGGGGAAGAAGCTACCATGCAGGTTGAAGAAACTAACAGGCATAGAGCAGTCGGGTTCGTGCATGAGTAGACAGGACCTTCTCGGCAATTGGCACAGCTTGGACTAGACTTCTTGAATGGTTTTTTCGGTTTCTATGATTCTCCTTATGGTTTTTATGCTTGTTCTGTGAGATACTTTGGATGTACCGGTATTAACCACTTTCAGACACATCAGTTGCATCGATCATATATACATGTTGGTCTATCATACTTTTCTATTATTTCGTTCGGTTGTTTCTATGCTATTGATTTTAATTGCAAAAATAAGAAATCTTGTCTCCTTGGAGAGGTTGGGTGCTGCCCAAGAATTTTGAATCTTGCTTGAGCATAGATACCGTAGGTTGACTGCGAATTGTTGCCTTTGTTTATATCTTAGTTGTTGATCATATATGTGCTAGTGTCTGAGCATAGATACTACAAGTTTATTGAATCATAGAATATATTTCTTTACTGATTATCCTGTCATGTTTCTATGATTGTTCATAGTGGTTTCTATGCCTTTTGTTGCGAGGCCGTGATTGTCCTCCCATTCTTTTTAAAATATGAGGAATCGTTGAGCATTCCTTGTTTTTTTTTTGCTTGTTTCCTTGTCAAATGCATGCTTATATGCTTGTCCTTACAAGTTTGTATGCTCATATTGAGTGATTTTCTACACTGCCAAAATTTGACTATTTCTTTCTTTACCTTTTATTTATTTTGCAGATACGGAGTTCTTGTGATGTCAGATGGCCGGAGATGACATGATCTTTGCGGCTGTTAATTTGAATTTAGATATATGTCTAGTCTGTATGCATGTATAGAAATCAAAAGCTATGTATACAATTTTGTAGCCCTTTGTGATGGGTCCATAGTGACATCCTTTGTGTATGCATGTATAGAAACCAAACTATCCGCCATAGAAATATGTTCGATGAAATGACTATGAGATAAAGCCATATATACTATTTGTTTACTGCAATAATAGCCTTCATTTGTATCGTAGCTTTTGATCATATATGTGCTAACGTCTAAGCATAGATAATTATCTGTTCTTTAGCTTTTGTAATTAGGCCCTCTAAATAACGATGTAATATTTAGGCCCCTCAATGGCTTTATACCTTTAGTAACATGTTTCTGTGTTACTGCAGAAAGGTTTGTATGCTGTCTAGGGGAGGCGATTATATAAATGTTGCCATTATACACATGTAGCGGCATAGACATGTCTGATTGAAATCATACATTTGCTAGGATTATTTTCTTTCTCATGTTTTTGCCATATAATTTGGACGTACTGTTACTAACCACCTGCTGGCATGTAAGTTGTATCGATCATATATACATATTGGTTTTATCATAGATAATTTTCTATGATCTCATCCTATTGTTTCTATGCTCATAATTGTTTTGGCCAGTTGCCTAACAAGTAGTACAATCACAAAAATAGTTTGGATGAGCATAGAAACATGTCAGCTGCAATTTCTATGTCAAAAGCCTAGTAAGCAAGGGAACTAAATAAGTTGAAAAAGTTGTACATTGCCTACTTGGGACATGAAGAGCTCAATGATAGGGTCACACCTTGTTGGCATGTCAGTTGCATCCATCATATATACATAGTGGTTTATCATAGATATGTTTCTACGATCTCATCCTAGTGATTAATTTCTTACTGTTGCTTTTGGCCAATGATGAATTATTTTACTATTTTTTTGTTCAATTAGCACTCTAATTCTGCAACTACTTTGTGTTTTAGGATGCAACTAAAGATACTATTAGTGGAACTTGTGCTCATACTTTGCAATCATATACATGCTTGTGCATGGTCATAGATACGTGTGCCCTCCATCATAGATATTTCCTAATGTATTAGTATTAACCACCTTTGGGCATGTTAGTCGATTTCAAATATAATCATTGTGCCATTTGGTGAATTTTTGTAGCACGAAAACAATTTATTTCAAATGCAATCATCACTTACTAGGGTATCACGTATGATTTAGGTGAGCATATAAACCTTTACCAGCGGCATAGAAACATGTCAGTTATAATTTCTATAACAAAAGCTATAATTTTTATGCCAAAAGACTATGGTTTGTATGCTAAAAGAGCTCAGCTCATTCACGCCTTCTCTCCTGCCTGCATGCATGCAAGGCTGTGCACGCACGGCTCTGCACGCTGCTTTGCATGCACCCTATCTCTCCTACGGTCCTACCTGGGCCGACGTCTCTGCACGCTGAACCGCTCTTACGCCACGCGCATGTCTGCCGAGCAAGTGAAACCTCTTCAGCCTTCTATGCTCTTTGCCCACAAGCCCCTGCTGTGTTGCTGGGCACGATCCTGGTTACGCTCGCGTCGGCGCGGGCCAGCACGCCGGAGGCGCGGTGGCACGCTAGTGTCCGTGGATGCTCTGACGTGGGTATGGTTGGTCCCAGGTTTCAGCCTCGTGTCTAGGCTTCGAATAGCTATTCGGAGCCTATAGGCTCCCAATAGTCAAGCGCTATATATATATATATGTATGTATGTGTATGTATATGTATATATAGGTAAATGTCTGTTCAGCACACCAGGCGTTAAATATTATTCCACGCGCGGTGGTGCACCGCCGTGAGTCAGGCAACCACGCAATTACTACAGGCTGAAACCGTGCCGTAAAAACCTCATCTTATTTGCTACCAAAACGGCCGTGTGGCAAAATAAATAGCAGGGGGTCCATTTTTCCATCCGCCTTCAATGCCGCATTTTTCCCATTCGTCTCCAGATCGCAGGCTCTCTCCGGTGGATCTCGGCGCACTCAGCCTTGCGGGATCCACGGCATCGTCCGGCAGTGGAGCCGTGGGTCGTGACAGCGGTTCTCCAACGCCTGTTCATGGTCGACGGCGAGGATTCCTCTGCGAAGCGCCACCGGAAGCTGCAGCCCACGCACAGCGCGGCTGGCGCAGCCCTGCTTGCCACTGCGACGCCTGCGGCAGCCTATTACCCGGTCATCACCGACCCCCTCCTGCAGGTCGCCGGCGTGGCGGAGTCCATCTCGATGCCCAGCGGCCTCGCCCCCATCGCTGCGTAGGGCGCCGCCCCGCAAGGCTCATCCCGGTCTGCATGGTCCCGGAGGCCACCGCCGTGTGGATGTCTGTAGCGGCGGCGCAGCTCACGCAGTTCTGGGCCATCCAGAACAGGCGACGAAGGCTGGGGCAGTGCCAGTTCTGGTCATCCACGAGACCAGAGAAAACGACTGAGGAGCAGGTCAGTTCTTATGTACGTGTTCGCAAATCTAATCAATTGGCTTCATTGTTTGAATCTCGAATCCTAGTCTCCAGGTCTGCAGATCCGTCCCCATGTATTTGCACTCCTAAATCCCAATCTCATGTCAGTTTGTTTGACTTTAATTCCAAAAATACTCCTAATATTTGGAAAAAATACTCCTGTTTGACAATTGAAACATACTCAGGTCATCGTATTCTCTCTAGTCAATTGAAAATACTCCTTACATTTGGCATACTCATCCAAACAATAAAGCGAATTACTCCTAACATTAGGAAATTTACTCCTAACTAAAGATTTCATACCCAATATTCTTGCAAATTCCACTTTGAAGAGAGATGGACAGCGCTGTGAGTTTGTGTCGTGGAACTTCTTAAAAAGTGGAGTAACTTGGATACGGACTGTTTATCTCCTGTGAATATATATTACTCCTACCACATTACTCCATGTTTTTCGCTCTGATTTATTAACTTTTAGTCGATTAACCAGTATTGGTTGTAGAATTGTTTTTGTGGGATTTGGAAGGCAGAAGCGATGCTATATTTCTAGCAGTCTAAGATATTGTTTTCTAATGGCCTGTAGGTTGCCTGGCTCAGCTTCAATTGACTAGAAGGTTGTGGGGACAGATGCATGCTAGATTTGTAGACAGAAATATAAAATTGAACAAGATCAGGGTTGGTGTGTTGGAATTATAGTATTACCCTCAGTCATTATAAAAGAAGTATTGCTCTGGATTTGAAATTACTTATTTAACTGTTATAGTGTAAATTACTTCTAATGTTTGAAAAAATACTTGAATCTAGACAGAAATATAAAATTGAACAAGATCAGGGTTGGTGTGTTGGAATTGTAGTATTACCGTCAGTCATTATAAAAAAAATATTGCTATGGATTTGAAATTACTTCTTTAACTGTTATAGTGTAAATTACTTCTTATGTTTGAAAAAATAATAATCTCAATTCAGATTGAGAAATGACGATTTTTCCTTAAGTTCCTTAAGATTTTGTTTGGTATGCACTGTGCAGGATGAGGGGCCCTTGGAGAGGTGGATTTTACTACTATCTGATTTATTTTATCCATACTGTCAGATCTGCATTCATCTATCCATTCATCTTTCCTTTTTTTTTTGGAGGAACCTTGAAAACTTAGTTCTTGTTGTATACCAATATACTCCCATATTATACCAATATCTACTCCCAAATTAGTGCTGAGCATAGTGCACCTATAAGGTGATGTGATGTCCATACTCCTCGAATGCAAATTCAGGATTGCTCATTATTTCTCTAATTGTTACGTTATACAAAAAGCTTCATTCCATCTCTGCTTACTTGACAAATGCTTTTGCATTCAAGTTGTTGTTACATGCAAATCAGGATCAAATTTACTTACTGCCTTCTTGTATATTGTTTCTGTTGTAAGCTTTTAAAATACTGGTCTAAGTTTTAAAATTACTTCTTATAGACATTGTAAATATTACTTCTTTATGCTTGAAACTTACTTCTTCAAACAGTAATTATGTTAAACCATTATTTAGATTATGTAGTAATTTTTAAGTATTCAGAGAGTATACTGCTAAAATATGTTTTTTTGTGGAAATTACTTCTTTATGTACCTATTATGTTTGTTTCTTTGACAAGGGTATCGAGTCTTTAAGTCTTTTGAACCTGCTGTCTTTGATGCAGGGAGATGGTGCTATGCACTGGTGGATGAACTAGCTTGCCACTGTTGTTTTTTGTTTTCACGTTTGTTGTAGTAGGGGATGTTCATATGACAAAATAGCGAAGTGTAACCAGCACATTTATGTATATCATATCAAACAAGGGATGAAAACGATCGGGAACGGTCGGGAAACGGTATTAAATACGGAAACGGTGTTGGTCGGGAACGGGATTTTCCCATATTTATGAAACTAATAGAAATAAAAACGGTGAAATACGGCTATAAAATTATTCAAAAATAAAAACTTTTATGTTTTTCTAAAAACAGGAGCGGTCGGGAAACGGTGTCATAATACGAAAATTGTAACATCCCATGTTTTTATATGAAGGGGAAATTTGACCAAAGTCAAATTTTGGTCAAAATTTGAAAAAAATTAGAAGAAAAAAATTCAAATGTTCACATGAGATCTATGGAGAATGAGTATGGAAATAGCTCAATTAAATGGAGGAAAGAAAAGAAAAAGTGTTACTATTCAACATCTGAAAACAGCAATTTAGGAGCTAAGTTAATTTCAGATTTTTTTTGCATATTGGATAGCCATTTTCGGTGCCAAGTTGTGAGCAAACCAATGGTTATTTGAGTAAGGTGTAAAAGGGAAAGATGTTTAGACAGGTATACCAAACAACTTTGTTGATTGGGTCAGCTGGAGATCAGGGTCGAATCAAGGAGGAAAATCGAGATAAAAAGTGAATCAGAGAAAATATTCAGCAGATTCAGAGTTCTTACGGCTGAGATGAAATTTCTCAAATTGAGCTCAAACCGTTGAGAAATTGACAGAGGTCCAAAAATAAGAAATGAAATTCAAGTCAAGGTAAATAACTTTTGTATTTCGAGCAAGGTCAAGTTTTATTCAAAAATTGGGAGTAATTTGAGGAAAACCGAATTCGGATTCTGTATAAAGTGGAATTCGGGGCTGAATATTCATAGCTCAAATCAGAGCCAACCTTTGTTCGAATCACCCCAGTGTGTTATAGGGAGTTGTAGTGTTTGGTTCCTCCTACAAGGTTCATTAAAGGAGTTTTTGAAGTTCGGATGAAGTTTTGAGAGTAATTTTAAGTTGAATCGTTGGCTGTTGAAAGAGGAAAAAAAGAAAGTGGAAAGGAAGAAGGGATCAGAAAATTTGTTCTAAGTCCTATAAAAGTGGATTTTGGCCAACTTTGGAGATGAATTCAGCCCATGTTAAAGCAGCAAGACATGTGCCTAACTAGCAAAATGGAACGTTCTATGTGTGTTAAACACAATTGAGTAGAAGGGAAGGGAAGAAATTCGAATTTGGATGTTTGATTTTAAATTCTAAATAGGCTAAGTTGGACTGTTTGGGAGCAGCTAGCAGTAAGGTTCAGAGCTCATTCTCAAGCTGTTTCTTGATCTTTTGATTACACAACCTACATGAAAGTTGTACGTCTAACTTTGTACCACAACTTGGTTCAAGGTTTGGAGGAGGTTTGCATTTGAAATTGGAGTAAATTTGGAGTGGATGTTCGTGTGCAGAGAAGAGGGAGAGCAGTACAGAGCCAGCCGTGGAGGACAAGTTGATCACGGTGCCACGCACCTGCTGGACATCGTGGCTGCCACCGCCATACCAGTCCACGCGTCGAGGAGCAAGAGTAGCAGGGGACGTTTTGCTTCGACGCAAAGTTCAGAGAAGCCTTTTATAAGTACTGCGCGGGTTCGGCGTGTTCCGTTCGTGCCTTTTCTTCCCGGGCCGAGCGCACGCGCCGCCGCCGCCACCACTGGTCACGCGTGCCAGCTGCTCCAGCTGTTGCCCAGAAGATGTCTCACCATCGCAGCAACCTCAAGCACCAGCCCCTTTGCCTCTAGTCCTCCACCGAGCAGTTCACCATCGTCGTCGTCTCCAGTTTCAGCTGCCACCGCCGCCATGGCCGCAGCCTCACGTGGACAGCCTTGCTCCGGCCATCTCAGCCCATGCTAGTGGGTGCAATAGCTTCCTCTTGGTCCGCTGGTGCTCGCAGGATTGAGGGTTGCCCCTGTGTTGCCACTACTTGGCCGGCCGGCGAGCCGAGCCATGGCGCCGCCGCCTACTCCGCCGGGAGCCTCCGTCTGTGCAGCAATCGAGGGGAAGAACAAGGGGAATGGGTGCCCATGGTCGAGGTGGACCTGTTGGGAGCATCAGCGTCGCCGGGGAGCTCACCGCCGGCGAGGAAATCGTCGGTCAATGGCGGCGGCCGGTCTTGTCAGCGCCTCCTCTGTTTTAAACAGAGAGAGGGACCTCGGGGGAGAAGAAGGGAAAGGTCAGGGGGTTTTCGGCAAAAGTGGTTATTAGGTTTTAGAATTAGATTTAAATTTTGTTTTCACCATTTAATTCATAGAATTTCATAGAAATGTCCAAAAATAGTGAAACTAATTTTGTTATGATTTTTTTTATTTTCTTTTATGCATTAAAACTCTTAAACCTTAGGAAAAACAATAAAATTTAAGTATTTATTTATTGCCTTTCCTTTTAAGGTAAATAAATAAATACTTAGTCTTTTCCAAAATGTATAAAAATTCAAAATAATGATTTATTAATTACAAATTAATAATAAATAGGTTTATTTTGATTTATTTATCCTTTTAGGTTATTAATAATTCTTTTACAACAAATAAAAATACTTAAGGACAAGTTTAATTAAAGAAAAACGTGGATAGTCTTTTTAAAAGGGGTAGCTAGTGTTGGCTTGCAACTTTATCAAGAAGTAAAGTTGTGAGTCATGTTTTCAAAATATTTGCATTCTAATCACTGACTTGCATTACGTTTTAATATCTCAAGCTTCGGAGTACGGGCTCGTTGGATTCTCGGAGGAGCAGCGACAATTCAAGGAAGTGATCGTCGTCGCTCCGGAATCTCATATCACGGAAGGATCTAACTTGCTTGTGATTCCAGGCAAGCCCCGGAGCATCTTTGAATCACCCATTTATTTCATAATATTCCTGAGTCCAAATCTTATGCTTTAATGTGCATTAGGTTAGGGATTGATTGAAACCCTTTGATGCATAAAAAAATCCTTGGTAGAACTATCCTTGCTTAGTTAAGAAATTTGATTAGCAATGTCTACATTGGCTATGCTTAGAAAGGTTAAGTTAAAAGATGATAATTCTAGGCTATCACCAATATTATATGAATCATGAACGGTTTGGGTTGAAAGATAGTGGGCAGAAGTTGGTAGGAGGGATTGAGGTAAGCTCGATCCTTAGTTCTGCCTACTTGCTTAAGTGACTAAGGACCGATCCGTTGTTTAATTGATTGATCAAGTGATTCTACCTGGTTTCATACTGGGTTAGGGGACCAGTAAAGCCAATTAGATTAGTTGGTTTACTGAGTGGAAATATCGCTTACCCGTGCTTGCTGGTCGGAGAAAGGCGGGGCCGTAGCCTGTAACTCACGGGGAGGTCGCTAGACGTGGGGCCCACGTGGGGGGTGCATTCCCGGGTTCGAGTAAGGATATTTTCGGTCGTTGGCCCAGCTGATGAAAGGTTGTTGCGTACAGTCGGTACAACTGTGCGTGACTGAGGGCTAGGTATCTCCTGCAGGATGTACATTGATCCGGATCGACCCAACTCTTGGTTATGAGTGCACTTGATCAGGTGTTAAACATCGTAGAGGAAACAAGTTGAACAAGATCGGTTTGATTCATAAATGCTGGTTGAGCTTAGTACAACCTGTATGCAAAATATTTTATAACCTAGATGGATAAGTAACAACTCAACTGATATAAAAAGAAAGAAAATATAAGGATCAAGCTTTAGTAATGCTTTTAGGCAAATGAGTCGAGTCAGCCAAACCTACTTAAAGACCAATCATATTCCTTGAGAGTATTTTCTTTGGTAGGGCGGGTAAGTCTTGTTGAGTACCTTGGTACTCAGGGAATCTCCCTTTTGTTTTTCAAAAGCAGCTACGGAAGAGGTCACCAAGAAGGTCCAGAAGACCTAGATCATCGTGGTCCCGGTGATTCTAGGGTTGAGCCGGAGGTTGTAGATATTTGTGGAATAGAACTAGCTAGACTGGTTTGTATTAAACTCCTAGTAATGGCTTAACTCGCATTTAAGTTCTCTTCAAAACTTGGCTTGTAATAAGTAAGAATCTTGGTATGTTATGTAAAATGGTAATGCTCGTTGTGTTCTTCTTACCGAAAACGATCCTGACGTATGGTGAAGATAAGAGTTAATATGGTTTATCGAGGAGTCCTTGGGACACTCGACAGATCACCAGTTTAAACTGTCTGAAGTGCGTTCAATGTCTGTAAAAGGATGTTATAGCGCACTTGAGCCAGTTTAAATTGGGCGGTTCTGCCACAGCTGGTATCAGAGCCATAGGTTGGGATAAGCAATGAGCATTATGTCTTTTCAAACCTCGGGACCATATTTTTCTATGAAAGAAAAGCAGTCGAATCGTTAGGTGGCAAGTAGTGATAATGGTTTGCTTGTTTTGCAGATGCTAACTGTTCGTGCGTGTCGCTAGAATCGTTAGAATTTTATGCTTAGGGAGAGTTATACGATGCCACCAATTTTCTTGTGAGTGTGAATGTGTCAGTAAGGACGTAGGGACCGCTGCATCATGTTTGCATTGCATGTTTTCAAACTTTTGGGGTTTGGTGAGTGACGTAGTGTTAGAACCTCGTTCTTTGGCAGTCAGAGGAAGAACACAACATGGTGACGATTGAACATCAGTCTTAGTGCTGACAAGACATGCATCAATGTTTGGAGCACCATGAAGAGTTTGGATCATGATATGCAACAAGAGTATCTTTGAAAGGAATGTGTTCAGATTGCAAATGCTGAATGGGTATATTGCTACATCCGGAGTGATAAGTGTTGAATAGGTATAATTGAATTTGAGTTTATGATGAAGGATAAACTATGGTTTGGAGGTCATCCATGTAATTGTGTCAACAATACCAGATAGAAGTTTATGAGAGTGTAGTCAAGTTCTTTCCAATGGTACGTCTCCACAAAAGTGATCAACTAGTGGTTAGTGACATGTTCCATGTGTTGCAAATGTTTATAAGTGCCATAAGAAGTAATGGAGGAACTTAAGATTGGACTAGTTTCCGATCGAAGCTGTTAAAAAAATAAATAAAATAAGATCAAAAGATGATGGCTCATGAATGGAAATATTATGTTGCTTGAGATGAACATGGAATCTTTTATGGGCAAGGAGGGGTAGTATTGTACTATACCACCCGAAGGTTCCTTATGAAGGAATTCCGGAAAGTATCATATGCCACATTATCCTTTCCATTGTCAAGGTCGAGCTTTGATCATCACCGAATCTTGGGACGAGATTCTTTAAGGACTGTAACATCCCATGTTTTTATATGAAGGGGAAATTTGACCAAAGTCAAATTTTAGTCAAAATTCAAAAACAAATTAGAAGAAGAAAATTCAAATGTTCAAATGAGATCTATGGAGAATTGTGGATACACAATTGGGATGAAAATGAGTATGGAAATAGCTCAATTAAATGGAGGAAAAAAAAGAAAAAGTGTTACTATTCAACATCTGAAAACAGCAAATTAGGAGCTAAGTTAATTTCAGATTTTTTTTGCATATTGGATAGCCATTTTCGGTGCCAAGTTGTGAGCAAACCAATGGTTATTTGAGTAAGGTGTAAAAGGGAAAGATGTTTAGACAGGTATATCAAACAACTTTGTTGATTGGGTCAGTTGGCGATCAGGGTAGAATCAAGGAGGAAAATCGAGATAAAAAGTGAATAAGAGAAAATATTCAGCAGATTCAGAGTTCTTACGGCTGAGATGAAATTTCTCAAATTGAGCTCAAACCGTTGAGAAATTGACAGAGGTTAAAAAATAAGAAATAAAATTCAAGTCAAGGCAAAGAACTTTTGTATTTCGAGCAAGGTCATGTTTTATTCAAAAATTGGGAGTAATTTGAGGAAAACCGAATTCGTTTGTTCATGCTTTGTTTGATTTGATTGCTAATGTTGACTTGGTGAGTTGTAACATCCGTAAAATCTACCCAGATTAAATCACGCGCTAAAAATTTGTTTTCAAAATCTTTTGTTCGTTGAGGTCCTGATCTTTTAAAATCTTTTTCTCTCGGAATCTTTCTGTGTCAAATCTCCTAAAAATCTTTCCCGGCTTTTCCGTCATTCCGAACATCGAGCCAACCGTTGCTCATCTTCTTTAATTCCCTCGCTTCGTGTGTCGCGCTATTTTTTCCAGCCGACCGCTGCGCGTGCCCGGCCGTCCCTCAATCGACGCCGCGAATCTCTCTCTTCCTCCCTCCTCTTTTTCCTCTCCTTTTCCTTTTCCCTAATCTTCTCTTTCTTCCTCCTTTCTCCTTCTTCCTCCCTGCTCCACGCCAAACACAGCAGCAGCACCAGCGCCACCCGTCCACTAGATCCTCCCTCCCCTGCTACGCGCCACCACCCTCTGCCACGCCGTCACCTCGCCGGAGCTGTGCCTCGACTGCCATGCCGGCAAGCCGCCGCCTGCAAGCAGCCAAGGCCACCATTAATGGAGCCCGAGCTTCCCAACCACCTCCCCTACTCGCCGGCCTATAAGAGGGGCCTCTCCACGCTACCTTCGACGCTACCAAGCCGCGCCGAGCCTCCCTCCTTTCCTCCGCTGCACGCGCAGCACCTCCACCATTGCAGCCACCACCAAGCTCCGCCGCCGTCGTCGATTCCCCTCCTCCAGGCCACCTCGGTGCAATTCCTTCGACTGTGAGCATCCACACGACGTCCTCCACCTTCCCTAACCCGCGGACCCCTCAATTTTGGCTCGAGCCGAGCCCCCCATGAGCAGCAGCGCCGCTGCCCATGGCCGGCAATGGGCCCCTCCCTTCCCCACAACAATCCCCGAAGAAACCTACCAAAATGGAACCCCCTCGTCGTCCTATCTCTTTTCCCCTCCCTCCCGGGCTCTCTCCCTGCCTCTAGGGCCGGCGCCCCACCCCCATGGCCGGCGCCCCCCTCCCTGCTCTGGATCGAACCAGAGGAGGAAGAAGAAGGGCGATTTTGCCCAAAACCCCCTCCCTTTTCTCTTTTCTGTAATGAGCCCTTCCACCTTTAGGCCAATTTCCAAAGAAAACCCTGATTCCTTTTGATCCATTGCAAATGAGTCCATACACATATAACCCCCTACCCTTTTCCATATATTATAGATAGAACCGCACCATATTCTAAATTAATCTCAATTAAACCCCTATCCTATTTTAATAATCACAAATAGGTCCTTGACCCAGTAATTAGCTCATAATAAAAACCCAATATCTCGTCCGTCACAATTCCGATTCCATCAATTCTTTTTTTCTAAATTCCAATTAGATAATATTCTATTATTTTCAATGTCCCTTACCTTTTAGAGTAAACCTAGACACGTCTCCAAATTTCAAATAATCTCTTTTCCTTTCGAATAATAATTCCCAATTAAATCCTAAAGCCCCGGATTTAATCCTTAAACCCGATCGGCTTATCATTTCATGCGCCGAGAATCCTCCAAAAATTCCCAAATTCCGCCACACTCCATCTCATAATACTTCTGCCATGTTCCACCCATAATTCCTCCAAAATAATCTCTACTTCTATTTTCCCTTGATTTTCTCTGTCCCAAGCTCAACGGTGAAAACCCTATTTCCTTTTCTTATTGTGTTATATGTATGCTTGCTTGGTGTGTGTCGTAGATCACTTGCGCCAGACAAAGGACCCGTAGAGGAGTTTGGAGGCGAGTACTGCGAGCCGGAGCTCGAAGACCCGTACCGCGAGCAGGAGCTCCCGGAAGGCTTTGACGACGGCAAGTCCAATCCCATCCTTTGATGCATATTGAACCTATTTTTATAAACACAACTTATCGGCCTAATTTATAAATTGCATATGATTTTATTGCAAGACATGGTTGGATAGCCACCCCTTGATTGCTATGATTATTCATTGATTGACCTAGATTAAACTCTAAATATGACTTGCTCTGTTTGGACGATAATCATTGCTAGAAAGAATGCTTAGGTCTTGGTTACCCTATACTCAATCATGACATCAATGTGTTTATTCATAAAGAAAACGCGTGTGTGGTTTCAAAAGGGATAATGGTGGTTATGAGAATTAAGAAAGAAAGTTAAACCTGGATGAGATGGATGGGTATTTCTGTGTGGAATGCCAAGGTGCTGAGAGCTCGTACCTTTGTGGTTGAGCTAAATGGAAGATGTCCATCTTGTCACAATTAAGGACCGAGTTGATGTGCCATCTTGCCTAACCCATTTTTATCGTACAACCACTCGACCGTTGTATGTGGCAACGGCTTAGCATAAATCCCACTAGTTAGTTCGCTGGCCACTACGAGAGCTGAGAGCAACGGGTGATCATGGAGACGGGATTCGATTTGTGTGACTTATGCCCTGGTTAGACCTCCCCGTGGTAGGTCCTAACCCTTGATGGAGCCCGTAGTGGCTAGTCGGTCTTAACTAAGGTGGGTAATGGCTTTGATGGATCCGCGCTGACACTAAGGTGATCGTGTTGTGGTACCCTACTTGTGGGTAAAGTGTACACCTCTGCAGAGTTTAAGAACTATTCGAATAGCCGTGACCCACGGTATTGGGCGAGTTGCGGCTTGGACACACAACTAGCATCGGGAATGGGATAATGGTGTGAGTTGTTTTGGAAAGTGTCCGGCAGGTGTGCCGTGAGCTACTGTGGATGTGGAGTCCGGTAGCTATTAAAACTTGGATCATGTGTGGATCAACCCCACTCTATTAAATGGCTACCAAAGAAATGTTTTGCGACAACCCTTTTTCAAAAATGAACCCTTGCATGTGTGAAAACATAGCTTTGCTGAAAATAAACCCTAGTCTTATCCTTGATATATCTTGTGCATATTCTGTGATTATCCCCCTCCGTGGGTGTGTTTGGACTTGTTGAGTACGTATGTACTCACCCTTGCTGTTGTTGCTTATTCAGACGAAGATCCAGACTTTGTCGCCGAAGATATCGAGTAGGTGGTCGTGTCCGCACCCGACGTTGCCTGCGGTGTGGTCCTAGAAGATGCTTCCGCTGGCGCTTTGTGAGGGACTAGGCCTCGACCTGGCCTGGGACGCACTCTGGTTCATCACTGTTGCTTGGTTGCTTGTCATTTTAGTTTTTGTTTAGTTCGCAGCTCCTTAGAGAGCTTGTACGGTGACTGAACTATCTGTTGAATAAATGTGTATCAGCCTCCTGGGACTGATATTTGTATCACGATTAGTCTCTCTGAATGTGGGGACGCTTCAGGTGGTATCAGAGCCGTCGTTGGCTGTAGGACGCGACCCTTAGGATCGGAAAGCCTTTTGACCAAAATAAAAGTTTTACAAAACTCCTTCTCCCCTATGCTCTATTGCAAAACTAATTTGCACCCTGGTTGTCTTCAGATGGCCAGAGAAGGATGGACCTCAAGCTACTGCCTTGATAAGGAAGGTTTTCCTAAGCTTCTCCGTGACACCCTAAACAGGCTAGGCATCAGTGACCTACCGAAATACGAAAGCAAGGAGTCCATGGTGGATGGCCTCAAACTGACCCTGGTTGTTGTCCAAGTCTGGAAGATCAAGGGGTCCCCTACCAGAGAGCCATGGAAGGTAGCCGCGACTGGGTTTCATTTGGAGGCCACATATCAAGCTGCTGCCCGTAGGGCATTGAAATACATCTGCCAGATTTATGAATTACCCATTGCTCATACACCCAAGAGGTACTTCCCACCATACATAAGGAGTCGTCCAGTGTGGCAAGCCCAGATGGAGGCATTGGATGCACGCGGGTTACCCACCGAAGATCCTATCGTGGTATTCATGACCCGATATGTACTTGCTTTGGATGATTATTATGATGACATGGCCTGCAAGCTAAAGGAGTACGTTCTTGAGGCCCAAAGCAGCAAGGTCGAAATCAAGCGACTCCGTGCTCAGCTCGCGGTGGCTCAAGCCCAAGCTACCGCAGCCAAAAGTCGTGAAGCTGTTGTAATTGCGGCTCTCGAGCAAGAGGAAGGCCGCTATGCCTAACTTGGAAAGGATGCTTACACCTTAGCCTTGGCACAGAAGGGAATTCTTACGCCCGAGGGTCAGACACACCCAGTCTTGGAAGGAATTCCACTTGCCACCATTGGTAAGGGAAAGAGGAAGACCACTGAGGTGCCAACAGGAGTTCCTTGGGAGATGTCCGAACTAAAGACCATCGAGGAAGAAGAGCCTCTACCAATGACCCAGTCAGGACTAGCAATGGAAGCGAGTGCTCTCCTTGCACAAGACAACAAGTCTACCTGATGTCAGTTGGCCGCCAGGGAATGAAGCCATCTCGGTCCGAAGTTTAGAGTTGTACCCCTAGTGCGTGTTGTATCCGGTCTTGTAGTGCATGTTTTGGCCAAACCCAAGTGTTGTACCCCCACCTTGGCAAAAATAAAATCGTTCGTGCTTGTTGTTTGTTAGTCTGTGTGCTTGTCGGTAGGAAGCGGATTCTGCCTTTTTTAAAAAAATATGAAGTATTAAAACTTAAACATCACTTAAACCCAATCCAAGTCCCTTAAAGGTCCTCTCATTCTACAGATGCCTCCCAAGCGCAACCCAAGGACTTCCGCAAGCCAGGCACAGGGCACTAGTGCCAACAAGCAGCCTGCTGATGAAGAAGTAAGCCAGAATGAGGGAGGAGAGGAAAACCTGGTGGGAGCAATGCCGCCACCGCCTTCGGCAGATATTGACTGGGTGCAAGTCATGAACAACCAGACTCAAATATTGGGAATTCTGGCCGAAGCCATAAACCGCCCAAGGCCTCGTGGACAGGGCTTGAATGAGAAGTTAACTGAATTTCTCAGGACTAAGCCACCCACCTTTGGAGGATCCACCAACCCTTTGGATGCAGATGACTGGCTCAGGGTTACCCAAAGGAAGCTTGAGCCATTTGGTTGTGGAGACCGCGATAAGGTTCTCTTAGCTGCTCACCAGCTCACTGGAACTGCCTTAACTTGGTGGGAGAACTACTGCTCAACTGCCCAGGATGCCACCACAATTACCTGGAGGAGTTTGAAGATGAGTTCCGCCGCTATCACATTCCAGCAGCCACCATGAAGCGCAAGGCAGAGGAGTTCCGTGAACTGCGTCAGGGTAACCGGTCAGTGGAAGAATACACTTACCAGTTCATGGAGCTAGCCTGTTACGCACCAGAAGAGGTGGACAAGGATGAGAAGAAGCAAGATATGTTCAAGAAAGTCTTGACTGTCGAACTCAGGACCCTACTGACTCCACAGATTTACCCAGACTTCAACACTCTGATGAACATGGCCATTCTCACTGAAAGGGCCAAAGCAGATGAGTGAGGTGACAACAAGCGTAAATTCCTGGAAAGCAAGGCTCAGCAGCAGGACCGTTTCCAGAAGTCAAGAAACTTTGGTCACCAGACACCTAGGTCCCAAGCCCCTATGTAGTACAAGACTCAGTCTCAGTCTCAGGCCTCAGGGATCCAGACTCCGAATGCTCCACCCAAGAGCCAGAGTACCATGAAAGCCCCACGGAGCAATGCCAGCCAAGTTACTGCTAATGGCAGGGCATGCTTCAACTGCCATGAGATGGGGCATTTCATAGCCAACTGCCCGTATAACAACAACAATAAGCGAGCAGCTTCAGCTTTCTCCAACTCTGTTAATGGACTAAGGCCAGCTTTATCAGGTGCCAACCATGTGCCGATCCGCACCAACAATGTCTCCAACCACAACAACAGCCAGCAGATGAGGCAGCCTCAGCAGTCATCAAGTGTCAACTAGGTTGTTCCCGGGTACGGATCAATTTAAGTGGGGTAGGCTTCTTAGCAGACCTAACAGTTCTAAAGTCTCAAGGAATAGATGTGATTCTCGGCATGGATTGGTTGAGCCTACAGGATGGCCTAATAGGGTGTGCTCACAAGGTAGTATACCTAACCAGTCCTAAAGGTGTACCAGTAACATGTCACACACAAGGTATTAGATTAGACCTTATGGTTTTTAGTATGGAGACTAAAGCCATAGAAGAAGTACCAGTAGTAAGTGAATACCCAGATGTGTTTCCAGAAGAACTTCCAGGAATGCCACCGGATAGGGATATAGAGTTCATCATTGAACTTATCCCTGGAACCCCTCCCATAGCCAAGAGACCGTATCGGATGGCTGCAGCAGAGTTAGTTGAACTAAAGAAGCAATTAGCAGAGCTTGAAGAAAAAGGTTTCATTAGACCTAGCTCATCCCCATGGGGATCACCAGTCCTCTTTGTGAAGAAGAAGGATGGAAGCATGAGAATGTGTGTGGATTATCGGTCCTTGAATGAGGTGACCATCAAGAATAAATACCCTTTACCAAGAATAGATGATCTCTTTGATCAGCTGAAGGGAGCAAAGTTTTTCTCCAAGATTGACTTAAGGTCAGGTTATTATCAACTCAAGATCAGGGAAGGTGACACTCCCAAGACAGCCTTTGTTACAAGATATGGGCAGTATGAGTTTACAGTGATGTCCTTTGGACTGACCAATGCCCCTGCATACTTCATGAACCTCATGAATAAAGTATTCATGGAGGAGTTAGACAAGTTTGTCGTTGTTTTCATTGACGACATACTTATCTACTCTAACAGTGCCCAAGAGCATGAGCACCATCTAAGAGTGGTTATGGAAAAGCTAAGATCACATAGGTGTGAGTTTTGTCTTGAGAAAGTAGCCTTTATGGGTCACGTCTTGACTGCGGAAGGAGTAGCAGTTGATCCTGAAAAGGTGGAAGCAGTCTCCAACTGGCAGCAACCCACCAATGTGAGTGAGATTAGGAGTTTTCTGGGACTAGCTGGATATTACCGGAGGTATATTGAAGAATTTTCTAAGATAGCTAGACCCATGACAGAATTGCTCCGAAAGGATAAGAAGTTCACATGGATGGAAGCATGTGAGAAAAGCTTCCCAGAGTTAAAGAGAAGATTGACAACGGCACCTGTGCTAACACTGCCAGACATACAGAGGGATTTTGTCATATATTGTGATGCCTCAAAGCATGGATTAGGATGTGTCCTCATGCAAGATGGGAAATTAGTATCATATGCTTCCCATCAACTCAAGTCTCATGAGCAGAATTATCCAACACATGATCTGGAGCTTGCAGCCGTTGTGCACGCTCTCAAGATTTGGAGGCACTATCTAATTGGGAATAAGTGTGAGATTTACACGGATCATAAGAGTTTGAAGTATATCTTCACCCAACCAGATTTGAACTTAAGAAAAAGGTGGTTAGAATTGGTTAAGGATTATGATGTGGAAATCCACTACCACCCTGGTAAAGCTAATGTAGTGGTAGATGCCTTAAGCCGAAAATCCTATGGACCAAAGAATACCCAACTCAAAGAAGAGATGGCCCAATTGAATATACACATCATTCCCCAGGGTGCCCAACGCGAGTTGCGTATCCATCCGACCTTGGAGGATAAGATTAGAAAGGCCCAGAGTTCGGATCCGGATTTAATGAAGACCCGCAAGCATACTGGGGAGAACAAGGCTCCAGACTTCAGAGTTGATGATAAAGGAACTCTGTGGTACAAGAAGGATAGAATTTGTGTGCCTAAGGAAGGAAACTTCCGACAGATAATTATGGATGAGGCCCATAACTCGGCATACTCCATCCACCCAGGAGCCACCAAAATGTATATGGATTTAAGGCAACAATATTGGTGGAACGGAATGAAGACAGACATTGCCCAGTTTGTCGCCCGTTGCGATACCTGTCAACGGATCAAAGCTGAGCATCAGAAGCCGACAGGATTATTACAACCCCTGCCCATCCCGGTTCGGAAGTGGGATGAAATTTTTATGGACTTTGTGGTTGGATTGCCCATGACCCAAAAAGGAAATGATTCCATATGGATGATTGTCGATCGGCTAACCAAGGTCGCCCACTACTTACCCGTACGAACCAGCTATGGTGGAGAAAAGTTAGCTCGCCTCTATGTGGATAACATAGTAAGGCTACATGGTGTACCTAGCAAAATTATTTCAGATAGAGGAACCCAATTTACCTCTAAGTTTTGGAAAAGTTTGCATAAAGCCATGGGTACGAAGTTGGATTTCAGTTCGGCCTATCATCCCCAGACTGATGGTCAAACCGAGAGAGTAAATCAGATTATGGAGGATATGCTACGAGCATGTGTTCTCACCTATGGTAAGGATTGGGAACAGAGTTTATCCTATGCAGAGTTTTCATACAATAATAGTTATCAAGCAAGCCTAGCCATGTCGCCCTTTGAGGCTCTTTATGGAAGAAAGTGCAGAACCCCTTTAATGTGGTCAGAAGTGGGAGAGCGTACTTTAATCGGACCAGCTCTCATAAAGGATGCAGAAGAGCGTGTGGCTGAAATTAGAGAGAAGTTAAAAGCAGCCCAATCTCGTCAGAAGAGTTACTTCGACAAAAGGAGATGAGAGTTAAGTTTTGAAGTTGGAGATTATGTCTACCTCAAGGTCTCTCCGATTCGAGGAACTCGAAGGTTTCAAGTTCATGGAAAGCTAGCACCTAGGTATATTGGACCGTACCAAGTACTAAAGAAGGTTGGAGCCGTAGCATACCGTATCAGCTGCCCGAAGAAATGTCAGACATACATCCGGTGTTCCATGTGTCTCAGCTACGAAAATGTTTGAAAGTTCCAGAGGAGCAGCATGTACCGGTGGAAACAATTGATCTACAGAAGGACCTTCGGTATCAAGAAGTGCCAGTTAAAATCTTGGACACTGTTACAAAAAAGACAAGGAGCTCAGTAGTACGGATTTGTAGAGTTCAATGGAGTAGGCACGGCGAAAAGGAAGCCACTTGGGAACACGAAGATGCGTTAAAGAAAGAGTTTTCCCATCTCTTCAGGACTCAGTCGAATCTCGAGGACGAGATTCCTTTTAAGTGGGGTAGGTTTGTAACATCCGTAAAATTTACCCAAATTAAATCACACGCTAAAAATTTGTTTTCAAAATCTTTTGTTCGTTGAGCTCCTGATCTTTTAAAATCTTTTTCTCTCGGAATCTTTCTCTGTCAAATCTCCTAAAAATCTTTCCCGGCTTTTCCGTCATTCCGAACATCGAGCCGTCCGTTGCTCATCTTCTTTAATTCCCTCGCTCCGTGTGTCGCGCTATTTTTTCCAGCCGACCGCTGCGCGTGCCCGGCCGTCCCTCAATCGGCGCCACGAATCTTTCTCTTTCTCCCTTCTCTTTTTCCTCTCCTTTTCCTTTTCCCTAATCTTTTCTCTTTCTTCCTCCTTTCTCCTTCTTCCTCCCTGCTCCACGCCAAACACAGCAGCAGCACCAGCGCCACCCCTCCACCAGCGCCACCTCCACTAGCTCCTCCCTCCCCCGCTACGCGCCACCGCCCTCTGCCACGCCGTCACCTCGCCGGAGCTGTGCCTCGACTGCCGTGCCGGCAAGCCGCCGCCCGCAAGCAGCCAAGGCCACCATTAATGGAGCCCGAGCTCCCCAACTACCTCCCCTACTCGCCGGCCTATAAAAGGGGCCTCTCCACGCTGCCTTCGACGCTACCAAGCCGCGCCGAGCCTCCCTCCTTTCCTCCGCTGCACGCGCAGCACCTCCACCATTGCAGCCACCACCAAGCTCCGCCGCCGTCGTCGATTCCCCTCCTCCAGGCCAACTCGGTGCAATTCCTTCGACTGTGAGCATCCACACGACGTCCTCCACCTTCCCCAACCCGCGGACCCCTCAATTTCGAGCCGAGCCTCCCATGAGCAGCAGCGCCGCTGCCCATGGCCGGCAATGGCCCCCTCCCTTCCCCACAACAATCCCCGAAGAAACCTACCAAAATGGAACCCCCTCGTTGTCCTCTCTCTTTTCCCCTCCCTCCCGGGCTCTCTCCCTGCCTCTAGGGCCGGCGCCCCACCCCCATGGCCGGCGCCCCCCTCCCTGCTCTGGATCGAACCAGAGGAGGAAGAAGAAGGGTGATTTTGCCCAAAACCCCCTCCCTTCACTCTTTATAATGAGCCCTTCCACCTTTAGGCCAATTTCCAAAGAAAACCCTGATTCCTTTTGATCCATTGCAAATGAGTCCATACACATATAACCCCCTACCCTTTTCCATACACATATAACCCCCTACCCTTTTCAGAGTGACAATTTCAAATGGATTTTAATGGCGGTTTATATGACTTTAAATCAAGTTTTTTATCTGAACTGGTTCGTGCTTGCCAACAAAATCCACTACCTACTCTCGTTGGTGGTGACTTCAATATCATGAGACATAGTAAGGAGAAAAACAAAGATAATTTTAACAACCGTTGGCCTTTCCTATTCAATGTTGTCATAGACAGTTTTGACCTTAGGGAAATTGACTTAACAGGTCGCCAGTTTACTTGGGCAAATTCTCTGCCAAATCCTACCTATGAAAAACTAGATACGGTATTAATTTCTACTGAATTGGAGTTCAAGTATCCATTAGTGACCGTACGTGTTCTAGATAGAGGAGTATCGGACCATAGACTGTTATTACTAGATACTGGAGTACCAGCCTACACAGGGACATCTCGGCAATTCAAAATGGAACTTAGCCGGTTTTCCCGTGAATATTTCTATGACCGGGTCGTAGAAGTCTAGAACAAGCCGGTACTAGGAAATACTTCAGTACAACGCTGGAATAAAAAGATGAGTGCACTTCGCAAACATCTCCGTGGATGGGCATTACACAATATTGGTGTGTACAAGGAAGAGAAATCATCCCTTCAATCTATTATTAATGATTTAGATATTGCTGCTGAGGGTAGAGAACTAACGGAAGCTGAGAGAGATCAACTTGCTAATGCAAGAGATCATCTGTCTAAGCTTCTTCGGGAGGAGGAATTAAAATATTATCAGCGAGCAAAAACAACTGATATTCTCTTAGGGGATAATAATACTAGATATTTCCAGATGATTGCCAATGGCAAAGATAGGAAAAAAAGAATTTTCTCGCTAGATCATGAGAATGGAAAGATTGAAGGGCAAGCTAACCTCAAAAAGTATATTACTCAATTCTATAAAGAGTTGTTTGGTGAACCTGAAGAGAATTCCTTTACATTGGATGAATCTAGAAAGGATGATATCTCTCAGGTCACGCAAGCAGAAAATGATTTCCTAACTGCCCCATTCACGGAACATGAGATTAGAGAAGCAGTATTTGCGATGGAACATAATAAAGCACCAGGTCCGGATGGTTTTCCTATAGAGTTTTATCAGAAATTCTGGGAAGTCATTAAAAATGACTTGATTCAAATGTTCCAGGATCTTCATGTTGGCGACCTTCCAATTTTTAGTTTGAACTTTGGGGTTACTACCTTGATCCCAAAAGTTCAAGATGCCAATAAAATCCAGCAATATAGACCCGTATGCCTGCTAAATGTGAGCTTCAAACAACTTTCATGCGAGGACGGAACATCTTAGAAGGTGTCGTTATCTTACATGAGACCATTCATGAGTTACATCATAAAAAACAGAGTGGAGTTATTTTTAAGATTGATTTTGAGAAAGCATACGATAAAATACGATGGCCATTTCTAATGCAAACTCTACGGATGAAAGGGTTTTCACCAAAGTCGATATCTTGGGTTAAATCTTTCATCTCAGGAGGCAGTGTGGCAGTGAATGTTAACAATCGAGTCGGGCCTTACTTCCAAACGAAAAAAGGTCTTCGACAGGGAGATCCATTATCCCCACTTTTATTTAATATTGTTGCTGACATGCTTGCCGTCTTGATCAAACGAGCCAAAGCGGATGGTCAGGTCAGTGGAGTGGTGCCACATCTAGTACATGATGGCTTGTCCATTCTACAATATGCAGATGACACAATTCTCTTTATGGAACACAACCTAGAGAAAGCTTGTAATATGAAGTTATTACTTTGTGCTTTTGAGCGATTATCGGGTCTAAAAATTAATTTCCACAAAAGTGAACTATTTTGCTTTGGTGAGGCAAAAGAAGCAATAGACCAATATACTGATCTGTTTGGATGCAAACAAGGAGACTTTCCGATAAAGTATTTGGGGATTCCTATACACTTTAGGAGACTATCAAATAATAATTGGAAACAGATTGAGGAACTTTTTGGGAAAAGACTTGCCAGTTGGAAAGGAAAACATCTATCGACAGGTGGGAGATTGACATTGATCAATTCTGTGCTCAGTAGTCTACCCATGTATATGATGTCTTTCTTCGCGATTCCAAGTGGGGTGGTAAAAAAACTGGACTATTTTCGCTCTCGATTTTTTTGGCAGAGTGATAGCGAGAAAAAAAAATACCGCCTCACCAAATGGAGCATATTGTGCCAACCTAAAGACCAAGGAGGTCTAGGTATTCATGATTTGAATATAAAAAATAAGGCTTTACTTAGTAAATGGCTATTTAAGATGACAACAGATGGGATGTGGCAACAAATTATACGAAATAAATACCTTCATTCCAAACCTCTGTCACAAGCACAATGGAAAAATGGGGACTCCCACTTTTGGGCTAGTCTTATGAAGGTGAAGGGAGATTTTCTCCGCTTTGGGACCTTCAGGATTAAAGATGGACCACAAGTTAGATTTTGAGAGGATAAATGGTTGGGAAATACAACTCTACAAGAGCAGTACCCTTGTTTATATAACATAGCGCGACATAAACAGGCTACTGTAGCAGCAACGTTGAGTACTTCACCACCTAACTTTACGTGGCGTAGAGATCTTATTGGACACAAGTTAGTAGCATGGAATAATTTACTTCCACGTATTGCAAACATTGTGTTGAGTCACGAACATGATGAATTTTGTTGGAACCTGCATCCAAATGGACAGTTCTTAGTGAAATCGCATTACTTGGCTATGATTCATGTTGATGTCCCTAATATGAATAAGCGGATCTGGAAACTAAAAGCCCCTTTGAAGATCAAATTTTTTTTATGGTTTCTTCACAGAGGGGTAATATTAACGAAAGATAATCTTGCAAAACGTAATTGGAAAGGTAGCAAGAAATGCTGCTTCTGCCACAAGGATGAAACAATTAAACACTTATTTTTTGAATGTCATTTTGCTTGTCTTGTTTGGTTCATAATACAAGCGGCAACAGGACTTTCTCACATTTATTTGGTGCTTGGCTTTGGGGTATTGGGAATTATTTAAAACCGCTGGTCCTGCTAGGGGCGGCCGCTACTTGTTGGTCACTATGGCTATGCAGGAATGATATAGTTTTTGATAAAAAATATAATCCTTCTCCCTTGCAGGTTATATATTCGATTATCCATTGGCTTCATTCTTGGGCTATCCTACAGAAGCTTGCTTTGCAAGATTTGGTTGCAGTGGCATCTCAACAATTAGCCCGAGTGGCCAAGGATTTTTTTACCCAGGCACATGGGTGGCGATCTAGTCTTCGAATTGATAGTCAGTAGTGTCTGTTCTCTTTTTTATTTAGGCTGTGTGCATCCTGGCAATGCAGAGGTCGGGAAGTTTTTCCAAGGTCTCGTATCCTCTCGATGTAAAACCCTGGAATTAATAAAATTTTCCCTTATCCAAAAAAAACATGTGATGGAGTATATAAAATAATTGCCATATTAGTAGATATTCGAGGTTGGTTGATTTGATGCTAATATAGAGTTTACATGTAAAATTACTGAGGCTAATTTGATTTGTTCTGTTTTACATGTCAGATTGTCTAAATAAGGTTTTGAGGTGTAACATTTCTGCTGCCGTGAAATTCAGTTACTAACTCTGCACTGCTATGCTTGATGTGACATTTGTATGTAACTTATCTGAGAATACCAATTTTTTCGCATGCTTGAAGAACCTGGACTGTTTTGGTTTGTATTTAATATACCCTTCATAAATTTCGGTTGTAGATACCAGTAAATAGATCTCTACCTTGGTTCTTCGCCAGGTGAACAATATTCAGCTTGGTTGGAGTGTTTAATAGTAAACCTGCACGTATTTCTGTACATATAGTAAACCTGTGGTGATCTCTCCTCCTTAAAAGATCAGTAGTGCTTCCACGTTTCGCCCCCTTCTCACTTGGCTTCACTACCACGCTTTTGAGCGTCGCTGCAACCCACATTTTTTTTTAAAAAAAGAGATTTAATCAGCTCATCAGAAAGCAAATGAGTTGATACAACGCTGGGGGAGCCAGCGTACAGGTAACGATATCCAGGACCGTGGATATTGCATTATGAGATTGGGAATGTTAAATTCGACAGCAGTTAGGCGTGCCTATGGGACAACATTAATTTCCAAGTTAATAATTTCACATCTACATAGCTTCTCTGTTCTCTGCAATCCCATCAAAATCCAAAAGGTACATACTAAGTATTTATTAGTTGTCAATATGTTGTTGTAGCTGTTCTAGGGCCTACTCTTTTCATGATATAATATTTCTGTTTCTTCATTCAGGTCATGCATGGATTAACAGTGCTTCAAACAGAGCCCATGCTTGTTTCTGCTTCCCTAATGCATGTCCTACTCACTATGGCATCATTGGGCACTTTTAAGTTATTGTTCAATTAAATTATTAAACATTGTTATAATGCACTGTCTATGTCAGTTCATTTTCATAATTTTGGAAGAAAGATGACTTGTCTTTCTAGATATGTGAGCAGACAAATGAAACTTCCATGAATTTCCTAATGGCTTTTCACTGAGATAAGTGTTACTATCTTCCTTTTAAAAGAAGTACTACTACCTTCTTTTCTTTCGTTTACTAATCTTTTTATTTACTTGAACAACATTATCATGTTACGTAGGTGTGGGACGGTGTTCTTTATCTGGACCTGTCAAACTGTTAATAGACACTCCCTTCTCCTTTTCCCACATTTTTTCTTTAGAAGTGTTCTTGCTATTAGATTCTTATCATCATATACTCTTTTTTTTAAAAAAAACTGCAGCACTTGATAGTTAGGTATTACTACATTTTCAAGTATGCATTGCTAATTTTATTTACGCTTTTATTGTAGCTATATAGTGCCAAGCTGAGGTGATAATTTGTTATTTTCACTGCTTTAGGCTGCTCAGGAAGGAAATACTAGGGCTGCTAAGTTTCTGACCTCTTCTAAAGAAGTACCATATGATCGCATTAAGTAGCATGGTGTATGACATCCTATAAGTTTACGGCCTGTGTCTGAGGTGGTAAATCATCACCTCATTCTTTGTATATAATGTTAAGGATGTGAAGTCAGATTTGAAAGACAACCTCTACATCGTAAATTCAAATCAGTGTGATGCAGTGTTCCTTTTTCTTTTGGGCATAAAAAAAAATGTTCGACCACATATCCACGATATGCTTGAACTGTGACATGCTGGTTTCATTGCATCCCCCACACTGCATGTTGCAGTTTTCTAAAACCATAGTATTGAAAAACCATGGTTTTAAAAGCCAGAGCTATATAATACCACATTTTCTTGAAACTATAGTTTTTCTCTATTTTAGAAAAACCATGACGTGTTTGGCTATTTGAAGTATTAATGAGAATATGCAGGTTTAGGGAAAAAAATAGCTGCATGCAAATGCAACGATACACATGCGTTAGCTATCTATTACTTACATTAGTAATATACCCGACGACTGTACTAAAACTAATATATAAGTAGCAAGTTAAACAATCTTTTTTGAAACGTAGCAAGCCAAATATTGTCCTTGCTGTTCGGAACACGCTTGTGTACTGACCAAGTGGTCAATGCATGCCATTTTCCTTTTCGATCGGATCTTTAAAATTCCCAGATAACTCCATCCGTTCAATTTACCTTTCCCCTTCCCCGTCTATTCCATGTCTACTTGCCGACGAATTACTACTGACGAGTTTCTTTAGTTCAGAAGGGCTCATGGGACATGGGAAAAAGGAGCCCCACTGGGCAAAAAAGTGCCAATACGAGCATGTGTGGCGCGAGTGCAAGAGCTCTGTCTAGAAAAAAAGGGTATGGGCAAAGTTTTTAAAACGCTAAAAAAACTGTGGTTTTACCAATACTGTAGTTTCAAAACTCCAACTTTTTTACATCCAAACACCTCCGTTCTTTCTAATACCTAGGTATTTTATAAAACTGTAGTATTTCTCCAATACTCCAAAAATACTTTATATCCAAACAGGTATGCAAAGTTCCTTTTTTCTGGTTTTCTACCAGAAGTAGTTTCTTCTGGTTTTCCATAAGTCTGTTGACATTTCCTAATTAATGCTGAGCCGTGTAGTTATGTTCAGCGTGATGCTACAATGCCTCGTACATGTGGATATTTTCCTTTTTAGTAGCAGTAGAGATTTTTCAATTTACAGGCAACACCAAGAGATCAACAATAATACATCCTTGGTTGAGTTTAGATCATCTTGGACCCTGCAAAATGTTTGGATGCAAGCCTCTTTTGCTTGGGGTTGAGAGGTGGCTGTGAATTAAATATTCTTTATTGCCAAAGTCCATTGGAGAGTTGGTATTGTTTAATTTATTGAAAACTACTTACTTGTATCAACTATTTTCATGTAGTATGTTGGAGTCTTTCTGCTTGCTTTGTGTAGCACACTAAAACTTTTACACCCCAATAAAATTTGAGCGACGTGATTAACTGTCGTGGAACTAAATATTTAATAAAGCAAATTGTTTTGTTTTACAACAGTATAGTATCATTGAATTATTGTCTTTTGCGATGTTGTTTATTGTTTTCTTGTATAACTTTTATGTCCCGTAGCAACGCACGGGCACTATACTTATTATATAATTTTTTATTTGTTTAGTGAGAGCCGCAAAAAAGCTTCAGACCCAGTACGGTAATTTAAAATAGGATTTTTGGTTTTTAATATACAACCCAACATGACGTCCATTTGATTTTATTTCCTTTCATTAAAAAATTATACAAACACAAACATAAAAATGCTACGTATATTTATGACCATCAAAGCAATTTATGAAGCCACAAAAAATACACTTGTAATTTGCAAAATGAAAAGAATGATTTTGTGACTACTGATTTCAATCACAGAACTAACTACAACATTATATGCCATGAGCCGTGTATACCATCACATTTATTGAACCCAAGTACATTTTGCCTTTTCATTGAATCTATTCTGTACACTTTGCTACTTCATTTTTCTCGGGAAGCCACATGAAGTACGTCCCTCCAATTCTGCTGATCTGCATAATTCTTGGTTCACTGTGCCGACCTCAATCGCCTGCAACCATCGCTGGTATATTCTTCATCTGAAATGCAGCAGAAACAATGCAAACAAAATATAGAGAGCAAGGAAATCGTTGAAAGAAATCCTATACTCCATATGCGCCAAAATCTTCACTACTGAATGGCCTTGGAATGTTTGCAATCACGACCAGCAAGAGTACTCCAAGATAGTTGTGGACAGGTGCCACTACCAACAAATAGACTGTCATGATCAACTGAGGTACCCACAAAAGAAATAAACTGTCATGGCTCAAGCAAATCAGTAGCTCAAGTTGATACAATTTACAATACTACTTACATTGCAATTAAGCCAATTATGTGATACAATCATATTTGCATCTGTTTTTCCAGAAAATGACCACTACATAGTTCAAGAAATGAAATCCAATGATGTTTTTGCTAAAAAAAGAATATACTAAACTTACGTAGCACAACTACGCAATGCAAGTATTTTAGTTGCAAATTTGCCAGTTATATGCAGTCACTTGTGTAAGAGGCTATAAGAACATAGTTGAGCTGGTTGCCGCTACCACATTACTACCAATGCTAAATGTCTGAACTCGTTTCTGCACTATAAGCAGCCATAAGAACAAAGCAGCAGGTTACTCTACATCTAGTCATTGCTCAATTTGGTACTGCTGACTGCAACAAGTGCTCACTTCTACATTTAATCATTAACTTATATGCCTAGTTTTTAAGGCAGCCTTCACTTCCACAGTTCGACTGGATCATCAGCTCACATAATCTGATCAGCAAAGAACAATTGATCTGTATAATTTTTTTTTCAAAGCAGAGGGATAGAGTACTATAGTGCAAAAATCACCAGCAGCTGCTTGATCTTCAGAGGCATTTGATCGAACACATTATGTGCATCGACATGGCAGCCTGGGCAGCTGCACAGCACCCAACCTGGAAGTTATAGTAACTCGATCTGCAACGAAAAATAAAATCCGACAACACAAATCGTGAATCAAAGACACAAATTCAGTTACCGTGCTAAAAAAATGCAACCTGCACACTCGATATAGGATTGGGGGCAAACCTTGATCCCGTGCAGGAAGAGAACATGACAGGGAACAGGGAGAACACATTAACCAGCAGAACCTATGCCTGAATCACAGGGGTTGGAGCACCTTTGTCTGGATCACAGGTGGTGGCGGTTGGGGGTGGGGGAACCCAGGCCGCTGGTGTAGGCAAGGGCGACGTCCGAGGAGAAGAGGAGCGCCGCGGGAGAAGACAGTACAAAAGGAGATGAGTCCAGCAGGCGGTCGAGGGGGCTGCCGACGAGAGTGCGAATCTTCCGTGGAGCTCGGGAGGTTGCCGACGAGCATGCTAGCTGGGTCCGGGCGTCAAAGCCCCAGGTCGTGGCGCAGCGAGATCTCGTACGCCCGGCATGTTAGGTCACCGACTGCATGGCTGATTCGATGAAGCCGACGCGCCTGAACCTCCGTGGACCGCGGCTGGCACCACCGCCGCAGCCGAGCCTCCAATCTAGATGCATTGGTGCGCCGGCGGGAGATTCTCATCGGGGCTGCAGGAGGGAGAGAAACAGCACCCGGCACAGTCCTCTGGAGCTCTACGTCGGGGCTCGCGCCGGGGTGGCACGAGAACGGAGAAGTGGCTCACCGGCGGCCGGCTCGGCATGGCGAGGAGGATGGTTGACGGGAGTCGGGAGTGACGAGAAACTGAATGTCGCACGATCTATCCGGCGCTGGAAAAGACAGATTTTTTTTAAAAAAAAACAATGTGAGATCGTGGACAAAAAAAACGACGTGGGCGGGTACCGAATAGTACTGAGTACCCAGAGTATCATTTAGATTTACTATATATATGTATATATATATGTATATATATATGTACATTTATATATAAATATATATACATATATATAAATATATATATATATGATAAATCCTTTCTACACCCACGTGTAGCTACACCCATCGATATATAGGAAAGACATGGGTGTTACCGTACAACGGACCGTAGACGCCCATCGACATGCAGCGGATATTTTCAGAGAACATGATGTGGACTAGGGTTCCCGATCTTCCGAAAGGTTCAGATAAGCGACGATTTTGGCGGAGTCGCGACACAAATCGATCCGGCTTCCGAAGAACACGTCCTGAACCCCGCAATCGTAGCACCACGTCTCCTCAGGTTATCGACCTAAGTCGACCTCGCCCAGAAGGCTAATCCTTGCCTGCGAATCGAAGAACACAAGCAAGAACACAGAAGGATGCAACACAATTGCAGATGTATGATTAATCTCACGAGTTGGGGTCTCACAAACCGATGACGGCGAAACTGTTCTAGACAGATTAATCTAAGCAAAACCCAAACCCTAACGAGGGCGGCGGCTACTGATATATAGAGGTTAGGGTCGTGGTCGACCCCCTGCACGCGCCCCTAATGGGCTCAACGAAGATACACGGCCCAAAGGCCAAATATCGGTGACGCAGCACCGGAACAGATTCTGGACGCCACCTTCCTCGGACGATTCCCGTCGACTCAGAGTGAATTTGGGCCTGGTTCTGGTTCCATTGGAAGCTCTATGAAATTCCCTTTCCAACCATATATAGAATGTCAAAATCCGAGTCCGTATGCGGCCTGGGCGTCCGTTTTACTCCAGACTGTTCCTGGACTCCGAGTTGGACCCGAAGTCGAGTTGTAATGGACCTCCACGATGCTTGGCCGACCCTTGGCTGTTCCCCACGCCTCCAAGCCTCCCTCCATGCGTCTCCTTGTCTTCTCCTTGGTTCCTAACAACATTATAAATAATAGGTAGCGATCTATTCTCAAATCTATTAAAAGGAACACTTAGAAGCGAGCTCACCTCTAAATTTAATTGTCGCGCACGAGCTCTTGTGATTGGACCTTGAATGAAAGGCGTAGGCATGTCATGTGCATCCGAATGAGTGATGTCCTCATCATCCTCCCCCTCTTGAATTGGAGTCGTCCTCGACTCAAGGGCACCTTCTTCTCCAAAATAAGGCCTCAAATCTGAAATGTTAAATGTAGGACTAACCCCGAACTCGGGAGGCAACTCAAGTTTATATGCATTATCATTAATCTTCTCAATTATTTTAAAAGGACCATCAGCTCTAGGCATTAACTTGGACTTTCTTAAATCTGGAAAACGTTCTTTTCTTAAATGCAACCACACTAAATCACCCGGTTCAAGTTTAACTTCTCGCTTACCTTTACTACCAGCAAGTTTATATTTTTCAGTCATCTTTTCAATGTTGTGCTTAGTTGTTTCATGAATTTTTAAAATAAATTCAGCACGTTCTTTAGCATCACAATGAATTCTTTCACTAGTAGACAAAGGAAGAATATCAATAGGAGCACGGGGATTGAAACCATACACTACCTGAAAAGGACTTACCTTAGTGGTGGAATGTGTTGCCTGATTGTATGCAAACTCCACATGAGGCAAACATTCTTCCCACATCTTCAAATTCTTCTTCAAAACAGCCCTCAACATTGTGCCCAATGTGCGATTGACAACCTCAGTTTGACCATCAGTTTGCGGATGACAAGTGGTAGAAAATAATAATTTTGTACCCAACTTGTTCCACAAAGTACGCCAGAAGTGACTAAAAAATTTAGCATCACAATCTGAAACAATAGTAGAAGGCATACCATGCAAACGTACAATCTCTTTGAAAAAGAGGTCAGCAATATGAACAACATCATCACTCTTATGACATGGTATGAAATGTGCCATTTTAGAAAAACGATCCACCACAACAAAAATGCTATCCATCCCCCTCTTAGTCCTAGGCAATCCCAAAACAAAGTCCATAGAAATATCCGCCCAAGGAATAGAAGGAATAGGAAGAGGCATATATAGACCATGTGGATTCAACCGAGACTTAGCTTTTTGACATGTAGCACAGCGACTAACGAACCGCTCAACGTCTCTCCTCATGTGTGGCCAAAAGAAATGTGCAGCCAAAACGTCCACCGTCTTCTTAGCACCAAAGTGTCCCATTAATCCGCCTCCATGCGCTTCCTGTATCAACAACAAACGAACGGAACCAACTGGAATGCATAGACGGTTACCTCCACGATGCTTGGCCGACCCTTGGCTGTTCCCCACGCCTCCAAGCCTCCCTCCATGCGTCTCCTTGTCTTCTCCTTGGTTCCTAACAACATTATAAACAATAGGTAGCGATCTATTCTCAAATCTATTAAAAGGAACACTTAGAAGCGAGCTCACCTCTAAATTTAATTGTCGCGCACGAGCTCTTGTGATTGGACCTTGAATGAAAGGCGTAGGCATGTCATGTGCATCCGAATGAGTGATGTCCTCATCAGAACATCTGCGCGACAACAAACGAGGTGGCCTTATCGTCTCATTCATCGACGAGTGAAGCTTGTGCTCTAAAGGCCGTCGACGACCGTACCACGCCATTGTACGACTCGCCTCTTCGCAGCAGCAGCCGATGGGATTCGATGCACACGAGGGATATATCTTCCCTTTGCAAGTGAGCGAGCGGACGCCTCCTCACAGCAGCAGTCGACAAGATTCGATGCACCCGAGGGATCTTCCCTTTGCAAGCGAGCGAGCGGAGCCATATGAATGGTGAAGCTGTGCTGCAACCTTCATTGCTGGCCGAGTGAAAGGGACCTCTGTCGCAGAGCCGCGTCGCCAGCCAGGCAAGCTCAAGCTCCCACGCGGACCATGCCGCCAGCAGGGCGAGGTGGCGAGCTCGTGTTCTACTGGCAGGGCGAGCGAGCTCAGCGCCAACTGGCCGATCGAGCTTGGGCTGCGCTGCCGCAGTCGAGCGGTTGTCTGCGCGAGCGTGCACGCAAGAGCCCCATGATGGGAACCCACTATGGTTTGCGCCCGATCTTTTGATGATAGGCGTGGGAATAACACAATTGGAGGAGACGACATTCACGGCCCGACTGCAACCTGTCCAAGGATGCACCTTAGCAACCCATACACCACCTCCTATGGCTGCCACGATCTTGTGGAGCGCATCACCCAGCCACTAGGGCACTTGTCCTAAAAGCAATCGAAAAACTAGCAAGAACAAGTAGGGAACAAGTACTAAAATTACTAGATGAAATGAAAAGATTTCAATCTCAATTGCAATCACAAACAAGTGGGGTTCCGAATAAAGGAACACGGGGCGCTGATCCAGCACACACGTTTGCAAGTAAGTAGTGAAAGCTAGACTTTATCTAAGCAGAACCAAATACCTCTTGGCGACGGCCAAGGGGTATTAGTATGTGGGAGGGCGACCAGAGAGGTGCTGGGGTTGATCTCCAACCCTAGGGCGCATCTGTATTGGACTCAACTGGATACACGGCCCATGGGCTAAAATAGCGGTGACGCAGCACCGTGGGCTGAAAAGGACTCGGTAGTATTTTGACGACTGCGGCTGACTGCGAACACATATGCCCTTGAGATGGATCCCTTGGAAAAATAGACTTGATAAGCTTTCCACGAAGTACTTGAACGCCTCTCCTTGTTATCCACTCCATCATTCCTGAGTACAACAAGAGTGCACGCGTATGCAATATCTAAACATGAATATGAGCTTAAGAATAAACTTACTTGATGTTTAAGTTGACGAGCATGAGTAATAGGACCAAGTAGTGTTGGTGTCCTCATCATCCCCCTTTCTTGCATTTGAGCCGTCCTCGACTCAAGCTCATCTTCCTCTCCCAAATATGGTCTTAAATCTGGAACATTAAAAAAGAGACTAACCCTAAAATTTGCAGGCAGATCGTGCTTATATGCATTATCATTAATCTTCTCCAACACTTTAAAAGGTTCATCTGCCCGTGGCAGCAATTTAGATTTGCGCAATTTAGGAATTTTTTTTTTCTCAAATGCAACCAAACTAAATCTCCAGGTTCAGATTGTAGTTCCTTCCTACCTTTATCACCAGCATTCTTATACTTAGCATTCATGCGCTCTATGTTTTCTTTAGTTGTTTCATGTAGTTCTAACATCAACTCAGCACATGTAGTAGCATCAAAATTCACCTTTTCAAAAGATGACAAAGGCATTGAATCAATGGGAGCACGAGGCAAGAAACTATAAACAATCTGAAATAGGCACATCTTTGTGGTCGAATGCATCCAACGATTATAAGCAAACTCAATGACACAAAATTCATCCCACGTTGTAATGTTTTTCTTTAGAACAACCCTTAACATGCTAGACAATGTTCTATTCACAGCTTCAGTTTGACCATCAGTTTGGGGATGACATGTAGTAGAAAACAAAAGTTTAGTCCCCAATTTTAACCATAATGTTCTCCAATAATGACTAAGGAATTTAGCATCACAATCAGAAACAGTTGTATTTGGCACACCATGCAAACGAACAACTTCGCGACAAAACAAATCAGCAATACGAGTAGCATCATCGGTTTTTTGAATCTATCAACAACCACAAAAACACTATCACACCCATTCCTAGTCCCCGGTAAGCCTAACACAAAATCCATAGGAATATCCTCCCGAGGAGTACTAGGAACAGGTAGAGGCATATACAAACCATGTGGATTTAACCGTGACTTAGCCCTTTGACATGTTGTGCAACGAGCAACAAATCGCTCCATATCTCGTTGCATCCGTGGCCAAAAGAAATGACCAGCAAGTATGTCCTTTATCTTCTTTATGCCAAAATGCCCCATCAAGCCTCCACCATGTGCTTCCTACAACAATAACAAACGAACGGAGCTAGCTAGAAGGCATAACTTGTTAGCCCAAAACACAAACCCATCACTAACAATGAATTTGTTCCATCCTTTTCCATCTTTACAATGCAACAAAACCCCTTTAAAGTCAGCATCGTTAATATATTGGTCTTTAATTGCTTCTAATCCAAAGATTTTATTGTCAAGTTGATTCAGCAAAGTATATCTCCTAAACAAAACATCAGCAATCACATTCTCTTTGCCTCTCTTGTGCTTAGTTATAAGGAATAGATTCAATAAATTCAACCCACTTAGCATGTCTACGGTTCAATTTGTCTTGACTACGAATATGCTTCAAAGGTTCATGATCAGAATGAATAACGAATTCTTTGGGCCACAAGTAATGCTGCCATGTTTCCAAAGTGCGCACAAGAGCATACAATTTCTTGTCATAAGTAGAATAAATCAGCATAGGGCCACTCAATTTTTCTCTAAAATATGCAACAAGTTTGCCTTCTTTTAACAAAACACCACCCAATCTAATTCCACTAGCATCACATTCGAGCTCAAAAGTCTTATTAAAATCAGAAAGTTAGAGGAGAGGTGCATGTGTCAACATATCTTTCAACATGGTGTAGGCACTCTCTTGCATGGAGCCTCAAGAAAGGGGCACTCCGTTCTTTGTAGGCGCATACAAAGGTGCTGCTGGGTGAGGGTTGTTGGTACAAGCCAACCCTGAATAGCTTCCACCTTGGCTTGATCAACTTCAATGCCCTGTGGAGTGACAATATAGCCAAGATAACATATTCGATCTGTGCAAAAGGTGCACTTGTCAGGGTTACCGAATAAACGTGCATCACGTAAGGCATAAAAAACAACACGTAATGAGCAAGATGTTTATCCATGGATTTGATGTAAATCAATATATCATCAAAGTAGACAACAATAAATTTCCCAATGAAAGGATGCAAAACCTGATTCAATAATTTCATGAAAGTGCTAGTTGCATTAGTTAACCCAAAAGGCATGACTAACCACTCATATAAGACAAACTTAGTTTTGAAAGCAGCTTTCCCTTCATCGCCCAATTTCTTATGAATTTGGTGGTAACCGCTACGCAAATCAATTTTTGAGAACACAACATCACCACTCAATTCATCAAGCATGTTATCTAAACGTGGAATAGGGTGACGATATCGAAGGGTGATATTATTGATAGCTCTACAATCAACACACATACACCATGTTCCATCTTTTATGGGCACTAGAATAACTGGAACATCACAAGGACTAAACGCTGAATCTCCTTTGTTTCTTCCGGATTTGTTCGGTATGGTGCACGGTTTGGCAAAGATGCACCAACAGTTAAATCAATTTAATGCTCAATCCCTCGAATAGGTGGCAGCCCCGCTGGTATCACACTTGGAAAAACATCTGAATACTCCTGCAAAATGTTAGCAACACCGGAAGGCAAAGAATCTTGCATGTCTTGAACTAAAACCAAAGCATCCTTGCACACTAAAGCATAAGCAATAGAAGTGGATGCGACCAACTCATGAATATTTGATTTAGTAGCAAGCAAGCAATGGCTTTTTAATCTGATCTCATCTTTTTGACCAGCAACATGTTTGTCAACTTTAGTGCTTGCCCGTGCGGTCTTTGCAGCTCTAGCAACGTCATCATGCAAAATAGCCTCTAGAGACATAGGCAACAACACAATTTTCTTAACATGTTGCAATAGAGAATATTTATTCGATCTACCATGATGCATATAATCTGTATCAAACTGCCATGGTCTACTGAGCACAATACTACAAGCTTCCATAGGCACAACATCACATTCAACAACATGATGGTATGATCCAATGGAGAAATTAATTCGCACCAATTGATTTACCTTTACCTTACCACTGTTGGTCAGCCATCGAATGTAATATGGATGTGGGTGCGGTTTGGTGGTAAGTGCATGTTTCTCCACCATTTTGCTGCTAGCCCAGTTGTTGCAATTGCCTCTATCAATGATCAAATGACAAGATCACTCCTCAATGACACACTTTGTTTGGAACAATATATGTCATTGATTTTGCTCGACCTTCTTCATTTGTGCACTAAGCACACGTTGCAGAATAGGGCTCTCATAATGTGCTAACTCATCTGCACCAATTTGTTCTTTCAGTCCGCAGTACCTGCATGGTCAGCAGCAAGCAAAGGAATACGCATAATCCTCTTTGACCACCAAAACACGCTTGCTCGAGCAGTCGCGCTGCATGGGCCATAGCCCTTGCAGCGATGACACTGCACATCTCTCGTCCTGCCTGTGGAAGCAACAGACGACGCACTAGCAGCTGGTTTTTGGACAGACTTGGCTACTGAATTTGTGGAAAGGCCTTGGCCGCTGACAGGACTTGGCCGCTGAATTTTTGGATGGACTTGGCCGCTGACAGGAAGAGGCGGTGCTGATCGGCTTGGTGGTGGGGGAGGGTTGCGTGGCTGTCATGGTGTAGATATACCTGCACAATTGTTAGACCTTGCGGCGAGATGTCGTCCCTACACTTCCCTTTCAGCTTTACAAGCAAGATGAAACAAACGGGTTATGTTATTATAATCTTTGTAAGAGAGGATGTCCTGAATTTCTCTATTTAACCGCCATAAAACCTAGCATAGCAGGTTTCTCACTCTCCTCTATGTTACAACGTAACATTTCCATTTGTAATTCCTGTTAATATTCCTCGACACTCTTAGGACCCTTTCTTAAAAGTTGCAACTTATTTAACAGATCACATGCATAGTAAGAAGAAACAATTCTAGCCCACATAACCCGTTTCAATGCATCCCAAGTTTGTGGCATGTTATTAAGATTTTTCTTGCCATGTTCTATCCACCAAATAGAAGCAAAATACTCACTAGTTGCAGCTCGAACACGAGTATGCTCAGGAAATTCATGACATGCAAACTTTTGATCAACAACAATCTCCCAAGTAATGTATGCATTAGGATCATATTTACCATCAAAAAGAGGTATCTTAAATTTTACCTTGCTGAAAGTATCGTCATTTCTATGTACGTCACGTCGACGGCCACCACCCATACCTCGGCGATGAGTATGTAGCCATCGACGCGCAGTAGCGTCTTCATCATATTGTTCAGTATCAGCAACATAATCTTCCCAATCCTCGACACGGACATCCTCTTTATTGTTGTTCTCATACTTCTCACCAGGGGTCTTACCATGCAACTTAATGTGGACATCCCCACCAATCCTCCAACAATATGTAAAAAACCATGAACATGTTACACAGATGGATGCACAAGTGAACATTGGACCAATTACACGAAGCAGAGCTAAAACATTACATCTTCACTCCTATCTGAAATTAACTTCAACATGCATGAGAATTTTATACTACCTAAATGTTGTTCTTTAATTGCTCTCAGGTTCACTCATGAAGATACTCGTCTGGGTTGTTTGGACTCACGCCAGCGTTCTTTTCGACTCACATCAGGGTTCTCTTGGACTGACGTCAAGGTTCTTTTTCTCATGATTCCGGAAGACTATGAAGGCGAACGAGTACTCGTTTGAATCTTATGGTTGGCTTCGAGTTTTATTTGTCAGGTTGCACTAGTTATTGCTGCTTGCAACATGTTATCTTGACTGAATTTCAGCTAGTTATCTTGTCTAAGATCCTACGCTGTGAAGACCCATCATTGCCATGGTAGGATTTTTACCCATAGCTACATATGTTGTGCCTTCGTCCTATCCACCAAAAACCCAAAAATAAAATTCTTTCATAGCCTTTTGTAACAATCTGAATTTCTTGTAAGTTTTGTTAAGTTTCAGTCTGTTAGAGTCTTTGTTTAGTTGCTGATCATATTATCCTTTGCATTCCTTTTGAGCCTTTTCATATACCTCTGAAAATCCCCACAAAAAAAGTTATAAACCGATTATATCCTTTGCATAAACATTTATCCTATCAAGGTAGCTGCTGGTTATATTTGCTTTTGTTCTTAATTTGTGCAAGTGTTATATCTAGTCTTAGTATTGAAAAAAGAAAAGTATCAAAAAAAAGAGAAGAAAGAAAGTTAAAAAAAGTGTGTTGAGAAAGTTGGAAAGAAAAGGAGAAAGATCAGATTATTGGTATGCACAAGTGTTGAATTTTCGTATCAAGTTTGTAACCAGTTTGTTATCATCCTTTGGTGCAATTGTTGCTAGGTGATTCTCCAAAAATCATTCATCCCTAACATAGTCCTTTTTTTTGCATTAAATCTGTTTGCACGTGTGTTGCTTCAATTGCATCATTCATATCATCTTGTGATCAGCATTAGGCATTTGTGTCTAGTTTGGATTGCTACTTAGTTTTACAACAACTATAATTCAGATTGCTCCATGTGCTTTATCCCTTACCAAGCTCCACATAAAAGCCACCGTGTAGTGATTGCCTTTCTTGGATTTGCTCAATTATCACTACTCTTTACCACCATAAGAATTACTTCAATAACTGTACGGAACTCATAAGAGCTTTGGTTGGTAAGAGAAGGTGAGGTTGTGAGATCCACATAATTTCTTATTCCACATATAGCTATTACATTGTTTTGTTCACAAATCGTGCAGAAACATGGATGACTTGCCTAAAGTTGAAGAGTGTGTAACCATGACACAATTGAATGAGTTTAGGCAAAGAATGCGGGAGAGACATTGATGAGGACATCCTCCACTATTACCCGCTGGCAAATACGCAACAAAAAAGGGCCCAGGTGGCCCAAGTTGTTGTCGGGCGGCGACCGTGTGAGCCTCTGAATAATCCCACCTTGCTTAGCTTGAGAGGTGGAAGCCACCTTAAAAGGGAGAGCCACCCTTCCCCTATCGGACTAGTCTTTTAGGGCGATTGGGCCTTTCCCCGAGTGGGGGCGCTGGAGTTGCGGTGCTAAGGTTGCCGAGGTGCAGGTTGTGTGGACCTGAGGCTGGACCGGTGTGGCGGGCTTTTAGCAGGAGTTGTGGTGCTAATGTTGTGGGTTTGGGGAATCCGGATCAGTGTGTTGGGCTTCATTCCACCCCACCTAGGCCAGTGTCACATCATTTGGTATCAGAGCTGGACCCTTAATAAGAAGGGGACAATGATGAGGACATCCTCCACTATTACCCGCTGGCAAAGACGCAACAAAAAAAAGCCCAGCTGGCCCAAGTTGTAGTCGGGCGGCGACTATGTGAGCCTCTAAATAATTCCACCTTGCTGAGCTTTGGAGGTGGAAGCCACCTTAAAAGGGATAGCCACCCTTCCCTATCAGAATAGTCTTTTAGGGTGATTGGGCCTTTCCCCGAGTGGGGGCACTGGAGTTGCAGTGCTAAGGTTGCCGAGGTGCAGGTCGTGTGGACCTGAGGCCGGACCGGTGTGTCGTGCTTTCAGCAGGAGTTGTGAAAATGCTAATCAACATGAAGGTGAAGTTGATGAAACTAATGAAGAAGCTGTTGCTCAAATTGCAAGAGCACGTGAAGCATGAGCTGCTGGCCAGGGGAGAGGACCTGCTGGTCAAAGGCATGAAATTAGAGGGAATGGAGGTGGTCATGAAAGAGGAAGAGGTTTCGAGAATAGAAGAATGATGATGCTGAATCTAAGAATGATTTTGAAGAAGAAGAAGAAGAAGTTGAACAGCTCCAAAATTATGGCCCACGTCATTGAGGAAATCATGAACGTAACCAGCACAATGAGGAGTGGTTTGGCAAGTTAAAATTTACCATTCTAAAGTTTGATGGAGGATCTGATCCTGAAACTTACCTCATATGGGAGTTAAAGGTTGATAAGATTTTTCGCTTACATAATTACTCCGAAGAGAAGAAGATGGCAATGGCTGCACTTGAGTTTGATGATTATGCTCTTATTTGGTGGGAAAAACTACTTAGTGATAGATAAGAGGCTGGCCAAGGGGCTGTGCATACATGGGCTGAAATGAAAAGAGAAATGAGAGCAAGATTTGTACCTAAACATTATTGTCGTGATCTTTTTGACAAGTTGCAGAATTTGAAGCAAGGAAGTCTCACTGTAGATTAATATTACAAAGAGATGGAGAAAGTAATGATCAGGGCTAATGTATTTGAAGATGAAGAGCAATCAATTCCAAGATTCATGGCTGGGTTACATCGCAACATTCAGCGCATTGTTGAATTTCAACCATACCCCAATCTTATTGAATCGGTACATCAAGCAAGCAAGGCTGAGCATCAATTGCAGCAAGATTTGAAAAGTAATAGAGGAGGTTCATTCAATACAAGAACTACCCCAAGTGAAAGAAAGTTTACACCAAGAACCAGTGCAAACCGAGGCTCAAATTCCAACTCAACCGGTGGGTTCCGTGCTGCTGCTATGAGTAACTCTAGTGGGAAAGAGTTGGCTGCTCCTAGTGAGAAGAGTAAACTTGCAACATCATCATCTACATCAATGCCTTCCACAACAATGAGTAGTGGAATTCAATGCTTCAAGTGTGGAGGTCGTGGTCATGTTATCAAGGAATGTCCAAACAATCGCACCATCCTTATCAATGACCAAGGGGAATATGAATCTGCTAGTGATGAGGAGCATGAGGTCATTGATGAAGGACAATTTGAAGATGCTGAAAATGATAACCACACATCATGTGAATTTGAAGGACATGCTGCTCTAGTTGTTACACAAATTTGAAGTATGCAAATGAAGGAAGCTGAAAATGGGCAGAGACATAGTCTTTTCCAAACAAGAGCCAAGGTTGAGGGAATGCTGCACAAGATAATCATTGTTGGTGGAAGTTGCCATAATGTTGCTAGCAGAGAAATGGTTGAGAAACTTGGACTAAAACTGCTGCGACATCCTCATCCATATCACGTCCAATGGTTGAATGATTCAAGAGATATCAAGATTGGATATAGGGTGAAAGTGCCTTTCCAGATTGGTGAATATGTTGACACCATTGAGTGTGATGTGGCACCCATGAAAGTATGTCATTTGTTGTTGGGAAGGCCATGACAATATGCATGATCATTCATCTATGCATGGTGTTCGCATGAATGAATATGACATCAAGTGGATGGGAAAGAACTTGGTTCTAAAACCAATGACACCTCAACAAATCCTTGCTGAGAACTTAAAGAAGAGTTCTAATGTTGAGATTGACAATGAGAAGGAGAGAGCAAAAGAATATGAGTGTCCTCCACCAATCAGTGAGTGAGAGCCACAAGCCAAATGAGAGAAAAAAAAGAGAGGACAAAAATCTGATCATGTTAGCCACAAAATCTGAAATGAGAGATGTGAGGAAAAACCCAAACCAAGTACTCATTGTACTTGTGTACAAAGATATACTATTTTCAGCTAACGACATAACATCTCTTCCTAGTATTATTTCACATCTTTTACAGGACTGCAAAGATGTCTTCTCTTCCTAGTATTATTTCACATCTTTTACAGGACTGCAAAGATGTCTTTCTAGAGGAAACAACTGCTGGACTGCCACCTTTAAGAGGCATTGAGCATCAAATTGATCTTATTCCAGGGGCTGCTTTGCCCAATCGGCCACCATACCGCACCAATCCGGAAGAAACAAAGGAAATTTAGAGGCAAGTACAAGCACTTTTAGATAAAGGTTACGTGCATGAAAGCTTAATTCCTTTTCATGTCCCAGTAATCTTCGTGCCAAAGAAAAATGATACATGGAGAATGTGTGTAGATTACCAAGCCATCAATAACATTAAAATTCGCTGTCGTCATCTTATTCCTAGGCTAGATGATATGCTTGATGAATTAAGTGGTGCTGTAATTTTTTCTAAAATTGATTTGCGAAGTGGTTACCATCAAATTAGAATGAAGATTGGAGATGAATGCAAAACTGCTTTCAAAAAAAAGTTTGGGTTGTATGAATGGTTTGTTCTGCCTTTTGGTTTGACTAATGCTCCTTGTACTTTCATCAGATTGATGAACCATGTCTTGAAAGCTTTCATTGGAAAATTTGTTGTGATTTACTTTGATGACATCTCAATTTACAACAAGACAATGGAGGAACATGCTGAGCACATACAACAAGTTTTGGTTGTGCTTAGGAAAGAAAATTTGTTTGCTAGCCTTGAGAAGTGCACGTTTTGCACAGAACAAATGGTGTTTCTTGGTTTTGTTGTCTCTAGACAGGGTATTCAAGTGGATGAATCCATGGTGAGAGCAATCAAGGAATGGCCAACTCCTGAAAATGTAAGCCAAGTGACAAGTTTTCATGGCCTTGCTGGATTTTATAGACGATTTGTGAAAGATTTCAGCATGATATCTGCTCCATTGAATGAGTTGACAAAGAAAGGTGTTATGTTGTAATGGGGTGAACAACAAGAAATTGGTTTCCAAGAACTGAAGAAAAGGTTGACGGAAGCACCTCTACTTGTGTTGTCAAATTTCACAAAAAACTTTGAGGTTGAATGTGATGCAAGCGGCATTGGAATTGGTTGTGTGCTCATGAAAGATGGAAAACCCATTGCAGGTTCTAGATAGAAGTTGGGACGAGCATGATTGAACTACTACGTGTATGACAAGGAATTATATGCTTTGGTAAGAGTACTTGAAACATGGCAACATTATTTATAGCCGAAAGAATTTGTTATTCATTCAGACCATAAAGCTTTAAAATACTTGAAAGGCCAAGCTAAACTGAACCGGCGACATGCCAAATGGGTTGAATTCATTGAAACTTTCCCATATGTTGTGAGATACAAGAGAGGTAAAGATAACATTGTTGCAGGTGCTTTATCCCGCAAGAATATTTTGTTAAATCAACTTGGGGTAAAAGTATAGGGACTTGAAAGCATAAAAGAATTATACTCTGCTGATCTTGAATTTTCAGAACCAATGTACAGAAGGATAAGGATGGGAAAAATATCATGTGCACAATGGATTTTTCTTTCGAGCTAGCAAATTATGTGTCGGCGAGTTATGCTGACTAGGTTCTCGAGGGGATGCCCCGAGAGAAGGTTTTAAGGAGAAGTCGTCGAGAATCTAGAATCGAAGGTGACAAGAGGCGATTTAGACAGGTTCAGGCCGCAATATGCGTAATACCCTACGTCCTGTATGGTGTGTCTTTTATATATGAGATGTGTTGCAATGCCTGACGGTGTTGTTCGATGGTCTAATCTAGGGACCCACTACTCTCCTTTATATATCCCAGGGGGCAAGGTTTACATGGTAAGTCTCCTAGTTTGTTACAATTGAGGAGTCCTAGTAGGACAAGATGTCCTAGTAGGAGTCTAGCTTAGAGAACCTGGGGTTTCTATACCCAACATTATGTGTTCCAAATTGTTCTATTAGAGTTTTGTTGCTGCAGGCAGCACATTCAGGTGGTTTGATGGGACACTTTGGACGAGAAAAGAACTATGAGATGCTGGCTGATAACTTCTATTGGCAAAAAATGAGATGAGACAATGAAAGCTAAAAATGAGAAGAGACATACCACAAAGCTAAGTTAAAACTTAACCCCTATGGTTTATACACTTCATTGCATGTACCTAGGGGAAGACATTAGCATGGATTTTATCTTGGGTTTACCGAGGACAAAGAGGGAGGATTCAATTTTTGTGGTTGTTGATAGGTTCTAAAATATGGCGCATTTCATACACTGTAATAAAAGCGATGATGCTTCCCACATAGTTACTTTGTTTTTCAGGGACACTGTGAGATTGCATGGGATGCCGAAGACCATTGTTTCAGATCGTGACACCAAGTTTGTGAGCTACTTTTGGAAGACACTATGGGCAAAACTTGGAACAAATATGCTATTTTCTACCACATGTCATCCACAAACTGATAAACAAAGGTGGTGAATAGAACACTTTCAATGCTACTGCACGCTATGATCAAAAAGAACTTGAAGGGGTGGGAAGATTGCTTGCCACATGTTGAATTTGCATATAACGGTGTGGTACACTGTACAACTAAAATGTCACCATTGGAAATTGTTTATAGTTTCAAACGAAATACTCCTATGGATTTGCTGTCATTACCACTGCATGAACGAAGTAACATGGAAATCTCCAAACGTGCTGCATATATAAAGAAGATGAGACATTTTGGTACTTTGCAGCCAGGACAAACAAGCATAGGAAGAAGATAAGATTTCAACCTGGTGATCAAGTTTGGGTACATCTACGCAAGGATTGCTTTCCTGTAAAGCATAAATCCAAGTTGATGCAAATAGGAGATGGTCCATTTCAAGTGCTGGCCCGAATAAATGACAATGCATACAAGATTGAGCTTCCTAAAGAATATGGTGTTAGCGCAACATTCAATGTTGCTGATCTATCACCATCATGGGCTCAGAAGAATCAGAGTCGAGGATGACTCCTTTTCAAAAGGGGGAAGATGATGCAGACATCCCCACCAATTCTCCAACAATACGTGCAAACCATGAACATGTCACACAAATGGATGCACAAGTGAACATTGGACCAATTACATGACGCCGAGCTAAAATGTTACAGCAACACGTGACTTTACTACTATCTGAAATTAACTTCAACATGCATGAGAATTTCATACTACCTAAATGTTGTGCTTTAATTGCTCTTAGGTTCACTCATGAAGATACTCGTCTGGGTTGTTTGGACTCGCGCCAGGGTTCTTTTTGACTCGCGTTGGGGTTCTCTTGGACTGACGTCAGGGTTCTTTTTCTCATGATTCCCGAAGGCTATGAAGGTGAATGAGTACTCGTTCGAAAGCTTATGAAGTCCACATTACAGTACCATCAAGATCAGAATTCTTTTAGTTGCCAAAATTGTGATCCGACTTGTTTCATGAAGACCAGTCAGAAGGTTAAAAGTCCTGTCACGAATTTATCCAGGGTCAACTTCCCAAGAAAAACTATAAGATTTCACCAGTATTCGTGACACATATTATACATGGTTGGAAGCTTCATTAAGTCTATTTTTCAACCCATCAAACACATCATCACTTGGACTCTCCGCTAAGGAGTAATGGTTTTTTTATTGGAGCCTACCAGGGAGGCCAATAACTGTGCAAGGCACCTCGGAATTTCAGTTCGTGGAGACCTTTGAGTTTGCATAACTCTAGAAACTTTATGTCCACTCACACCCAACTAGGACGGTTGTTCCTAGAATAAATAATCCTTGTACATGAACTAGTTGGAAGACTTTTGATAATCCAAATACACCCCCTTTGTTCAGCTGTGTGCTAACAAACATTGAGAGACCGAGGTCTCTACCCCTTTGCTATTGTGATTTCCCCGTGGGATTACAGAAGCAGACGCGTCATCGGCTCGCAATTGGTGCTTATGGTCCATTGATTCCAGGTTGTGTTTATAACGCCTGTAATTTAAAGAAAATAAAACAATACAATTTTGATTTAGTTTGCGGGCCAACTTGACTAAACCCAGGCGTCACATAGGTCCAATTCTAGAAGAGTAAACCAACCCAACCAACCACATTAGATCCCCCAATGGATCGACACCCTCTCCCTTCCGTGACTTCAGCGTCGCACCCCTCCCTACCATGAGTTTCCCCCCTGGGTCGCCCCCCTCCCTTTCTGTCCATGAACTTCCTCCCCTGCGTTGCCCCTGATATGAGGAAGAGAAGAGAAGGGAGAATGGAGAAGAGAAGAGAAGAGAAGAGAAGAGAAGAGAAGAGAAGAGAAGAGAAGAGAGGAGGGGATCATTGTCGTCGCCGTCGCCCTATTCTTTTCGAAGGGGAAACCCTAGGTAAAACATGCCCCTTCTCTAATCATGTTTCTCCTAAGGTTTTGAATGTTTTAGCACCTACGTGTAATGGTGTTCGTCGCCATTGAGGGCTAGGGTTTAGGTTCTACCCACATCGTTGTTCTTAGCACGTTGTTGATTTGTATAGTTTTCGGTTTTGGAAGTTTTACGTGATCTTCGTGGCCTCAAAAAAATAAAAGTCTTTATATGAGTTGGAGGAGATATAGAATCCGTTCCATACCCATAAAGAACTCCTCAATCGGATTTGTAGTCAGGGATATATTGATGTTTTATTAAGGAACTTTTTCATTGCCGTAATTCTGTGCACTTTATTCTCCCTTGAAGATTATGAAACCTAAACGACATAATTAGAATTTTGGTTCCAAATAAAAGTTATCAGAAATTTCATAAGTGTTGGCCCAAATTCAGGGCCAATACACCAGAACACTAGCACATGCAGCGAGCGGCGGCGCACGTTACGGTGCCGTAGCTCGAAACCGGAACTTCTGGTTCCAGAACCCGGAACTTCCGGTTTCTGCCAGCAGACCGGCGAGAAACCAAAGAACGTCCACCCAGGAGGGACCCCGTCGGGGCAGGCGCATTCTGGGTTGTCCTAGGCTCGGCAGGCCAACTAGGACGCCTACTCATGCCATGGAGACAAGAGAAGAACAACGCATAGGGTTGGAAAAGTTTGGGCAAAGAGAAAAGATAAAAAGATAAAAGTTGTGTTTTTGATGGATTGGATACCCTCAATCGGCCGTGGCCCTTTATATTTATAGGGTGAGTAGGTCTTGCCCCGCAAGGAATCATTTTACAATACGAATCTAACAAAATCTGAATTTCCTGTTTGCCAAAACCGGAAGTTCCGGTTTCCAAAACCGGAAGTTCCTGTTTTGACTACCTAAGCCAATTTTGGTCGTCAACAATAAGGTTTCTAGATTGTTAAAGATCACATTCATACGGATTTTTGAGCTCCGGTTATATATGTTTGATTGAGGATGTTGTGCAGCGGCTGTCAGATTTTTAGTCTATGGTTCACCTGAAGATTAGCCTATGTTAATGATGTTTTCTATTTTTGTACAATTACAAAGATGCATTATTTGAAATTAAATTTCATCTGGTATGAGATGATAATTTTTGGTGGTTGGAATTAATGTGTACAAAAAGATAAGTAATAATGTTGTTGTTTTGACTAGAATTGTGTGTGTTAATGTGATGACGTTGGGTTCGGGTGTAGAAACGCTTTGATTGATGTATTTATTTTACATGTATGTTTGTGTGGTGATGAAATAGATTTGTGAACAGGTGGTGCACCTTCAGATCGTGCTTAGCTCACTTACTTTTGATCTCCATCGAAGGCAAGTGAATGTAGCAGTGGTTTTCTACCGTTTTGGCTTGCTATTTTTATCACCTAAACTTTGATATTCAGAATCAAACCATGTTAATTATAATCTGAATACTTGTGTTAAATGGAGGATATTTATGTTATTGTTCCTTATTTACTCGCTCAAGGTTTATTATCATATCTCCATATTAATTGAAGTTGAAGTTGTGGAGGTTTTATTTCTCATTATGAGACATATGAGGCATATCATGAACATATCATCTCATTTGCATTGAAGTTTGTTGCAATCCTATGGTTGCAATTGTACCGGTACACATCGTGCATTGCCTGAGGAGGGGTGGAGTGTAAAAGTGGTCATGGTATTGCATCCATATGCATTTCTATGCATGAAAGTGAATAACATAATATGTTATATCCGAGGTTAAGTGGTTTTATATACAACAGTGAATGTGTTCTATTTCTTAACTATTACCGTGATGGTTTGGTGGAGTCTTACTCTTGATATTTTACATTGATGATAAATTGAACTTGTGGTCTAAATGGCTTGTCAAAACAAATTTGCTTGCTGAGATTTTATCTGACCCTTGCATTACTCTTTCCAGGTTCTTGATGTTTGCTAGAAGGGAAAGAGGGATTAGCTGCACATCACACTCCATCATTTACAACACACCTTTGTTTTAATCTTAGCGAATGTTTTGTCGTTGGAGGCTTGTGGTTTATGCTTGAAGTGTAGTGTGGTTGTTAAACTCTTGTTCTAGTTGACTCTTATTATCTAAGATGTTGACTATTGTAGTTTGATGCTTATATAATTTATGCCCTTGTTATTGCTTCCGCGTTGCTTATATATACAATGGAGATGCTGTTGAATTTTCCATTTATTTAAGTTCAACTGTTGTTGGTGTATTTTAGTAGCATCCCGAGGTGTTGGTGGATTTCGGGGTGTTACAGCTGGTAATCAGAGCCTAGGTTATAGATTCTAGTTCAAAAGATGTGTGAAGTTGACACACTTGCACTTATAGGATGGGTATGGGTTGCATATGTAATATGTGTCTGATGTAAATTTTTCTATACTCTATACCATAAAGTTTATTATTATTATTGCACTATTATGAGGTCATTTATTATTGATGTGATAATTGGTTTGGGGGTATACGTGTATGCCTTCGAACTTCATGGTAGCTGATATGTAGATGTATATTTTGTAGCAAGAGTTTGTTTGACTTTCTACCATTGTTTTTATGAATCAATACTCTCTGGATGTTTTAATTGTTATGGTTGAAGGTTATTGATTTTTTTCCTTAGAACATAGAAGATTTATGACAATAATAGCTAGGCAATGCAGGTAGAGCAAGTGGACGGCCCCCACATTGTTTTTGACTTGCATTTGCTATTGAAGATTCTCTAGTGTTAGGCGTATGCCCCAACTATTGATATTTGAAGCATGTCGTTGCGTAATGGATGGATTGGCCACCATACCATATACCCTAACTATATGCTCTCGACATTTTGGATTGGTGGGGTCATTGTATGTCTTGTCCTATTGTATGGAAGATGTCTTAAACTAACTTTAGACATGTATATAGTTTTCCCTCTCAAAGATAAGCTCATATGAATAATGGTACAAATGATGACTTGAATGGATCTTTTCTTTGGGTTATCGTAATGGTCTTGTGGCACTATTGTAGATAATTATTTGTTAGTTGTTTATAATCATATACTATCCAGGCCTTTGTTGACGGTCATTATAATCACGTAGGCCATCAACTTGGTCCAAATGCCACGACATTGATCCAGGAGACAAGAAACATAATGCATTTTGATCTAGACCGTGAATTCCAAGTCGGTTTGATCAACGGACATGGAAAGGCATCACTTGGATTGAAGGGCCCACCTGCATGTTCCCCTGAACTAAGTTCACAGAAAACCATACCCAACCGACCTCAGGACTTGATCAGGAGCATCCATGCCAAAGTTGGTGACAGGTGGGCACATCTCCTGGCCGATCAGCCTAGGAGTGGCCGGCCGGCCGGCCACTTCGACCTCTCGGGCCTAGTTTCTTCTAGCGGTAGCATGGAGGGGATGACATCATCTACATGTAGGAAACCGACCTTGCAAGGCTATAAAAGGACACTCAAACTCCACTTAGAAAGACACACTCAAAGGAGCTATCTCTTCATTCCACTTTGTAGTTTAGGTGTTGTAGTTGGGAGTAAGGTCGAGTCGAGCTTTGCGTCGGGGTTCTGGAGTCTTCGGAAGTTCTGGTAAAAGCTCTTGTATCTTTTCTTTTGTTTCCGAATATTATCATGAATATAAAGTTATCTTCTTTACTTTTGAGCAAGCTCTACTCTTCATGTTTTCCTTCTCTAAGCTGTCTTAAGTTGGAGAGTAGTTTCCTACAGAATTAGAGTTATAACTTTAGTTAGCTCTGTCGGGCTTATCTTGTGGGTCTTTATAGGCTATGTCGGAGCCGTTGAAAGCTCCAAGTTGAGAAGACTCTCTCTTGATAGACGTCCAAGGGAAGTCCTAATGTCAAGTGCAGACGTGGTGTCTGACTTGCCGTTAGCTAAGTTAGTGTGTTCCACCCCACGGTACCGCAGTGGTTGGCGACACGTGGTGATAGCCCTGTCGTCCTTTATAACCCACCACGTTCGGGTGTTTTCATAACAGTAGTCCTGAGCCCGGAGGATCCCCTTCTCACCCCATTCTGAGTTCCTCCCACTCTAGCTGTCGAAGCAAGCTCTACTCCCAACATCTAGGTAAAAGTCTAGTCTAAAGTTGTAGTGTATTCTTTCTCTAAGTATAGAAGTTTCATAGGTTCCTTTCTCACCTTATCTTCCTAGCTCTCCCCTTTTCTCTTTCGTCTGAGAGTCTCCTATGTCGCTGGCTTTACCAAGCCTTCTATCAGTCATATATTGACCACTATCCACACGATATGTTATCTCCCCTAAGTTAGTGGGTTGATAATATTGGAAATGTTGTTATTCTTTTCTTCAATATTCTTTAACCATAATGCTTCCTTAAGGATATAAATACGATGCCCTGGGTCACACCAAGGTGAAATGCTACAACGAATTATTCTATGTGGTTGCGCAATATCATTCTTCTAAGCATACAATGACTAACCAGGCGCTCCTGACAATGAGTTAAGGAGTGCCAAGAAGCATTTCTGGCTTCGTTGCCGGGGAAGCAATTGGCTAAAGATATTGTTCAATTGTTTGATAATACTTGACAGTTTTTATCACCGCTAATCTTAGCAGGTTTAGCACTGCTTTTTTTTGTCTTTATGATGATTATAGGGCAGTGCATGACCAATTTCAACTTACCTTCAAACTTCAATCCTAATCGGGAATGCATTGGGAGAAACGTGAGACGTCGATATGTCCCACCACAGATTGCACTCGGTCTGGAGACGGATTCCTCGTCAGAATCATCAGACACATCGTATTCGTCAGCACCACCTTCACCAACCATGGCCGCCACAAAGACCCTTCGTGACTTCTCAGCTCCATCAAGCATCAGCTTTCAGGGACTAAACAATGACCAAGCAGTTGATGCATTTGAGCTGAAGACTAGGCTGGTGAATATGGTTCAAGTAAACCAGTTATGTTGAAAGGCATCAGAGGATGCCAACGCTCATCTTCAGAATTTCCTGGAAGTGAGCAGCACTATCAGCCCCAATGGCTCGACAATGGATGCTATAAGGCTACGTCTATTTGATGTGAACTAGGGGCCCGATCTTCCGTCTGGGAAAGGATAACTCTCGTTTTAGGCGAAATTACGACACATCGATCCGGCTTCAGATCCAAAGACCCGAATCCCTACAATCTTAGCACCACGATTCCTCTGGTTATCAACCGTGTCACGATCCGGTTGACCTCGCCAAGAAGGCTAATCCCTGCAAGTGTAAACGAAGAACACAAGCAAGAACTTGAAAGAACGCAGCTCTGAAATTTAGTGATAATCTACGGATGAATGATTGAAGTACATGAATTGGAGTTTCACAACCGAAGAACGGCGACTGTTCAAGACAAATTGATCTAAAGCAAAACACCAAACCCTATCCTTGGCGGTGGCTACTGTAAAATAGAGTCTAAGGTCGTGGTCGACCCCCTGGACATGACCCCTAATGGGCTTAACGACGATACTCGACCCAAAGCCAAAAAAACGGTGACGCAGCACCGGGACAGATTCTGGACGCCATCTTGTTCGGACGATTCCTGACGACTCAGGAGGGATTTGAGCATCACTATGAGTTCGCTCACTAGTAGGCAATGGTAAAATATCAAGAGGAGCACGAGGGTTAAAACTATACACTACCTGAAAAGGACTCACCTTGGTGGTAGAATGTATTGCCCGATTGTATGCAAACTCCACATGAGGCAAACGTTCTTCCCACATCTTCAAATTCTTCTTCAAAATAGCTCGCAACATGGCTCCCAAAGTACAGTTCATGACCTCCGTTTGTCCATCGGTTTGTGGATGACAAGTTGTAGAAAATAATAATTTTGTACCCAACTTGTTCCACAAAGTTCGACAAAAGTGACTCAAAAAATTGGCATCACAATCTGAAACAATAGTAGAAGGCATACTATGCAAGCTGACAATCTCTTGAAAGAAGAGGTCAGCAATATGAACAGCATCATCACTTTTATGACATGGTATAAAATGTGCCATTTTAGAAAATCGATCCACCACAACAAAAATGCTATCTCTCCCTGTGACATCTCTGATGTCAAAGTATTAAAAGTACACTTAAAACAAGTGCGAAAAGGGAAATAATGGTGTTAGGATTCAAAAATTCATCAAAATTCAAATTGAAATTCAAAAACAAAGGTTGTTTGACACCCAACTGAAATCTCAAGAATTTTGTACTAAACTTGAAAATCTCCAAAAATAAAAGTTGTTAGTCATCACAGGTAAGGCCTAGTCACTGTTTGGAACTTTTGAAAATTTTGCAGTTTAGCCCCTCAAAAACTCAAAAAACAGTTGTGAACACCTTTTTGAATTTGGGTTGTTTGAGCTTGAAAAATTTGAAATTTCAGGTTCACCCCAAAAAGAAAGTTGTGTCCCACCTCTCAAACTCCAACTTTTATTTTCAACTTTTCAAAGTTCAGTTCAAATTTTTGGAGAAAATTCAAAAGGGGCAAAGGAGCTCCACAGAGCCGCTAGCTCGGCCCTGGCGCGCTCTGCGCCTGGCCGGAGCTTGGCCGCCACGTGGCCGACGAGCGGCGGAGGCCGCGCCGAGCTGGCCAAGCCGCGGCGTCGGGTGGCTCTTGTCCTCGCGCGTTTGTCCAAGCCTCCCGCGCCGTCACATCACCGCGCGACAGCGCGCTTTGCCTCGCGCCGCGGAGCGCCATCATGGCGGTCGGAGCGCCACCGTGGCCGCGCGCACGCGCGACGCGCAGAGCCTCTCCGCGGAAGATTCCCTCTTCGCTCCGCGCCAAGACGCTCTGCAGAGGATCTTCCACTCCCTCACGCGACGATCTCCGACGCCCAACCATCGCGCACGCTCTGTTCGAGCTCGGGTGAGCTTCAATGGCGCGTCGCGTCGCTGTCGCCACGCACGCACGCTCCCGAGGCAGCACGACCCCGCTCTAGCGTGCCAAGGCACTCCACCGAGCCACTCACACTCTCCCCTAGCTCGCGCACTTCACCAGTTCGCTCCCTCGCGCTCGCTCCCGTCGTCTTCAACCTCGCGCCGCGCGGACCGAGCCGAGCTTCGAAGTGAAATTCGTCCTCGTCCCTCCACCATTCCCAAATCCCTTGCGCACAGAGCTAGACCACTTCCCGAGCTTCCATTTCCCCCACTTCTCGCGAACTCTCCCCAACTCTCCGGCGAGAAATCGGATTTTCCCCCAAATCCGCATTTTCGGCCGCCGGAGCACGCGCACGTCGAGCCCCTACTTTGAGCCTTCCCCGAGGTCAACCGAGCCCTCCACTAGCTTCGCCACTGGTGCTCTAGGACCCCTCCAACCCCGACGAGATCCACCACCCTCGCCGGAATCGAGCTCGCGGCGGCCGCACCACCACCGCACGTCGCCGGCGAACTCCGAGCTTCCCCCGGTCTCCCAACCGCCACCAATCGACTCGTGGTGAGCCCCTGGTTCTTTTCCCCCACTTCCCCGACCCTAGCTCGCCGTCGTTTGGCCGGCGCAACTCCGGCGACGAGCCGAGGACCTTTCTTCATCGTCTTCGTTTTTCCAGGGTCCTCTGCGCAAAAGTCAGGGACCTGTTCGCGAAGTTTTAAAAGTTCTAGGGTCTCCAGCGTAAAAAGATTCTTAAACCTAGATTTATTTTTCCCGAATCTTGTAAAATCCGCTAAAAATCGTACAAAAATCAGAAAAATGCACAAAAATACTCCCTGGACTCGTGAGATTGTAAGCTCCAATCTCATTTAAGCATGTATATACTTTTGGTGAATCATGTTTGAATTAAAATTCAAACTGTAAATTTAGAAACTTGTGCACCATTTCAAATCCAGAGCTCCGCTAGGGCTGAGCTTTGGATATGTTGTTTGCAATGACTTTGGACACCTTGTGTCCAAAGGGGACCTACAAATATGGACTGTAGATTCAGTTATGAATTAAATTGTGATTCCTGTCTTTTTGTAGTCCAGAAATTATTAAAAAGAATCTATGCAGCTAAAAATCACCATTTTTCTCCAGAGGCCTGAAAACTTGTTAGCACATCTGTTAAAAATGCAAAACTTAATTTTTGCTCTATTTAGACTAGCAAATAAATAGTTATGTGTTTTCGGATAGAAATTTATTGAGGACTTTCCAAGGGTTATTTTGGTGAACCATGTATATACTTTTGGTGAACCATGTTTGAATTAAAATTCAAACTGTAAATTTAGAAACTTGTGCACCATTTCAAATCCAGAGCTCCGCTAGGGCTGAGCTTTGGATATGTTGTTTGCAATGACTTTGGACACCTTGTGTCCAAAGGGGACCTACAAATATGGACTGTAGCTTCATTTATGAATTAAATTGTGATTCCTGTCTTTTTGTAGTCCAGAAATTATTAAAAAGAATCTATGTAGCTAAAAATCACCATTTTTCTCCAGAGGCCTAAAAACTTGTTAGCACATCTGTTAAAAATGCAAAACTTAATTTTTGCTCTATTTAGACTAGCAAATAAATAGTTATGTGTTTTCGGATAGAAATTTATTGAGGACTTTCCAAGGGTTATTTTGGTGAACCATGTATATACTTTTGGTGAACCATGTTTGAATTAAAATTCAAACTGTAAATTTAGAAACTTGTGCACCATTTCAAATCCAGAGCTCCGCTAGGGCTGAGCTTTGGATATGTTGTTTGCAATGACTTTGGACACCTTGTGTCCAAAGGGGACCTACAAATATGGACTGTAGCTTCAGTTATGAATTAAATTGTGATTCCTGTCTTTTTGTAGTCCAGAAATTATTAAAAAGAATCTATGTAGCTAAAAATCACCATTTTTCTCCAGAGGCCTAAAAACTTGTTAGCACATCTGTTAAAAATGCAAAACTTACTTTTTGCTCTATTTAGACTAGCAAATAAATAGTTATGTGTTTTCGGATAGAAATTTATTGAGGACTTTCCAAGGGTTATTTTGGTGAACCATGTATATACTTTTGGTGAACCATGTTTGAATTAAAATTCAAACTGTAAATTTAGAAACTTGTGCACCATTTCAAATCCAGAGCTCCGCTAGGGCTGAGCTTTGGATATGTTGTTTGTAATGACTTTGGACACCTTGTGTCCAAAGGGGACCTACAAATATGGACTGTAGCTTCAGTTATGAATTAAATTGTGATTCCTGTCTTTTTGTAGTCCAGAAATTATTAAAAAGAATCTATGTAGCTAAAAATCACCATTTTTCTCCAGAGGCCTAAAAACTTGTTAGCACATCTGTTAAAAATGCAAAACTTAATTTTTGCTCTATTTAGACTAGCAAATAAATAGTTATGTGTTTTCGGATAGAAATTTATTGAGGACTTTCCAAGGGTTATTTTGAGCCACCACTTGGCCAGAGCTCTCCTTGCACCCATGACTAGCTCTGGTAGGAAAATTTCCTGATTTGGATGTATTTTCGATTTTATATGAAATTATTTCATTTCTGCAGGCAGCAGTTTGAACTATTTTTAATAAATTCTGTGTAGCTCAGTTTTAGCTAAATTTTGGAGTGAGCCTAACTCTTATACTCCAGTAGCTGTCATAAAGTTTATAAATAAAAAGGATAAACAGAAAATGAGAAACAAAAATGAGAAGAAATTAAAGTGGAATTGAGTTATATAAAGGAATAGACCTTTTTGATAATTAGTTAAAATAAAACATGGAAAAGTCTAAAATTTCAGAACAGCACCCTTACTTCAAAATAATAAATGGAATTTCTTTTATATATGTACACAATCACCATCAAAGATGCGTAAAAATTTTCCACACCCCTCCTCTAATTTTATGAAGATGAAAGTAGTACCTTAGCATGTCTAGGTGAATATGGCCTGCAAGGCCTTAGTTTTGGAATCACTAGGCAGCCGCTATAAAGTTATGCATCTCATGTAGAAGGCGCCATTCCGAACGTCTTCTACCATCTCATCCCCGCCGACGGAGAAGGCACCCCGGAGAACGGTGCCGGCGAAGGAACAAACGACCCGGAGGCTAACCCCCAGCTAGAGCAAGAAGGCAAGCCCCGGAGCATAACCTAACCTTTAAAGTTTATGCATCTATGGATTCCCTATGCTTGTGCATTTACGTTCAAGGAGTTGATTAAATACCTTAGCTGCACATTTCTAGTACCTATGACTTGCAACACTAGTATGAAAGGATCGATAGGGCATTGCAATAGGTCCGTTACAAGTCGAGTGATTTCCTGTCACTCGCGAGACATAGGAGTTGCTTGTCTTTACTTATGTTGGAATCATAAGGATGGACGGGCGGGATGGTAGATCTAGATCTCCCGTCCGTGTATGATAATGGATTTAAGGTCGAAACGTGTGGTTGAGTGTGTCAAGTTTTTGAACGTACCACATGCATGCCGATATATGGGAATCGGTAAGCCCGGTACCAGATTGAAGCAGCTAGGGCCGATAGCCATCTCTCCTTGGAAACTTTGTTTCCCCTGCCGTACACTTGTGGATATATGCGTGAGACTGTGAGTGAAGCAGTAAACCTCTATCCTAAGGAAGTTGGATTCGGATCCGAATTTTGGATCGATGGGAAAGGTTGGGAAGTGCTTGTACCTTTTATAGCGAGCATTATCCGTGTGTGTTGGGTTTCCCCTGGCCAGGTAGCAAAATTCGGTTCGAACTGTCCGCTTCTCGCGGTTATTGAGACTGCTTGACCGCCTTGCTGCATTGAGTAACAAGTGGAACTATGAGATTGATGAACTTGTTGTATGAATTAAATTGTATTGCACCACTTGTATGCTTAGAGAGGGTGCTAATATAGAATGGTAAAATCTACTAGAATATGATGCTAAAATTATGAAAGCAAGGATCTACTCTTAGTTGCCTTTTGGCAAACAAACCCACCAGCCAAAAGCCTCTCATGTCTAGATGTCGGTGATGTAGTTTTCACCCGACGGGTAAGCCTTGCTAAGTATTAGTATACTCAGCCTTGCTTGTGGCTTTTATTACAGGTACAGTGTTGGATGTGGCAGTCGATGCCATGACTTGGCCTACCCAGGTTCCCCCTGGATGGCACATCGAGTGGGTTCCGTCCTCTGCCGAGGAACGGGAGGAGTAGTACCGTGGCAGGCTTCATCATAGTGTTACGTTGTATCGTCGTTAGTTTATCTTTCCGCTGCAATGAACTATTTATTTCCGCTGCAATGAACTTGATACTCTGGTTTAAATCTCAAACTCGGTTTGTAATAACTTTGTGATACTATTTATGTATGTTAAATTTGTGGAATGTTGTAATCTCTGGAACTCACCTTCGTGTGGGCGTGCCTGTTGTTTCGATCGAGAAAATTACGTGGTTAAATTGGGTTTAATCCGACGGCGCTCCAGCTTATTCCGGATTAAGTGCCTGACTACTCAATTAGTGGTCCCGGGGTACTTAACTTGGAATAATTTCGGAGTGGTCCGCCACACTCCCCCTCTTAGTCCTAGGCAATCCTATCACAAAATCCATAGAAATATCCGCCCATGGAACAGATGGAACATGGAGAGGCATATACAAACCATGTGGATTCAAATGTGACTTTGCCTTTTGACATGTAGTGCAGCGACTCATGAACCTCTGAACATCCCGTCGCATCTGTGGCCAAAAGAAATGTGTGGCCTGTGGCGGACCACTCCGAAATTATTCCAAGTTAAGTACCCCGGGACCACTAACCGAGTAGTCAGGCACTTAATCCGGAATAAGCTGGAGCGCCGTCGGATTAAACCCGATAAACCACGTTCTTTTCTCGATCGAAACAACAGCACGCCCACACGAAGGTGAGTTCCAGAGATTACAACATTCCACAAATTAACTTACACACATAGATATTATAAGTTATTACAAACCAGGTTCAATTTAAATCAGAGTACAAGTCTTGCAGCGGAAATAAAAGTTCATTACAGCGGAATTTAAAAAGTCATAACAACTGAATTTAGAGGTTCATTGCAGCGGAAGTAAAACAATCTAACGACGATACATAATAACTCCGTGCTGAAGCCTGCCACGAAGCTACTCCTCCCGATCCTCGCCAGAGGACGGAACCCATTCGATGTGCCAGCCAGGTGGAACCTGGGCAGGCCAAGACAAAGCATCCACATCCAAAGGTATACCTGTAAAATATTGCCACAAGCAAGGCTGAGTATACTAATACTCAGCAAGGCTTACCCGTCTGGTGAAAACTACATCACCGACATCTAGACAATGAGAGGCTTTTGGCTGGTGGGTTTGTTTGCCAAAAAGCAACTAAAGGTAGATCCTTGCTTTCAAGTTTTAGCATCAGTTTCTAGTTTATTTAACCATTCTAGATTAGCATCCTCTCTAAGCATGCAAGTGGAGCAATACAAATTAATTCATAGAACAAATTCATAATCTCATAATTCCACTTATTACTCAATGTAGCAAGGCGGTCAAGCAGTCTCATTAACCGCGAGAAGCGGACAGTTCGAACCGAATTTGTGCTACCTGGCCAGAGAAAACCCAACACACACGGATACTCTGCCTGCTATAAAAGGTACAAGCATTTCCCAACCTTTCCCATCGATCCACAATTCGGAACCGGGTCCATTTCCTTAGGATAAAGGTTTACTGCTTCACTCACAGCATCACGCATATATCCACAAGTGTACGGCAGGGGAAACAAGTTTCCAAGGAGAGATGGCTATCGGCCCTAGCTGCTTCAATCTGGTACCGGGCTTACCGGCTCCCATATACCGGTATGCATGTGGTACGTTCAAAAACTTGACACACTCTACCACACATTTCGACCTTAACCAATTATCATACACGGACGGGAGATCTACATCTATCATCCCGCCCGTCAATCCTTATGATTCCAACATAAGTAAAGACAAGCAATCCCTATGTCTCGCGAGTGACAGGAAATCACTCGACTTGTAACGGACCTATAGCAATGCACTATCGATCCCTTTCAAACTAGTATTGCAAGTCATAGGTACTAGGAAATGTGCAGCTAAGGTATTCAATCAACTCCTTGAACGTAAATGCACAAACATAGAGAATTCAAAGTGCATAATTTGGTAAAGTTAGGTTATGCTCCGGGGCTTGCCTTCTTGCTTGAATTGAGAGTTAGCCTCCGGGTTGGTCACTTCTGTACCGGCACCGTGCTCCGGGACTCCTTCCTCGTCTGCGGGGATGAGGGTGTAGTCGCCGTCCGGGATAGCGCCGTCTACATGAGATGCATATTTTAAGGCGGCTGCCTATAGATGCTAAGATTAAGGCCTTGAAGGCCATATTCACCTAGACATGCTTAAGCATTTCTATTTTCTTCACAAAAACAAGTGTAGGTGTGGAAAAAGTTTTATCGATTTCGATGGTGATTGTGTACATATATAAGAGATTTCTTTTTATTTCTTCTCAAGGTTGGGTGCTGTTCTGGAATTTCAGATTCTATCCATTCTATATTAACCAATTAACCAAAAAGGTTTATTCTTTTATATAAATCAATTTCCATCTAGATTCCTTCTCATTTTTGTTCCTCCATTTCTGTTTATCAATTTTAGCTATAAACTTTATGACAGCTATTGGAGTATAAGAGCTAAGCTCACTCCAAAATTTAGCTAATTTTGAGCTACACATAATTTATAAAAATTATATCAAGTTGCTGCCAGCAGAATTGAAATTAATTCATATAAAATTGAAAATTCATCCATTTCAGGAGATTTTCCTACCAAAGCTAGGCATAAGCATGAGGAGGGCTCTGGCCAAGTGATGGCTCAAAATAACCCTTGGGTAGTCCTCAATAATTTTCCATCCAAAAACACATATTTAATTATTTATCATCCTAAACAGAGCAAAAATTAAGTTCCTCACTTTTCAAAGGTGTGCTAACAAGTTTTTAGTCCTCTGGAGCAAAATGGCGATTTTTCACTGCCCAGATTATTTTTAATGATTTCTGCACTGCAAAAAGACAGAAAACCTATTTTAATTCATAACAGGAGCTGTAGTTCATATTTTTAAGTCCCCTTTGGACACAAGCTGTCCAAAGTCACTACAAATAACATATCCAAAGCTCAACCCTAGCGTAGCTCTGGATTTGAAATGGTGCACAACTTTAGATTTTCATAGTTTGAATTTTAATTCAAAAACAGTTCGTCAAAAGTATAAACATGTCTAATAGAGATTGTATTTTAGACTCTCATAAATCCAAAAAGTATTTTTGTGCATTTTTCTGATTTTTGTACGATTTTTAACGGATTTTACAAGATTCGGGAAAAATCAAACCTAGACTTAAGAATCTTTTTACGCAGAGAACCCTAGATCTTTCAAAACTTCGCGAACCAGTCCTGCACTTTTGCACAGAGGCCCCTAAACAAAGGTAGACGATGAAGAAAGGTCCCTGGGACCTCGCCGGAGTTGCGCCGGGCAAACTACGGCGAACTAGGCACGGGGAAGTGGGGGGAAATGATCCTGGGCTCACCACGAGTCGTTTGAGGACGGTTTGGAGGCTGGGGGAGGTCGGAGTTGTGCCGGCGACGAGGAGGTGGCGGCGCGGCCGCCGCGGCTTCTACGCCGGCGAGCTCGGGGTCGTTGCGGAGGGGGGAAGAGGTCCTTGAGCACCAGCAGAGCTTGGGGAAGCTAATGGCGTGCTCGAGGAAGCTCGGGGACGGCTCGGAGTAGGGTCTCGACGTGCGGGTGCTCCGGCGGCCGAAAATCGCGATTTGGGGGAATTCACGAATTCTCGCCGGAGAAGGGACAATAGCTTGGGGAAAATGGGGGAAAATGGAGCTGGAGTAGAGGGCTAGCTTTGTGCGGGACGAACTTGGGAATGGTGGAGTGTGGAGGGTGAATTTCTCGGAGAAGCTCGGCTCGGTTCGCGCGGCGCGAGGAAGAAGAAGACCGAGCGAGCGCGGGGATGTGGAAATGGCCAAGTGAGCGAGTGAGAGGAGGGGTGTGAGTGCTTGGTGGAGTGATTGAGCACGCAAGGGAGGCACTGTGCGGCCTCGGGAGCGTGCGAGCGCGTGGGTGGCTGTCGCGGTCGCCATTGATGGCGCGGCGAACTCGAACAGAGCGCACACGCGCGGTTGGGCGTCAAAGATCATCGCGTGATGAAGTGGAGATCCTCAGCAGAGGCTTTGGCGCGACGCGAATGGACTCTACCGCCTGCAGTGCGCTCGGCGCGGCGCGAGCGCGCGTGCGGCCACGGCGGCGCGCGACCGTATGATGGCGCTCCGCGGCGCGAGGCGAGGCGAGGCGACAGCGGCGAAGTGATGGCTCGGGAGTGGCCGGACAAGAGCTAGGCGACAAGTGCCAGCGTCCGCCGCGGCTTGGCCAGCTCAGCGCCGCCTGCGCCGCTCGCCGGCCACGTGGCGGCCGAGCTCCGGCCAGCGCAGCGCGCGCCAGGGGCACTGTAGCATGCCCGTGGAGCTCCGATTTCCAAATTCGAATTTTCTCCAAAAATTCGAACTGAACTTCGAAACGGGTAAAATTAAAAGTTGGGGTCTGAGGTGTGGGACACAACTTTCGAGCTTGGACCAGGCACTTCGACCAGGCGCTACGGCGCTTCGAGCTTGAACCGCAAGCTCGAGCTTGCCGAGCCTCGAATGGTCGGAAACGCCACTCGAGGGTGAGTGCCCCCCTCGAGCTTGGCTGCGAAGCCTCGAGCGTGACGGAACGTCGCTCGAGGGTAAGTGCCCCCTCGAGCTTGGCTGCGGAGCCTCGAGCGTGCCGGAACGTCGCTCGAGGGTAAGTGCCCCCTCGAGCTTGGCTGCGGAGCCTCGAGCGTGCCGGAAACTACTGGCTAGGCTCGATCGTGACGGACATAGCTCGATCGTCACGGACATAGCTCGATCGTCACGGAAACTACTGACTAGGCTCGATCGTCACGGACATCCCCGCTCGAGGGTTATCGAGCGGAACGAACGCCGTGGCGAGGTTGTCGCGAAGGGCTGTAGGTGATGACAACTACTCTTTTGGTCCGAGATTTTTAAGTTCAGCACCCAAGTCTTGAGATTTCAGTTGGGTGTCCAAACAACCCTTGTTTTTGAATTATAATTGAATTTTTGACGAATTTTTGAATTTCAACCCAATTCCCTGTTGCATTGATTTTAATTGCACTTTTTAATTCTTTTGACATCAGAGATGTCACATGGCCAACACGTCAAGCGTCTTCGTAGCACCAAAGTGGCCCATCAAACCTCCACCATGTGCTACCTGCAACAAGAGAAGACGAACGGATCCAACTGGAATACATAGCCAGTTAGCTCTAAACAAATATCCATCATTGAGCACAAATTTATTCCAAGCACGACCCTCATTACAATTCAGAATAACATCTTTGAAATCAGCATCTAGTGCATATTGTCCCTCAATCATTTCAAGTCCATAAATCCGACAATCAAGTTGAGACAACATGGTGTATCGGCGAGACAAAGCATCAACATAACATTATCTTTCTGTGTTTAATGATGTAGGGAAAAGATTCAATAAATTCAACCCACATAGCATGTCTACGGTTCAGTTTATTTTGCAAGCGAAGGTACTTAAGTGATTCATGATCAGAATGAATAATGAATTCGTTAGGCCATAAATAATGTTGCCACGTCTCTAGAGAACGAACAAGAGTATAAAATTCTTTATCATACATGGAATAATTAAGAGTAGGCCCATTCAATTTTTCACTAAAATAAGCAATAGGTTTACCTCCTTGCATCAACAAGCCACCAATGCCAATGCCACTAGCATCACATTCAAGCTCAAAACTCTTACCAAAATCTGGAATTTGCAGCAAACGGCGCCGAAGTAAGCCGCTTTTTCAAAGCATCAAAAGCTTGTTCTTGTGCTGGACCCCAATGGAAAGAAACACCTTTCTTCGTCAACTCATGGAGCGGGGCAGCAATGGTGCTGAAATCTCTCACAAAGCGCTGATAGAACCCTGCAAGACCAAGAAAACTCCGCACATGTGTAATAGTATGAGGGATAGGCCAACTCCGAATCACATCAATCTTCACACCATCCACTTCAATGCCCTGTGGAGTCACAACATAGCCAAGAAAAGCAACTCGATTGGTGCAAAAAAATGGACTTCTCAAGGTTAGCGTACAAGCATGCCGCTCTTAAAGCATCAAAAACCGCACACAGATGATCCAAATGTTCTTCATGTGACTTGCTATATATCAAGATATCATCAAAATAGACCACCACAAATTTGCCAATGAAAGCATGTAAAACCTCATTCATGAAACGCATGAAAGTGCTAGGTGCATTAGTTAAACCAAAAGGCATCACTAACCACTCATATAATCCAAACTTTGTCTTAAAAGCATTTTTCCATTCATCACCCAACTTCATGTGAATACGGTGGTATCCACTACGCAAATCAATCTTAGTAAAAATTATAGCGCCACTTAACTCATCAAGCATGTCATCTAACCGAGGTATAGGGTGATGGTAGCGAATAATTATGTTGTTAATGGCTCTACAATCCACACACATGCGCATAGGTACGGAACAAGGAATAAGGCTCTCATGAACATGCCCGCGGTCCAAAAGCTCTTGGACTTGTCGCTGAATCTCTTTGGTCTCCTCTGGATTGGTTCGGTACGCTGCACAATTAGGCAAAGACGCTCCCAGAATCAAATCAATTTGGTGCTCAATGCCTCTCAACGGTGGCAGCCCCTGTGGAAGCTCGTTTGGAAACACATCCTCATATTCCTGCAAAATGTTAGCAACCGCAGGGGGCAAAGCGCTAGCTATATCCTGAATAGCAAATAACTCCCTTCCTTCGTGTTTGTCGCTCTTTCTCGTCGAGGATCTTAACGGGATGCTCATCATAAGAGAGATCCGGTTCAACCGAGAGTTCCTCTTGTTCAACAACCTCGGTCGGAACACGAAGACACCTCTTGAGTTGAGAAACATGAAATACATTGTGTACCGCTGAAAGTTTCTCGGGAAGCTTCACTTGATAAGCTACCGGCCCACATTGCTGAGTAATTTCATACGTCCGATAAAGCGAGGTGCAAGCTTTCCTTTGAGTCCAAATCTTTGTACACCCTTGGTCGGGGAAACTTTAAGATACACGTGATCACCAACTTCGAACTGAAGTGGCTTCCGCCGCTGATCGAAGTAGCTCTTTTGCCGTGACTGGGCGGTCTTTAAATTCTCCCGAATGATCCTAACCTTTTCTTCTGCTTCCATCACAAGGTCAGGGCCATAAGTGTACCTCTCGCCTGCCTGGGACCAACACAACGGGGTCCGACATCTTCTACCATATAAGGCTTCGAAAGGTGCCATTTTAAGGCTCGCTTGGTAGCTGTTGTTATAGGAGAATTCAGCCAGAGACAAACATTTCTCCCAATTCTTCCCATAATGGATAACACAAGCTCGAAGCATATCCTCAAGTATTTGATTTACCCTTTCCGTCTGCCCATCGGTCTGTGGGTGATATGCCGAACTACGGATCAGTTTGGTGCCTAGGGACAATTGCAATTGCTCCCAAAAGCGGGCTACGAACGGAGCACCACGATCTGAAATTATCGTCTTGGGTACCCCATGTAGGCAAACGATCCGCTCCAAATAAATTTCTGCGTACCTCTTAGCAGCATAAGTGGTATTGACTGGAATGAAATGCGCGGTCTTGGTAAGGCGATCCACAATCACCCAAATAGAATCGTGCCCCTGAGGGGTCCGGGGAAGTCCAACAATAAAATCCATACTTATATCTTCCCACTTCCATGAGGGAATAGGTAGAGGTTGAAGCGTGCCTGCTACCTTCAAGTGGCTGGCCTTAACCCGCTGGCATGTGTCACATTCCGACACATACGTGGCAATTTCTCGCTTCATTCGAGTCCACCAAAAGTTTTGTTTCAAATCTTGGTACATTTTGGTGCTGCCGGGATGGATAGAAAATTTAGAGAGATGTGCCTCATCCATAATCTTCCTCCGGATTTCCGTGTTTTTGGGCACCACGAGGCGAGGCCCAAACCACATCACTCCCTGCCCATCCAATCGGAAACACTTGTATATCTCTTTTACCTTCTCCTTAGACAATTTCCTTCTAAGGATTTTAATGCTCGCGTCATTTAATTGGGCTACAACAATCTGATCGTGCAAGGTTGGTTCCACTGCAATATGGTTGAAGTACCCGTGTGGAACAATCTCTAAATTGAGCTTTGCCATTTCGTGACACAGGGTGTCGGCATAGGACTCCACGGAAAGACAATGACAACGAGCCTTGCGGCTTAGCGCATCCGCAACTACATTAGCCTTCCCGGGGTGATAATGCACACTAAGGTCATAGTCCTTTGCTAACTCCAACCATCTTCGCTGCCTCATATTCAAATGTGCCTGAGTGAAAACATATTTGAGGCTCTTGTGGTCTGTGTATATGTTGCAGGGAACACCCATCAAATAGTGTCTCCACATCTTGAGAGCATGAATAACCGCTGCTAACTCAAGATCATGCGTGGGGTAGTTTTGCTCATGAGGCCGAAGTGCTCGAGAAGCATAAGCAATCACTCGGTTTTCTTGCATGAGAACACAGCCAAGACCGGTGCCTGATGCATCGCAATAGACATCATAAGGCTTGGTGCAATCGGGCTGAGCCAAAACTGGGGCTGAAGTTAAATGTCTTCGCAAGGTGTGGAAAGCTTCCTCACATTTGTCATTCCACTCAAATTTAACTCCCTTCTTCAAGAGTTCGGTCATGGGCTTTGCTATCCGAGAGAAATCCGGAATAAAACGACGGTAATAACCGGCTAAACCCAGAAAACTCCGAATCTCGTGGACAGAGGTAGGTGGTTGCCAATCTAGCACCTCTTGTACCTTGGTTGGATCCACGGATATGCCATCCTTGGAAACCGTGTGACCTAAAAACTTCACGCTCTCTAACCAGAATTCACACTTGGAGAACTTGGCGTAGAGCTGGTGATCTCTCAGCCTTTGAAGAACAATGCGAAGGTGCTCAGCATGCTCTTCCTCATTCTTAGAATATATAAGAATGTCGTCAATGAAAACCACCACAAACTTGTCTAGTTCAGACATGAAGACCGAATTCATGAGGTACATGAAGTAGGCTGGGGCATTGGTGAGTCCAAAAGACATAACCAAAAATTCATAAAGCCCGTAACGCGTGGAGAAGGCAGTCTTTGGAATGTCACAAGGCCTGATTTTGATTTGATGATAGCCAGAGCGTAGGTCAATCTTGGAGAATACTCTGGCGCCAGCTAATTGGTCAAACAAGATGTCAATACGGGGAAGCGGATACTTGTTCTTGATGGTTACCGCATTGAGAGACCGGTAATCAATACACAACCTCAAGGAATGGTCCTTCTTTTTTACAAAGATAGCGGGACATCCCCAAGGTGAAACACTTGGACGAATGAAACCTTTATCTAGCAATTCTTGGAGTTGAATTTTTAATTCAGCCAATTCATTGGGCGGCATTCTATATGGTCTCTTTGATATAGGTGCTGTGCCAGGTTGAAGTTCAATCACGAATTCAATGTCTCTATCCGGCGGCATCCCAGGTAAGTCATCCGGAAATACATCGGCATACTCACATACCACCGGAATGTCCTTTAGTTGGGTTTCTACCATTGTGTAAGCACACGCATCGACGCGAGTCCGTTGTGGCAGATATAGCACACTCGGGCCCTGCGTAGGCGAGTTTATCTCAACAACTCGTTCCGCAACATCTAGGACAACCTTATGTTGAGTCATCCAATTGGCTCCTAACACAATGTCAATTCCTTCCATTCCAAGCAGAA
>JACEFO010002920.1:0-30425 GCA_015342445.1 Digitaria exilis
GGGAACTGGTGACAGTGGGTACAAGAGGTCCAGGCCCTATCTAGGATGTTGGAACAGCCTGCAGCATGGTCAACATGAGCACACCTTCCGCTTGAAGCAGCTTCCATAGCTTTTAGAGCAACAAACTGCAGAGGAACAAGAAAAATGAACAATGCTTCAATTTGGTCAGCAGTGGTGGCATTTCATCCTCTTTGTGCAGAGTACTACAAGCTCATGAAAATATTCAAAAGAAAGATATTACCACATACGCTTCCTGCATGCGAAGATGACGATGCTAGAACGGGTCTTGTATCAGCAATATAGATTCTATGTTGTAGATCCTGTCAGTGATGGGTAACATGTACACATTAATTGTAGTTTGCAGTGTGTCCCTCATTCTTTACCTTTGTGTAATTGTTGAATTAAATTGTAGTGTAATATTGTGCTAAGTTTATGTCGGTTTGAACTTTGAATTTGTTATCTGATTGAAAGTCATGATGGCAAAGTTGTGTGAAAGTATGTCTTGACATTTTGTTGTGAAGTCTGAAAGGTTGCTGATTGTGTGAAGTTTGAAAATCTTTGATTTTGTGTGGGTCATTATGTTGAAATAAATGTTGGGTGCATATGCTAAATGAATTGAAGTATGTTCCTCTCTTTAATTTATTTGACGTCATATTGCACGTGGATCAGTACAACCGAGAATGAAGGTGTTTTATGCATTGCCACATAGGAGGAATGGACGGACGACGCCTGTTCCAAGTTTTGCAGAAAATCAGGGACAAAACGGTGCGACAGCTGTGTGCTCGCTCCTAGGCGACTTCGAAGATACGCCGTAAGATTATGAATGGCTCCGTTCTAGCTCATCATGAACAGTTACTTGCATGAGCAACCATATAGGGAGCCACCCAAAGAGTATGGTCTATAAGAAATTGTAACAGGAACCTATTGATTGGGAAGGTTGCCCTACAAGATGTTAGGATGAGCCTCCATTGTTTGAGCTGTTGCACCACCTCCTGGTTACTCCTATGACTCAAAAGGCATAGAACACGTCATCTAGGGAGGCTTTAGGCATGACCTTTGATGTTGGGGGTATCGCAATGGGTTAGGACTGTGAACACTATCTTCTCTCTAGTCAAATGGCACGGTTAGCACAAATTCAATGAATCATTGCCATGTCTATGCAAACTTGCCAAACATAATGTGTGTCTACAGACCCACCTATATTACGGTTCCCTAAGGTGGCGAACCATAGGTATGGGAAGTGCTTTAGAAATGCGATAAGAGGCTTATAGATGGCACTCATGTAAGTTGTGTACCTGGGACAAAAAGTGGCAGTATTTATAGGAAAGTGGAAGAGTCAGAATGTGTTGGCCATGTTGACTTCAACCGCAGGTTTAGTTTGTTGTTGCTTGGTATCCGGGTTTCAATATGATGCAAGAGTGTTGATGAGCTCACAAAAGTATGGACACAATTTTCACATCCACCCAGGTATGAATGGTACTTTAGTAGTCCTTGATCCGTAGGGTTTTGTGTTAGTCATAACATGTTTCTTTGCTTCCTTATGGCAAATATTATCTTTGTGATGCCGGATACGGCGAACAAGGCACGTTATCCGTCGCTCGTTATAGGGGCGTCATACCATCAAGAAGAGTGGCGCACAGGACGCTGACAGGAATTCGAAAGAGGTTTCAACCAAGCCCATTCTAGCTTGAGGTCAGCAGTGGAGTGCAAACATTTGGGCATGTGGAAAGAGAAGTGGAGGATTTTGAAGGGTATTCCTAGTTATCGGAAGCCACACAAACTCATTATACTTGCATGTGCTGCACTGCATAATTTTCTCATCGACAATGGGGATGGGGAAAGGGAGACTGAGGAAGATGAAGAGGGAGGCGAAGAGGAAGGTGACCAAGCATCTGAAGAGAAAGATGGTAATATGAACACCTTGCGTGATGAAATTGCTAACGAGTGCTGGAGCCTGGGGTACCATAATAGGCGACATGCTTGGTAATGTGTCATATTGGCATTGTGATGGACGTGGTTGTACTGGTACACATGTGTCATCTTCTAATGTTTCATGTGTGCTTCATTATTGTTTGAATTGTGTGATGTTTGTTTACATGTGTGTAATAATGGACATCTCTAGCGTGTAATCGTGGACAGACATGTGACTTTGCAAGCTATGTTTCAAATGTTGATAATCCAATGATTTCATGTCTTACCATTGTTGTGAAGTGGACAAATGATCACAAATGTTGCATAAATACTTATTTCTTGTATTAATTGAAAAGGACTTATTTGCTGAACACATACACAAAAAAGGACTTCTTAGTCTGTCATCTAAACACCAATAAGTACTTATTTCTACTGTTCACCAAAAAAAAGTACTTATTGGCTGGAACTAAACACAGCAAAATACTCTAACATAGCTATTTTCCAAAAAAATCATAGCTACATTAGGAAAATTATGTCATGCACATAGAATCATGATCTCTTACCTTTGTCAATATTCCACCCATCGAGTACAACAGAGGAAGGTATGTTGGGATGGAACTCCACCAAACAATCATAGTCATAAATGAGATATGAAGGCACTAAACCCCCCACCCTCTTGAACCCCTGGGTCCTTTATATAGAGGGAAAGGAGGGTGGCAATTTGTCTCCGAGCCCCTGGTGTGTACAATGTTTACAAATGTGCTCTTGGGCCTTCATAAGGGGTCAATTATTACATGGGTTGGGCATATTGCCAAGTAGGTTATTTGCATGTAGTTGTAAAGATGTGAGGAATAGTTTTGAGCATCTCTAAGAGACTAGCCAAATAGCTTTCCAAGCCAGATTTTGGCTACTCAACACCAAAATAGATCTCCAACAAACTAGTCATCCAACTCGCAAATCATACTAGTATCAAATTGGCCCCATGGCTAGCCAATCGAGCTAGCCAATAGCAAATCGAGAGTCTGTCAGAGTGAGATACTTAGCATAGAGTGTAATATTTATGGAGAGGCAAATAGAGAGTCAAAATTGAGTCTCTCGGAGATGCTCTTATTCTACCTAGGAAGACTTTAGTGTTAACCATTTTTCACCTCATATTTATAAAAATGTGCAGTTTGTTAAGAATTTCACTAGGGGACTATTGGACTCCTATCTTAATTCTGAAGGTTGCACTCATGATGCACTCATGAACCATTGAGCTTTTACTAGTTATATCTATAAAAGGAGATCACATGTAGAGATAAAATGAGAAGTGTGTTATTCCTTACAACCATGTGTCTTTGTTCTTGTGTGTGTGCTTGAGGGAGTGGGATGATCTTCAACAATCTCTCACGTCTCACAAGCTGCTGGGGGAGGAACGAGAACAGGATTGGGGATCCGAACGGCCTAGATTTATGTATGTTACCAGCACCCTCCCCACCGAGTTACGTCATGATTCACTACTACACAAATAGTAATACGGCCGGTTCATAAACCTTTACAAATGGTTGGGGGCGAAGGGAGTTGGTTGGGTTATAGTAGTTGTATTGCCTACATCATCATAGCGGATTGTGATGCCCAACATTACAGTCAGTTGGTGATCTTAACACTATAGAACAGATTGTGATGCTTAACACAATACAACTGGTTTGCACAAATAGGTTGTATTGTGTTAACCATCATAACCTGTTGGTGTTTCTAACCATCTATGATGTAAAACTCATCACAACTAGATCAGGCTACGCCTGCTGTAATAGGTTAAACACAACCGTCGCAAATTCCTCGTTGTAGTGCACGGGAGAAGTAGTTGTTTAATATGGCTAGTTAATATGATTTTGTAGTCGTTCTTGCGAGAATTATCTCTGACTAAAATTAAAAGATTCCATAGCTTGTCAATCGGAATGGAGCCTCCTCACAAAAAACGTACTTGTAGTTTTCTTATACGGTTGGTTTCACTTGCTCAACTGACCATAATTAACATATATTCCCGTTCCGATCCTTTCCTGGGGCTGATTGCATATATTTTCATTTACCCACGACAAATGCTCCTAAGCTCACACAGCTGACTAGCAGATTGATATTGATTATTGGAAACCATTTTTGAGGCGCAGAGTAGTAAGGCCCTATGAGTTTTAAACTGCCACTAGTTACATCACGATTCGCGAATATGCTAATTCTGGTTGCAAACACCTTCGATGCCAAACAGAATGGCATGGTTTTACTAACTCCCGCCAAATAGACATTTTCATAGAATTGTAGCTTTACAAACTAAACATTTCACTTCTCAAAATAGTGAAAAAAATATATACATCAGTCCGTCAAAGATTTAAATACATCAGAAGTACATGGCAGTATCTGTACACTTCAACAATGAGATACCAACAACATCACTGCTAATCCTGATATGCCGCGGGAACTGTCTGTCACTCCTGGGACCCAGGAGGGTTGGGGCTGGCGGTTTGATGGAAGAGGTTGGGCATCGGCGAGCCCGGTCTTGGCCAGAGACCACCCCGGTCCCCCAGAATTCTCCCTACAGTCATGTTGATCTCTTGTTAGTCTCACACACAAGTCTTGCTGCTCGTGTGCTATATACTGTATCTTAATTGACCCGGTGCATTGGTCATATATAATACAAACAACTTATTCACATTATGCTTCGGTAAGTTCGATGAAAGAGGTTTTTACAGAAAAGTGTTTTCCAAAGATAAAGGTGCTGAAGAAAAGGAGAAAAAACATATTTGGTAGACTAATATGGTATGGTGCGATATAGCACATACCTCCTTCCACGGCGACGGCATAGGAGGCCAAAAGCACCATGTTTACTAGAAGCAGCAGCAACAGTAGTCGTCGCCCCTGCATTCTCGTTACCTTTGCTCTCTCATCTTACTTTCCACGCTCAAAACAACACATATGTGGGCAAATGATCTGATCTGCCTGTGCATTGCTGGGAGGTGGCGCTGTTTCGCTTTATTTATAAGCTCTCCTGGCCGCCACGGCTTCTATGCGCACTTGTATCGTCAATGGCCGCATGCAGCTGCTCTAGTGCTTCCTGCACGTACATTGAAGCAGTCCATGCTATTTTCTAGTCTAAACGTTGATGTTTGACTTTGAATTGTGCTTGCCTTGGTCACAGCACGCCAAAACGACTCTTTCATACCTTCAGTCTGGGCAGTGATGTTGCTGTCTTCCCTTCACAACAATGATTGAAACTTTAATTTAATTGGAAAGCATCGCTGGAATAATCATAAGGCTGCTAATAGAGTGTCTGTATATCTATACGTATTTCTAAAGCAAATAAGATTTCTGCCTGTTTTTTATCTGTCGTACGGACAAATGAGGCCCACTTGTCAGGTATGTACTTCCACCCCTCGTCATCCGAAACATGTTGTCTTCTACTACCTTCTTTGTCCTGGGCTGCCCCTTCCTATTTCCCATCACTACACGCTAAGCGTGCCCACCGTCGAGAGCATACACCATGGAGTCCACACCAGGATTCCACCCCAACGTCCTCCACTGTGCTATCCCCATCACCTCCTTGGCTCCTTCCCGTTGGGTCTGCACCCGAGTCCTCACCGTATTCCAACAACCGTATATGACGTAAATCAAATTGAATAGAATAAAATAGAGATCTAAATCGAGCAATTAGTCAAATCCGATAAAACCTATGCTTAACACAGGCGGCCATGCTAGCCGCCACACCTCTTTAGCCATCATCTTTTATTTTCCCTAAATTGTGCCCTGGCTCAAGCACTCTTTGACATGCAACCACAGGTTGGTTCCCCTCATCACTCCATTTCAAAATCATGATACTGACAAACTATGACAAACAATTGTTTAAATTGAATGCCATGAGGGATTTCTAGTATGTTTTTGTTACTTTTCTTTATCAAGGTCCAAAACCTAAGTATTATTATTTTTGGAAGGAAGCGACTAGATGGAGCAAGACCTGTAGATAAACTTCTGGCGAGAGGCCTGCTCTCCTCGGTCATTAAAAAAAGGAAAACATAAATAATCAGCTAGAATTATAGTGCCCTATTAAAACAATTGACGACAACAAACATAATAATCTGTATAAATCAAATTAGAGGCCTTGGTGCTCTCTTGTCATGTCTTTGACGTGTACAAAACGTTGAGCCATTCTTATGTAAACTTTGCAGATTACTAGATGCGTCCAACAAAATTCACAGTCCCCATTCCCCAACATGAAATAGTTTTCTAGTGGCTCAGCGGATTAGACCAAAACCAATACACTAATCACAGCCCAGTGGTGAGAGCAGACAAAAGTCTTGTTTCTGACACTGGGAATCATCTTCCTCCCATGGACGCGACCTGCAGCAGACACCTCCACAAGCCGTGATAAAAGTGGCGATCTGGAGAAAGAATAAAAAAGGTGAAGCGTGACTTGGAAGCATGTAGAAGAGGAAGTCTCGATGCAAATAATGTAGCCAGGGAACAAATATTGAGGTACAAGATGGACAAATTGGAGGAACAGTTAGACATACTAGGACGGGACGCGCGCTTCGCTGCGCGCGCCAGCAATACGCGCTCGTATGTTGTTGTAACTTGCGCTGGAAAGTAGAAGCACGGCGAGGCGGGATACGTAGTGAGACACATACATGCTTATAGTGTGTCTTGACCGAATGATCAGGGACAGCGCAGGATGGCTTGCAGGCTGAAGCTAAATTTGATGATTGAGATCCAAAGGGTTTTGGAATTGAACATGGTGGAAGCATGTCTCTGAGCTGACTTTGTGGACATCAGAAAATCCTAATTTTTGTTCATTATTTGTAGTACTATTTTTATGTGAGATTTTAAATGAACTGATTGTCCTGAAATTTATGCTAATGAACTTAATGTAAAAAAATGCTTTACGCTTCAATATGAAAATCTAAAATTGCAATAATGCTGCCATGGAAACTCACACGTACGTTTGCTCTTAGCACACATATATTCAGCGGGGCAACATTCCCCATTGTAAACACACCCTACACGATGTAGGCATATGAATTCATGTAATGGTCCCCGCACAACCTAATAGATAGAACATAATAATCCACATGACCATTCAAATTATAATAATTAACTATCTCAGCATTAGTTCACAGAAAGTTATCACCCTGTAGCCAATGTGTTCTTGATAGGTGTAGGCAGTGGTACGGAGTTAAAGAGAGGCAAATAGAAATGATTGCCTAAACATATGGATATCCATCAAGAGGAAATTTTCGAACAAATCTGGTCCTTGTATCATTGATTTCCACCTCTGTTGCAAACATAAATTTGACATGTAATCATATTGTGGGGGTCATGGATTAGGGGCCCACTGTCAGAACGTCAGCTAACGGCGCAGGGACGAGGAAAGGCCCTGGTAGCGAGAAGAAGTAGCATTAGTCCCGATCGGTCGGAGAACTTCGTCTCGCCCGACTTACAGAGGACCCGGAAGACAGGGGGTCGCCCGACCCCCGACCCTCCTGACGACCAGGGGGTGAAGGGATCGGGCACTTCCGCCTCGCCCGACCCTCGACCCTTCGGGTCGAGGAGGTAGACCCCTGCGAGGGGTCCCGTCTATCTTTAAACACGCACAGTAGAAAAGGAGGAGGGGTCCCGAAGGACTTCCCCAAGTCAAATCTGGCTTGTAAAGGAGAAGGCGTGCGGCCTACGCCTTCTCCCGACCGACACCCGACATCACCTGCCCGCCTACCAACTGAGAAAGCTGATCTGCAGCCCTGCGCTTGGGAAAAGGTAGCTGCATGCGCACTGTTGCGCTAGCGGCCAAGAAGGAAGCTACCGCGAAGCTGCCGGTGGGAAGATGAAGGACACGCAACAGCCAAAGAGGGGGTCGCCAAGACGCACTAGGCCAACAACGAGTAACCGTCGGGGGTGTCCAGCCTTCGAGGGTAGATAGGTAAAACGATATTGTAAAACCGTCCTCTTCTTGAGCTATAAAGGAGAGGACGTCCCCCTTGCGAGAGGATCGGATTTTTTGGACTCTCGATCTCTAGAGCACTTAGTCCCCCACCCGCACACTGCATACATACAAGGCTTGAACCTGCCTTCGTTGTTATCCGCCGTCGAGAGAGCAATACAGTCAGTAACCATTACACTGGACGTAGGGATCACTCCCGAACCAGTATAAACCCTTTGTCTTGCGTCTCTTGAACCATTCTCCACCAAGACGTGCGTGTTCTGTGATCGACACTTGCCGGTGTGAGGTACCCCATGTGCCACCCGCCGACAGTTGGCGCGTCAGGTAGGGGCCTGCGCACGTATATGCCTTCCATCGACATCCGGTGCGAGATGGCTGGTTTCGGTGACCATCAGTTCAGGCTGGGCGCGACCATCCGGTTTGGCAGCCTCGAGTTCCTCGTGAACGAGATGCCGGATGCTCGCGGTGGCGCTCTACGCCTCGTCCTCGTTGACAACTCCGACTGCCCGGCTACCTGCGCGGGACAAGTCCCCAGGGTGGCCCGACGGTGGTCCTTAGCTGCCTCAGCGGTGGCCGCTACAGCTACTCAAGCCGTGAGCGTCGTTTCTCGGAACTCCATCGCCGTGTCCAGGGTGGGACGCGAGCGGATCGTGCACCGCCTTGGCGGGAGCGATGACTCAACCCAAGCGCTTCGAGCGAAGCGTTCGGGTTTTGCCTTCGTCATGCGGCTCCAAAAGCCAAATGACCAAGAAGGTCGACGCAAGCTCATGAAAAGGCGAGGCGCCAGCCTTTCCTTTTGGTCTGAGGAACGCGTCGCAAACTTTCTCCCGCTTGGTGCAACGTTAGGCATGGAAAGGCCTCAAAAGAGCACATCCCAGGGTGCACCTTCTAAGGTACGAAGGCATCCTGGGGAGCTACGTGGCCCCGTGCGCCATGGCCAGCCCCATGCGAGCCTGGACAGGAGAAAGATCTGGAAGTGCATCTTCCCCCAAGAAGGGGTAAGTATTGTCCCATGCGAGAGTGTTTCACCGTGGTTCTCCCGGACGACTTAACGAACGGGGCAAACGGGGGCTGAGACCCAGCTAACTCCAGAGCAGATCGCGGCGAAGCAACAAGAGCTGGAGGACATGCGGCTCGCCATCGAGATAGAGCAAGCTCAGCTTGACGCGAACATAGAACCTTCAGCTCGAGCGCGAGCCCGCGAGGTGGGCCAGAGGATCGAGACTAACGCGGATGGCTACCCTCTCTTCGACCGGGCGAGCCAATGCATCGCCGCAGCGATGCTGCTCAGCCGGCAGCTACCTCAACCGTCCACCCTAGAGGAGCGCCGAGTCCAGAATGGGCTAAGGTCACTCCTCGAACATGCCGTGGTGCGACAGGCAGCGAGCTCCGCGGGAAGAAGACGACACTCCAGGGGCGGGGCCGGGAACTCGCGGTCCCCCAGCCCCATTGACCGGAAAAAGCCGGCTGATGGCTCACGGCGGGAAGCCCCGAATCTAGACGCCGCAAAGATCCAGGACCGACTGGGTCCCAATCGCGATGTGCGACACACCATCGAGGCTCGACGCCGCGAAAAGTCGGAGGAGCCAGAGGATCGTGTCCCACGTATCAGGCACCGCCGGCGCGAGGTGCATGTCGAGGCAGAAGAGGATTGGGACTCGAACTCCGACTCCGACTGCCCTGGCCCAGCCGGCTTCTCCCACGAGATTCGTACCGTAGTAATTCCCCACGGTTCCGTCTCCCCACTAACTTCAGCATGTATGATAGGGAGACAGACCCTTTGGTCTAGCTGGATGATTTCCGGCTTGCGTGTCGGGCGGGGGGGGAGCTTTCGATGACAAAGTCATCATACGTAACCTCCCCTTGTACTTGGCAGAGTCGGCCCGTGCGTGGCTCGAGCGACTGCCCGAACAGAAAGATCCATAATTGGGCAGATCTGAGGAGGATTTTCGTCGGGAACTTCTAGGGCACCTACGCACGCCTAGGCAAGGTCTGGGACATCAAAAGGTGCAAGCAGGGGCAATGGGGAGACCCTGCGAGAGTACCCTACGTCGGTTCTCACGGCAGTACAACAATCTCCCCGACACCACCGATGCCGACGCCATTGCTGCGCTGATGGGGCACCAAGAACCGACCCTTGGTTAACCGGATCGGCAGGGAGTGCCCGAAGACGATCAAGGAAGTCCTTGACATGGCCGCTGAAGAAGCACAGGGAGAGGAAGCCGTGCTAGCGCATTTTCCTGAAGATGGGGGAAAAAAGAAGCACGAGGAGACAGCCGACGAGGCAGGGCCGTTTGACCATCATGAGAAGAAGAAGAAGAAGAACAGAAGGGAAAGAAGGGTCGAGTTTGTCGCCGTGGCAGACCCAAAGCCCTCCCGACCCCAAGGCCGGGCGTTGCAAGGTCAGAGACTAGACGACCGACCCAAGGGCAACGACCCAACGAGGGTCAGACTCTTGACTACTTCGAGCAGCTGCTTGAGGGTCCGTGCCCAAACCACGCGACCCCGTCAAACACAAGTACTGCGAGTGTGGTCTCATGATGAAGTTCCTCGTGGGCAGGCTGGATGGGGTCAGCCCGACTTCCCAGCCACAGGGGAAGGGGACGGTGACCGACTAGTTCCCTGAACCCGACGAGTGCCTCATGTTCTTTGGCGGCCCAGAGGCACAGGCGTCGAAGCATCGTACCAAGCTGATGGAGCGTGATGTGTTCGCGGTTCACCCCACCAACCAGGAGTTCCTCCGGTGGTCTAAGGCCGCGATCACCTTCGACTGGTCCGACCACCCGAAGTACGTCCCGCATCTGGGAAAGCTTCCACTGGTTGTGGCTCCGTTTTTTTTGGGAGGAAGCGCGTATCCAAGGTGTTGATGGATGGAGGGAGAGGCGTCAACATCCTATACGCAAGTACGCTAGACGCCCTGGGCGTCCCGCGATCCCACTTGCGGCTAGAGCGGGCCCCCTTCTACGGGGTAGTCCCGGGGGAAAAAGGTCGTCCCGATGGGACAGATCACCCTCCCAGTCACCTTTGGAGACCGGGAGAATTTCCGCACCGAGACACTATGCTTTGAGGTGGTGGATTTCGATGGCTCTTACCACGCCATCCTGGGAAGGCCGTGCTACACGAAGTTCATGGCCGTCCCAAATTACGTCTACCTCAAGCTCAAGATGCCGGGACCCAGCAGCATCATCGTGGTGGGAACATCACCTCAGGTAGCGTATGAATGCGAGAAGGAGAGCTGTGCACTGGCAGCAGCGCTCGTTGCGTCTCGCCAGCTCGCCAAGGCCAAGGCGGCCGTGGAGGCTTCTAAGGAGCTCGCTGTCTCTCAAGGGGCGATCGACGCCATGGCAGCAATGGTTCTGTTCCTGAGGGTAAGGAAGCGCGCAACGCCCGGAGTGATGATGGCCCCGCAAGCAAGAAGGCGATGCTCAAGCTGGAGGCCGAGAGGCAGTTCCAACCATCAAGCGACACCAAGAAGGTGCTCCTCGACCCCCAAGGTTCCGGGAGCAAGACGGTCATCATTTCCTCCACCCTCACGGAGAAATAAGAAAGCACGCTCGTCAACTGCCTCCGGGCGAACATCGGCATGTTCGCATGGGTTCCTGCAGACATACTGGGAATTCCCCGGGAAGTCGCCGAGCATTCCTTGGATATTCGCAAAGGCGTGAAGCCCGTCAGGCAGCCCACAAGACGCTGCAACGAGTTCAAGCGAAAGATCATCATTGAAGAAGTAGCCAAGTTGCTAGATGCAGGGTTCATTAGGGAGGTACGCTACCCAGAGTGGTTGGCAAATCCTATACTCGTCGAGAAAAAGAATGGGAAATGGAGAGTGTGTGTCGATTACACTAGTCTCAATAAAGCTTGCGAAAAGTTTCCCTATCCCCTCCCTTGCATCGATCAGTGTTGACGCAAAAATCGGGAAAGACCTTCACGTGCTAGCACACGAAATCAGCTCTGGCCGATGATGCAGGGCGTGCCAGTCAATCTGACCTGTTGATTGACAAGGAAAATCGGACGTTAGTGTCACGGCGAAATCGGCTGGGTTTCCGATTTAGCAATGAAGACCAGATCGGAACTGGTTTCCGATCTACAATAAAGAAACGGCTAGATCAGTCGATTCCGATGCAAAGCAGAGTGAGATTACTAAAACGTAACCTAACAAGCTAAGTAGAGCAACACTTAGAATAGATCTAAACGGCTATATCAGATTCGATAATTAAGTATAAATAACAGCCGATCAAAACCTATTCTAAGCTAGATAAAGGTCGAATAAAACCTAAACGAAGTAACAGCGATACGCCCAATACTAAAGCTTAGATGTTTACTCGATAACTGTCGAATAATTCCAAACGAAGCAACAGCGATACGCCGGTTACTAAAGCTTGGATCTTAGTCAGTAATACGGGACTTACAGGCAAGCCTTGAGATCTAATCACCCTCGACGTGCCCAGAAGAACTCGTGAAACAAAAAAGACGAAGTCGTCGGCAACGTATGAAAGATGCGAAAAAGTGTAAAGGTTTGCTTGATATTGGTGTGTACAGACCTCCATGACCACGTAGGGTCGATACTTATACTCTGATGACAACGACTTCCTAAACGTTTATGACAAACTTACTTGACGCAAAAGAAAAGACTTCTTACAACCGTTTACGACTCAAATTCTAAAGAAAATAACTGACTCTTTATCTCGGTCCTTCTATAAACCCAACCTGGTAGCCTTCCAGGACCCCTTATGTCATCACCCTTCTCTCCGATTCCAATTTATCGGATTCTGGCTCCGACTCAGACTACCCCTTTTTTCGGATTCCGATTCCGATTTGATCTGCCTTATCTTCCGAACTCCGATTCCGATCCTGCAACCCTGCTTCATTTTTGGCACCGATGTGACCTGTTAAAATCCGGTGTCAACACATGCCCCCTAGTTTCACGGAAGAATTGATTCTGACTCGAAACTATTTGATCCTCTAGGTCAAACATTTTAGGTCAAAACGTTTTCTCTTTCCCATTTTACCCTCAGCGAAACCTATATAATGCCAACCTCTTTGTCTTCTTCATTCACCTCCTTTCTTCTGCCGCCGCCGCTTCGTCTTCCTCTGCCCCAATCTTCGAATCACCGAGCACAAACGACCTTTGGCCAGGATCAATTTCTTGAAGACTTCTTCAACCTCCTCCCATGGCATCCCTCTCAGAAATCCCCGAGGTAAGCCCTTACCTAGCTTTTAGATCCAAACTCATCCTGTTCATGCTAGATCTATTCTTATTTTGATTATGCATCTCTTTAGGCTCTCCGTGATAGTATCGTCATTCCCATAGCAGACAAGCCAGGCCTCGCTATATTAGGTCCAGTAGGTTCTCCAGATCCTACTGAGTTTATCAATCAAGAAACACAGAGACTCCCCTACAAATCTTTTGACTCAGAGCAAGATTGGAGCAATGCCTTTAGGTCTTGGCCAACTCTCCCTGCTGGCTGGAAAGCATGGTATCAAAGGGTTGCCAAATCCAAAGGAGATGATTGGGAGACTTATGATTTGCGCCAGTGCATCGCCCTCTCCTTAGCTGACATGGATCGGAATGAGCCATTGTTAGTTGCTGCTTCTTACTTCTGGTCGGATGCCTTGAATGCTTTTCTCTTTGGTCAAGGTCCGATGACTCCCACACTGGCCGATGTATTGATGCTCACAGGTTTGAACATATCGGCATCGGATACTACTTTCCAACTTCCATCCAAGGCCACCCATAAAATTGATACCAAGCAGATAGGAGGTTGGAAGGGATATGTTGAGAAGTATTCAAAGAAAACAGGAACAGTGGATGCCCGAGAGCATTCTGCTTTTCTCAACATGTGGCTGGAGCATTTCATCTTCTGCGGAAAGACAGTTGGTCCGGCAATTCATTATCTCCGATTAGCTGAACACTTAGCTTCGGGAAATAATTTCCCAATCGGAAAACATCTTCTTGGAGCAGTGTATAAACTTCTTCATGAAGTATCTATCCGACTGAGAACCAGGCAGCAAATCGGACACCTTGGAGGTCCTTGGTGGTTCATCAACCTTTGGCTGAACATGCATATGCAAAAATTGGTGAATGACTCAGTGGCCAGCAAGGTTTACCCGGCCGATCAATTAAATGAAACGGACCCTAATGAGCGATGTTGCATGTCCTTTGGCGAAGCCGCTTCAAGTTTTGCTGGCGATCGGCTCCCTTCCACTCACACCGCCAAATATTTCAGAGGCTTCTATAATGGTCTTAAAGAAGATTCCATGCCTTGGTACGTGTATGATGACCCTGAAGTTCATTTTGAACTTCCGACTCAATTCCGATTTGACAATATCGGAACAGATGATGATTGTCAGAAGATCTTCAAAGAGGTCATCACTCCTCAGATACTCCCAGCCGATGTCTTCTTGGGGAAGAAACACCAATCCTTTGAATATTATCACCCTGCATTGGCTGCTCGTCAACTTGGATTCGGCCAAGGGCCGATTTTCTATGTGCATAGCTGATCTGGTGAAACCCAGGGAACTCATTCCTTCAAGCCTGGCATATGAAAGGTTGAAAGGCTTGTCACCTTCTCAAGAAGACATAGACTTATCCTCTTGGAGATTCTCTAGCTTCACCACGGCTCCATTCAAAACTTGGTGGCAAGAATGGAGGAATCACCTCTTCTGTCAGCCCGCGCAAGATTACTGTCTGCTGCTCAATCCTAACTTCAAAATCAATGATCAGGTAAGAAATCTCCAACCCTAGCCTCCTCAATTATTAATCAGTTTTAAAACTTAATCCTTCTTTCAATTGCAGGACTTGGCTATCAATCCCCCTTCTGTTAGTAACAGCGGTCGTCCGATTAAGTACTTGCCTGTGACATCTCTGATGTCAAAAGAATTAAAAAGTGCAATTAAAATCAATGCAACAGGGAATTGGATTGAAATTCAAAAATTCGTCGAAAATTCAATTATAATTCAAAAACAAGGGTTGTTTGGACACCCAACTGAAATCTCAAGACTTGGGTGCTGAACTTAAAAATCTCGGACCAAAGGAGTAGTTGTCATCACCTACAGCCCTTCGCGACAACCTCGCCACGGCGTTCGTTCCGCTCGATGACCCTCGAGCGGGGATGTCCGTCACGATCGAGCTTAGCCGTATATCCGTCCCGATCGAGCTATGTCCGTGACGATCGAGCCATGTCCGTGACGATCGAGCTATGTCCGTCACGATCGAGCCTAGCCAGTAGTTTCCGTGACGATCGAGGCCGCACGATAGGACTTACCCTCGAGCGACGTTCCGTCAACCTCGAGGCTCCGCAGCCAAGCTCGAGGGGGCACTTACCCTCGAGCGACGTTCCGTCACGCTCGACGTTCCGCAGCCAAGCTCGAGGACTCACCCTCGAGCGACGTTCCGGCACGCTCGAGGCTCCGCAGCCAAGCTCGAGCACTTACCCTCGAGCGACGTTTCGGCACGCTCGAGGCTTCGCAGCCAAGCTCGAGGGGGCACTTACCCTCGAGCGACGTTCCGTCACGCTCGAGGCTTCGCAGCCAAGCTCGAGGGGGGCACTCACCCTCGAGTGGCGTTTCCGACCATTCGAGGCTCGGCAAGCTCGAGCTTGCGTTCAAGCTCGAAGCGCCGTAGCGCCTGGTCGAAGTGCCTGGTCCAAGCTCGAAAGTTGTGTCCCACACCTCAGACCCCAACTTTTAATTTTACCCGTTTCGAAGTTCAGTTCGAATTTTTGGAGAAAATTCGAATTTGGAAATCGGAGCTCCACGGGCATGCTACAGTGCCCCTGGCGCGCGCTGCGTTGGCCGGAGCTCGGCCGCCACGTGGCCGGCGAACGGCGCAGGCGGCGCTGAGCTGGCCAAGCCGCGGCGGACGCTGGCGCTTGTCGCCTAGCTCTTGTCCGGCCACTCCCGAGCCATCACTTCGCCGCTGTCGCCTCGCCTCGCGCCGCGGAGCGCCATCATACGGTCGCGCGCCGCCGTGGCCGCACGCGCGCTCGCGCCGCGCCGAGCGCACTGCAGGCGGTAGAGTCCATTCGCGCCGCGCCAAAGCCTCTGCTGAGGATCTCCACTTCTTCACGCGATGATCTTTGACGCCCAACCGCGCGTGTGCGCTCTGTTCGAGCTCGCGCGCCATCAATGGCGACCGCGACAGCCACCCACGCGCTCGCACGCTCCCGAGGCCGCACAGTGCCTCCCTTGCGTGCTCAATCACTCCACCGCGCACTCACACCCCTCCTCTCACTCGCTCACTTGGCCATTTCCACTTCCCCGCGCTCGCTCGGTCTTCTTCCTCCTCGCGACGCGCAAGCCGAACCCAAGCTCTTCGCGAAATTCCTCGTCCACGCTCCACCATTCCCAAATCCATCCCGCACGGAGCTAGTCCACTCCACCAGCTCCAAAACACCCAACTTTCCCCAAGACATTGACCCTTCTCCGGCGAGAATTCGTGAATTTCCCCAAAATCGCGATTTTCGGCCGCCGGAGCACCCGCACGTCGAGACCCTACTCCGAGCCGTCCCCGAGGTCAACCGAGCACGCCATTGGCTTCCTCGAGCTCCACTGGTGCTCTAGGACCCCTCTAACCTCGGCGAACGACCCCGAGCTCACCGGCGTAGAAGCCGCGGCGGCCGCGCCGCCACCACCTCGTCGCCGGCGAAACTCCGACCATCCCCGGCCTCCCAACCGTCCCCAAACGACTCGTGGTGAGCCCAGGAAGCTTTTCCCCCACTTCCCCGAGCCTAGTTCGCCGCCGTTTGGCCGGCGCAACTCCGGCGAGGTCCCAGGGACCCAAGTTCATCGTCTACCTTTGTTTAGGGGTCTCTGCGCAAAAGTCTAGGGACTCGTTCGCGAAGTTTTGAAAGATCTAGGGTTCTCTGCGTAAACAGATTCTTAAGTCTAGGTTTGATTTTTCCCGAAACTTGTAAAATCGATTAAAAATCGTACAAAAATCAGAAAAATGCACAAAAATACTCCCTGGATTCGTGAGAGTCTAAATTACAATCTCTATTAGACATGTTTGTACTTTTGACGAACTGTTTTTGAATTAAAATTCAAACAAGGAAAATCTAAAGTTATGCACCATTTCAAATCCAGAGCTGCGCTAGGGTTGAGCTTTGGATATGTTGTGTATAGTGGCTTTGGACAGCTTGTGTCCAAAGAAGACCCAAAAATATGATGTTTAGCTCCTTTTATGAATTAAAATAGGTTTTCTGTCTTTTTGCAGTGCAGAAATCATTAAAAATAATATGTGCAGTGAAAAATCACCATTTTGCTCCTGAGAGCTTAAAACTTGTTAGAACACATGTTAAAAATGAAAAACCGAATTTTTGCTCTGTTTAGGATGGCAAATAATTAAATATGTGTTTTTGGTTAGAAAATCATTGAGGATCACCCAAGGGTTATTTTGAGCCACCACTTGGCCAGAGCCCTCCTCATGATGATGCTTAGCTTTGGTAGGAAGATCTCCTGAAATGGGTGAATTTTCGATTTTATATGAATTAAATTCAATTCTGCTGGCAGCAACTTGTTATATTTTTAATAAATTATGTGTAGCTCAAAATTAGCTAAATTTTGGAGTGAGCTTAACTCTTATACTCCAGTAGCTGTCATAAAGTTTATAGATAAAAATGATGAGCAGAAAAGGAGAAACAAAAATGCGAAGTAATCTAGATGGAAATCGATTTATATAAAAGAATAAACCTTTTTGTAGTTAGTTAGAATAAAATAAATGGAATCTGAAATTCCAGAACAGCCACCCTAAGTTATGCATCTCATGGAGAAGGCGCCATCCCGGACGGCAACTACACCCTCATTCCCGCAGACGAGGAGCAAGTCCCGGAGCACGGTGCCAGCGAAGAAGTGACCAACCCGGAGGCTAACTCTCAGTCCGAGCAAGAAGGCAAGCCCCGGAGCATAACCTAACCTTTACCAAATTATGCACTTTGAATTCTCTATGTTTGTGCATTTACGTTCAAGGAGTTGATTGAATACCTTAGCTGCACATTTCCTAGTACCTATGACTTGCAATACTAGTATGAAAGGATCGATAGGGCATTGCTTTAGGTCCGTTACAAGTCGAGTGATTTCCTGTCACTCGCGAGACATAGGAATTGCTTGTCTTTACTTATGTTGGAATCATAAGGATTGACGGGCGGGATGATAGGTGTAGATCTCCCGTCCGTGTATGATAATTGATTTAAGGTCGAAATGTGTGGTTGAGTGTGTCAAGTTTTTGAACGTACCACATGCATGCCGATGTATGGGGATCGGTAAGCCCGGTACCAGATTGAAGCAGCTAGGGCCGATAGCCATCTCTCCTTGGAAACTTTGTTTTCCCCTGCCGTACACTTGTGGATATATGCGTGAGACTGTGAGTGAAGCAGTAAACCTTTATCCTAAGGAAATGGACCCGGTTCCGAATTGTGGATCGATGGGAAAGGTTGGGAAATGCTTGTACCTTTTATAGCAAGCAGAGTATCCGTGTGTGTTGGGTTTCCCCTGGCCAGGTAGCAAAATTCGGTTCGAACTGTCCGCTTCTCGCGGTTAATGAGACTGCTTGACCGCCCTGCTACATTGAGTAACAAGTGGAATTATGAGATTTATGAACTTGTTGTATGAATTAAATTGTATTGCACCACTTGTATGCTTAGAGAGGATGCTAATCTAGAATGGTTAAATTTACTAGAATATGATGCTAAAACTTAAAAGCAAGGACCTACTCTTAGTTGCTTTTTGGCAAACAAACCCACCAGCCAAAAGCCTCTCATGGTCTAGATGTCGGTGATGTAGTTTTCACCCGACGGGTAAGCCTTGCTGAGTATTAGTATACTCAGCCTTGCTTGTGGCATTATTTTACAGGTATCCTTTTGGATGTGGATGCTATGACTTGGCCTGTCCAGGTTCCACCTGGCTGGCACATCGAATGGGTTCCGTCCTCTGGCGAGGATCGGGAGGAGTAGCTTCGTGGCAGGCTTCAGCACGGAGTTACTTGTATCGTCGTTAGATTGTCTTACTTCCGCTGCAATGGACATCTAAATTCAGTTGTTATGAACTTTTATTCCGCTGCAAGACTTGTACTCTGATTTTCAATTTGATCTCGGTTTGTAATAACTTGTGATACCTATGTGTGTAAGTTAATTTGTGGAATGTTGTAATCTCTGGAACTCACCTTCGTGTGGGCGTGCTGTTGTTTCGATCGAGAAAAGAACGTGGTTAATCGGGTTTAATCCGACGGCGCTCCAGCTTATTCCGGATTAAGTGCCTGACTACTTGATTGGTGGTTCTGAGGTACTTAACTTGGAATAATTTCGGAGTGGTCCGCCACAGCTGGCATCAGAGCCGAAACAGCGCACCAGAGAGACCAACAAACCTTAAATAAATATTTTTGGAATAAAATTTGCCAACTCGTACTTCCGCCGTGCTTTTCGGTGGAAGGTTGTTGTTAGGACCGCTAAGGATGTTACCTAGAGCGTGAAGCCTATGTGGGTTAAGGGATCACGGTATGATAGGTGGCAAATAGTATATTATACTGACTTCCAGCACATTTCGTTCTGTCATTTACTTTCCGCAATGGTGGGCGCAAGGTACGGCGATTGCTGTAACGTACCACGGCACTATATGAAAATATAGTGGCGGCACATAGTCAATACGCTGTGATGGCGTATGAAACTAGAATAGGATGGTGGGCGCAAGGTACGGCGATTGCTGTAGCGTACCACGGCATCATATGCAAATATGATGGCGGCACAAAGTCAATACGCTATTAAAGAGCGTATGGAACTGTCAATATGTTGCTTTGGTGACATATGAGCATTGCCCGTTCAATGTTAAACGTTCGGGTGCCACCTCTATAGTGGGTGGTAATGAATGGAGACGCTTTCGTGAGTGCTGGCACGAAAGGTTGATTATACATGCTCTGGAATGGAATTTTCTGCAGGTACACTAACCACGATTCCGTAAGATGAACGGTTAGAAAAGTTCGGCTAGTTAATATAGGGAGAGACGGATATTGCCTAGCCACCGGCACTAACTTCGTAAGCCAAAAGTTATTGGCATGTGTGTTGGCGAGAACGAATAGGCCGCTCATGCATTGCATCTCGCTGAATTAATATCGACTTTTAACACATGACCAAATTGAACCGCCGTCAAAGAAATTGAAATCACAACCCAAAAATCCTGCTGAGAACAATCTGTTTGCACCCTTAATTCGAAACTGAAAACGTTGTCAAACGAAAAAGTGTTCAACACGAAAGTTGTCATAAATATTATGAAGTAAATGCTGGAGAAATTTCAACGAAAATGGTTCAGTAAAATTGGAGTTATGCAAAAAATGGTAACCCCCTGTCTGCTGGAAATTTCTGGGGACAGTGAGATAAAAATTTAATTTTTACACCATCTTAACGACAGTTTCTGCTCGAACCTCCAACATGAAACTTGTTAGGAATTACTTAAACAATGTTCTGGCCAAATTTGGGAATTTTTGAGCTTGTAGATTTCGAGATGTGTAATTTTTACCACCCTGCACAGAATCTGTTTTTGCTCTTTGGCACTAACCGGTTCTCACCCTTGCCCCTTTTTCCTTTTGGTTCAGATGGACGCCCTCGCTGACCTGGCTAGCTACCCTAACGACGTGTCTTTCTCTGATTGCTTGGGATGGGAAGGCTTCCCTAGCATCTTGTGGTCGGTTCTACAGGCACTTGGCTACCCTACACCGCCACAATATGAGAGAATCCTCATCCGAGACCGTGGTGTGACTCGTTCCCGTGTGCGTTTGGTGGTACACCGTCACCCGCCGTGTCCTAGTTCCCCCACCTGGACGGTGGAAGTTCATGGACACCACATGGAGACGACTTGTGAGCTAGCTGCCTTGAATGGCATCAGTTCTTTCTGTGCTCAGAACCAGAGCTTGGTAGAGCACCAGTTGCTTGGGCTGTTTCCACCAACTCAGCCGGATGATCCCCACTGGATGAGGCGCTACCTTAGCTCTCCTTTGAGGATGGCGGAGAACCCCGTCGCAGCAGCCGCTTTGATGATGAGGTGGATACGGGCGTATCACCGTTTGCAGGCACTTCTTGGACGGTCGCAGAGCGAGATGCTCAACATTGCTATGGACATGTCCGCTCGCGCCCGTGACATAGGGGTTGAGAGGACCTCTTTGTCCATTGAGGTGACCACGAGAGATGCCATGATTGCTGACTTGGAGAGGCAATTGAATGACCTCCAGATTGCACACAACAACACCCAGAATGAGTTAGCACAAACTAGAGATGAGCTTGAGGAGGTACACGGTACCTTGGAGCAGGCCAATGCCATGCTTGCCGCCCACGACGCTCAGCACCTCTTTGAGCAGCAAGGAGGGGATGTGGATGGTGAAGGAGAGGCCCCCGATTCCGACATGGACACCGAGGATGACATGCCGTCCCTTCCAGCTCCACCTTCACCTATGGGCAGCGAGGCTACCGCTAACAATTTGGATGATTTTTAGAGTGGTAGTAGCAAGTTTACTCCTCCGCTAGGCCTAGATTTTGGCTTCATGTTGTAATAGGCTAGATGGAGTTGAGCTCCTCCTATTTGGTGGCAATGTAAATTAATGGTGTGGTTGTGGTGTAAAACTTGATGAAGTGTAATAGCTGTGTTGGAAACATTCTGCGGCTGACCTTGTTTTAATTATTGATGGGTTTTCCTTTCATTTCTGGGCTGTGATGTGAACTACAAAGTTGTTTGGAATTTGTCAAACAAAACGATCACCAAATTGCAACCCCATTGGTTAAGCGAAATAAAAATGGCAACCAAAACACTATAGCTCGGCCTGCTGAAAAACAGCAAATGCAGAGAGCTAAAGATTGAATTTTTCGGCTTAGTTCCAGTCCGAATTTGATTCTGAGCCCAACATGAAAGTTGTAGAGCATGAAATTTTCGAGCTACTGACTGAATTGGAGCATTTGACTTGTTTCCTGTCGGGAGATATGATTTTTCTTCCGAACTGCGTGCTGACTTGCCATTCTGCGCAGTACACTTTAATATATTGTCACGTTCTATCTTGTCATTCATTATGCAAGCTTATGGAATGTGGCTAATAAAAGTACCTACTGCAGATGGCAATCACCCGCAGCGGTCACGACGCTAGTGGCTCCAACGCTAACCAGCAGGGGCCAGAGGGGCAGCAACAGCCACCGCCACCTCCTCCACTGCAGCAACCTCCTACGTGGCAGCAGCTTTATGCCACGCAAACGGAGATTCTCCGGAACCTGCAGCATCAGCAGCAGATGATGCAGCAGCAGATGCTTCAGCAGGGAGGTCAACGGGCCCCTCAGCCTCAGGTGGCCAGATACGAAGATTTTCTGGCAACGCACCCGCCGATTTTCTCTCGAGCTGATGAGCCCTTGGAGGCCGACACCTGGATTCGAGCCATCGAGTCCAAGTTCACCATTTTGGCAACGCCTTGCACCTCCAACCGCAAGGTCGTGTTCGCGGCGAAGCAGCTCCGCGGCCCAGCTCTCCTTTGGTGGGAGAACTACCTGGCCCTGCAGCAGGAAGGTCATGTAGTTGAGTGGGATGAGTTCAAGGCTGCATTCAAGGCTCATCACATTCCGGCCGGTCTAGTAGAGCGGAAGTTGAATGAGTTTTTGGCGCTGACCCAGGGTACCCGTACAGTGCTTCAGTACGCCCAGGCCTTCAATGGTCTGTGCCCTTATGCGGGTCATCACGCCGACTCCGACGAGAAGAAGCTCGAAAGGTTCCGACGTGGCCTGAACACCAAGTTGAAGGCACAGTTGGCCACCACCCGTGCTGCCACGTACGGCGATCTCGTGAACCTTGCCATCACCCAGGAAGACGCCAATGTGGCGCACAAGGCGGAGAAGAAGAGGAAGACTCCCGCTGGACCGTCAAGCGAGCAGCCACAGAGGTTCCGCTTGGTTCCCCCGGCTGCACCGCAGGGACAGTCCAGGGCACCTCAGGGAGGTGGATGGGTTGCTAGGCCGCCACAGCCTAACGCGCCTCGTTTCCCTCCACCGCCGCAGCAGCAGCAAGCACCTAGGCAAAATGCACAGCAGCCAGCTCGCCCTGGAGCCGGCTATCAGTGCTTCAATGTGGGAAGTAAGGACCATTTTATCAAGGATTGCCCGCAGAACAAGCAGCAAAACCAGCGCCCGGGAAATCAGCAAGGCAAGGGCAAGCAGCAGCAGCAGCGTGTGCAAGTTCGGCAAGGACGGCTCAACTACACCAACTTGGCCGACCTGCCCGAGGGAGCCCCAGACATGACTGGTATCTTCCCTATCTGCACTCAACCTGCTGTGATATTATTTGATTCCGGGGCAACGCATAGTTTTATAAGCACAAGATTTCACGTGAAATGCGGATTAAAATCCTACCATACCAAATCATCGTATGTGATATCAACTGCGGGAGGCAAGATTGCATCCAACCAAGTCACCCACAAAGTTCCGATCAGGCTGGGAAGTAAAACATTTCCTACTGATTTGATTCTGCTTGGTATGGAAGGGATTGACATTGTGTTAGGAGCCAATTGGATGACTCAACATAAGGTTGTCCTAGACGTTGCGGAACGAGTGGTTGAGATAAACTCGCCTACGCATGGCCCGAGTGTGCTATATCTGCCACAACGGACTTGCGTCGATGCGTGTGCTTATACCATGATAGAAACCCAACTAAAGGATATTCCGGTGGTATGTGAGTATGCCGATGTATTTCCGGATGACTTACCTGGGATGCCGCCGGATAGAGACATTGAATTCGTGATTGAACTTCAACCTGGCACAGCACCTATATCAAAGAGACCATATAGAATGCCGCCCAATGAATTGGCTGAATTAAAAATTCAACTCCAAGAATTGCTAGATAAGGGTTTCATTCGTCCAAGTGTATCACCTTGGGGATGTCCCGCTATCTTTGTGAAGAAGAAGGACCATTCCTTGAGGTTGTGTATTGATTACCGGCCTCTTAATGCGGTAACTATTAAGAACAAGTACCCGCTTCCCCGTATTGACATCTTGTTTGACCAATTAGCTGGCGCCAGAGTATTCTCCAAGATTGACCTTCGCTCTGGCTATCACCAAATCAAAATCAGGCCTTGTGACATTCCGAAGACTGCCTTTTCCACACGTTATGGACTTTATGAATTCTTGGTTATGTCCTTTGGACTCACCAATGCCCCAGCCTATTTCATGTACCTCATGAATTCGGTCTTCATGTCTGAATTAGACAAGTTTGTGGTGGTTTTCATCGATGACATTCTTATTTATTCCAAGAATGAGGAAGAGCATGCTGAGCACCTTCGCATTGTTCTTCAAAGGCTGAGAGACCACCAGCTCTACGCCAAATTCTCCAAGTGTGAATTCTGGTTGCAGAGCGTGAAGTTTCTAGGCCACACGGTTTCCAAGGATGGTATATCCGTGGATCCAACCAAGGTACAAGAGGTGCTAGATTGGCAACCACCTACCTCTGTCCATGAGATTCGGAGTTTTCTGGGTTTAGCCGGTTATTACCGCCGTTTTATTCCGGATTTCTCTCGGATAGCAAAGCCCATGACCGAACTCTTGAAGAAGGGAGTTAAATTTGAGTGGAATGACAAATGTGAGGAAGCTTTCCACACCTTGCGAAGACATTTGACTTCAGCCCCAGTTTTGGCTCAGCCCGATTGCACCAAGCCGTATGATGTTTATTGTGACGCATCAGGCACCGGTCTTGGCTGTGTTCTCATGCAAGAGAACCGAGTCATTGCTTATGCTTCTCGAGCACTTCGGCCTCATGAGCAAAACTACCCCACGCACGATCTTGAGTTAGCAGCGGTCATTCATGCTCTCAAGATGTGGAGACACTATTTGATGGGTGTTCCCTGCAACATATACACAGACCACAAGAGCCTCAAGTATGTCTTCACTCAGGCACATCTGAATATGAGACAGCGAAGATGGTTGGAGTTAGCAAAGGACTATGATCTCAGTGTACACTATCACCCCGGGAAGGCTAATGTAGTTGCGGATGCACTAAGCCGCAAGGCTCGTTGTCATTGTCTTTCCGTGGAGTCCTATGCCGACACCCTGTGTCACGAAATGGCAAAGCTCAATTTGGAGATTGTTCCACACGGGTACTTCAACCATATTGCAGTGGAACCAACCGTGCACGATCAGATTGTTGCAGCCCAATTAAATGATGCGGGCGTTAAAATCCTTAAAAGGAAATTGTCTAAGGAAAAGGTGAAAGAGAAGCACAAGTGTTTCCGGTTGGATGGGCAGGGAGTGATGTGGTTTGGACATCGCCTTGTGGTGCCCAAAAACACGGAACTCCGGAGGAAGCTTATGGATGAGGCACACCTCTCTAAATTTTCTATCCATCCCGGCAGCACCAAAATGTACCAAGACTTGAAGCAAAACTTTTGGTGGACTCGAATGAAGCGAGAAATTGCCACGTATGTGTCGGAATGTGACACATGCCAGCGGGTCAAGGCTAGCCACTTGAAGGTAGCAGGCACGCTTCAACCTCTACCTATTCCCTCGTGGAAGTGGGAAGATATAAGCATGGATTTTATTGTTGGACTTCCCAGAACCCCTCAGGGGCACGATTCTATTTGGGTAATTGTGGATCGCCTTACCAAGACCGCACACTTTATTCCAGTCAATACCACTTACACTGCCAAGAAGTATGCGGAGATTTATTTGGAGCGGATCGTTTGTCTACACGGGGTACCCAAGACGATAATTTCAGATCGTGGTGCTCTGTTCGTAGCACGCTTTTGGGAACAATTGCAAATGTCCCTAGGCACCAAACTGATCCGTAGTTCGGCATATCACCCACAGACCGATGGGCAGACGGAAAGGGTAAATCAAATACTTGAGGATATGCTTCGAGCCTGTGTTATTCATTATGGGAAGAATTGGGAGAAATGTTTATCTCTGGCCGAATTCTCCTATAACAACAGCTACCAAGCGAGTCTTAGAATGGCACCATTCGAAGCCTTGTATGGTAGAAGATGTCGGACCCCGTTGTGTTGGTCCCAGGCAGGCGAGAGGTACACTTATGGCCCTGACCTTGTGAAGGAAGCCGAAGAAAAGGTTAGGATCATTCGGGAGAATTTGAAGACCGCCCAGTCACGGCAAAAGAGCTACTTTGATCAGCGGCGGAAGCCACTTCAGTTCGAAGTTGGTGATCACGTATATCTTAAGGTCTCCCCGACCAAGGGTGTGCAAAGATTTGGACTCAAGGGCAAGCTTGCACCTCGTTATATCGGCCCGTATGAAATTACTCAGCAATGTGGGCCGGTAGCCTATCAAGTAAAGCTTCCCGAGAAACTTTCAGCGGTACACAATGTATTCCATGTTTCTCAACTCAAGAGGTGTCTTCGTGTCCCAACCGAAGTTGTTGAACAAGAGGAACTCTCGGTTGAACCGGATCTCTCTTATGATGAGCATCCCGTTAAGATCCTCGACGAGAAAGAGCGACAAACACGAAGGAAGGGAGTTAAAATGTACAAAGTTCAGTGGAGTCATCACTCCGAAGATGAAGCCACGTGGGAAACCGAGGACTATCTTAGGAAGAATTTCCCCGACATACTTTCATAAGCCGAGGTATTTCTTTTCCCCTCTCTATCTCTAGGTTTAATCGAATCTCGGGACGAGATTCCTTTTAAGGGGGGTAGGCTGTGACATCTCTGATGTCAAAAGAATTAAAAAGTGCAATTAAAATCAATGCAACAGGGAATTGGGTTGAAATTCAAAAATTCGTCGAAATTCAATTATAATTCAAAAACAAGGGTTGTTTGGACACCCAACTGAAATCTCAAGACTTGGGTGCTGAACTTAAAAATCTCGGACCAAAGGAGTAGTTGTCATCACCTACAGCCCTTCGCGACAACCTCGCCACGGCGTTCGTTCCGCTCGATGACCCTCGAGCGGGGATGTCCGTCACGATCGAGCTTAGCCGTATATCCGTCCCGATCGAGCTATGTCCGTGACGATCGAGCCATGTCCGTGACGATCGAGCTATGTCCGTCACGATCGAGCCTAGCCAGTAGTTTCCGTGACGATCGAGGCCGCACGATAGGACTTACCCTCGAGCGACGTTCCGTCAACCTCGAGGCTCCGCAGCCAAGCTCGAGGGGGCACTTACCCTCGAGCGACGTTCCGTCACGCTCGACGTTCCGCAGCCAAGCTCGAGGACTCACCTCGAGCGACGTTCCGGCACGCTCGAGGCTCCGCAGCCAAGCTCGAGCACTTACCCTCGAGCGACGTTTCGGCACGCTCGAGGCTTCGCAGCCAAGCTCGAGGGGCACTTACCCTCGAGCGACGTTCCGTCACGCTCGAGGCTTCGCAGCCAAGCTCGAGGGGGCACTCACCCTCGAGTGGCGTTTCCGACCATTCGAGGCTCGGCAAGCTCGAGCTTGCGTTCAAGCTCGAAGCGCCGTAGCGCCTGGTCGAAGTGCCTGGTCCAAGCTCGAAAGTTGTGTCCCACACCTCAGACCCCAACTTTTAATTTTACCCGTTCGAAGTTCAGTTCGAATTTTTGGAGAAAATTCGAATTTGGAAATCGGAGCTCCACGGGCATGCTACCAGTGCCCCTGGCGCGCGCTGCGCTGGCCGGAGCTCGGCCGCCACGTGGCCGGCGAACGGCGCAGGCGGCGCTGAGCTGGCCAAGCCGCGGCGGACGCTGGCGCTTGTCGCCTAGCTCTTGTCCGGCCACTCCCGAGCCATCACTTCGCCGCTGTCGCCTCGCCTCGCGCCGCGGAGCGCCATCATACGGTCGCGCGCCGCCGTGGCCGCACGCGCGCTCGCGCCGCGCCGAGCGCACTGCAGGCGGTAGAGTCCATTCGCGCCGCGCCAAAGCCTCTGCTGAGGATCTCCACTTCTTCACGCGATGATCTTTGACGCCCAACCGCGCGTGTGCGCTCTGTTCGAGCTCGCGCGCCATCAATGGCGACCGCGGACAGCCACCCACGCGCTCGCACGCCTCCCGAGGCCGCACAGTGCCTCCCTTGCGTGCTCAATCACTCCACCGCCGCACTCACACCCCTCCTCTCACTCGCTCACTTGGCCATTTCCACTTCCCCGCGCTCGCTCGGTCTTCTTCCTCCTCGCGACGCGCAAGCCGAACCCAAGCTCTTCCGAAATCCTCGTCCACGCTCCACCATTCCCAAATCCATTCCCGCACGGAGCTAGTCCACTCCACCAGCTCCAAAACACCCAACTTTCCCCAAGACATTGACCCTTCTCCGGCGAGAATTCGGTGAATTTCCCCAAATCGCGATTTTCGGCCGCCGGAGCACCCGCACGTCGAGACCCTACTCCGAGCCGTCCCCGAGGTCAACCGAGCACGCCATTGGCTTCCTCGAGCTCCACTGGTGCTCTAGGACCCCTCTAACCTCGGCGAACGACCCCGAGCTCACCGGCGTAGAAGCCGCGGCGGCCGCGCCGCCACCACCTCGTCGCCGGCGAAACTCCGACCATCCCCCGGCCTCCAACCGTCCCCAAACGACTCGTGGTGAGCCCAGGAAGCTTTTCCCCCACTTCCCCGAGGCCTAGTTCGCCGCCGTTTGGCCGGCGCAACTCCGGCGAGGTCCCAGGGACCCAAGTTCATCGTCTACCTTTGTTTAGGGGTCTCTGCGAAGTAATCTAGATGGAAATCGATTTATATAAAAGAATAAACCTTTTTGTAGTTAGTTAGAATAAAAATAAATGGAATCTGAAATTCCAGAACAGCCACCCTAAGTTATGCATCTCATGGAGAAGGCGCCATCCCGGACGGCAACTACACCCTCATTCCCGCAGACGAGGAGCAAGTCCCGGAGCACGGTGCCAGCGAAGAAGTGACCAACCCGGAGGCTAACTCTCAGTCCGAGCAAGAAGGCAAGCCCCGGAGCATAACCTAACTTTACCAAATTATGCACTTTGAATTCTCTATGTTTGTGCATTTACGTTCAAGGAGTTGATTGAATACCTTAGCTGCACATTTCCTAGTACCTATGACTTGCAATACTAGTATGAAAGGATCGATAGGGCATTGCTTTAGGTCCGTTACAAGTCGAGTGATTTCCTGTCACTCGCGAGACATAGGAATTGCTTGTCTTTACTTATGTTGGAATCATAAGGATTGACGGGCGGGATGATAGGTGTAGATCTCCCGTCCGTGTATGATAATTGATTTAAGGTCGAAATGTGTGGTTGAGTGTGTCAAGTTTTGAACGTACCACATGCATGCGATGTATGGGATCGGTAAGCCCGGTACCAGATTGAAGCAGCTAGGGCCGATAGCCATCTCTCCTTGGAAACTTTGTTTTCCCCTGCCGTACACTTGTGGATATATGCGTGAGACTGTGAGTGAAGCAGTAAACCTTTATCCTAAGGAAATGGACCCGGTTCCGAATTGTGGATCGATGGGAAAGGTTGGGAAATGCTTGTACCTTTTATAGCAAGCAGAGTATCCGTGTGTGTTGGGTTTCCCCCTGGCCAGGTAGCAAAATTCGGTTCGAACTGTCCGCTTCTCGCGGTTAATGAGACTGCTTGACCGCCCTGCTACATTGAGTAACAAGTGGAATTATGAGATTTATGAACTTGTTGTATGAATTAAATTGTATTGCACCACTTGTATGCTTAGAGAGGATGCTAATCTAGAATGGTTAAATTTACTAGAATATGATGCTAAAACTTGAAAGCAAGGACCTACTCTTTAGTTGCTTTTTGGCAAACAAACCCACCAGCCAAAAGCCTCTCATGGTCTAGATGTCGGTGATGTAGTTTTCACCCGACGGGTAAGCCTTGCTGAGTATTAGTATACTCAGCCTTGCTTGTGGCATTATTTTTACAGGTATCCCTTTTGGATGTGGATGCTATGACTTGGCCTGTCCAGGTTCCACCTGGCTGGCACATCGAATGGGTTCCGTCCTCTGGCGAGGATCGGAGGAGTAGCTTCGTGGCAGGCTTCAGCACGGAGTTACTTGTATCGTCGTTAGATTGTCTTACTTCCGCTGCAATGGACATCTAAATTCAGTTGTTATGAACTTTTATTCCGCTGCAAGACTGTACTCTGATTTTCAATTTGATCTCGGTTTGTTAATAACTTGTGATACCTATGTGTGTAAGTTAATTTGTGGAATGTTGTAATCTCTGGAACTCACCTTCGTGTGGGCGTGCTGTTGTTTCGATCGAGAAAAGAACGTGGTTAATCGGGTTTAATCCGACGTGCTCCAGCTTATTCCGGATTAAAGTGCCTGACTACTTGATTGGTGGTTCCGAGGTACTTAACTTGGAATAATTTCGGAGTGGTCGCCACATTGCCCCCCTCAGACAACCCCACATTGGGAGTTCTAGTCCATCTGTGATAGATATCACCACTGGTCGGAGCAAGAAATCAGCCAAGAGCATCTCTTCATCTGTGCAACAAGGCAGTAGCTCCTCCCAAAGGCCGAAGAAAAATACTCAAAGGCTCCTTCTTCATAGCTAGCGAAGAAGAAATTAAGCCATCAGAACCACAAGCTGCGCCACCGAGAGTCGGAGAAAAACGCAGACTGACGCTATCGAAGACGCTTTCGAGGAAGAATACCGAAAGCTGTCGG
>JACEFO010002922.1:0-43864 GCA_015342445.1 Digitaria exilis
CTTACAAATAGAAAAGACTCTCAGGAGTACGCAAAGCTTTTTAGTAGTTTGGCTGCCTCAACTTCTTTGCTAAAAAGCTTACTAATTCTTTGATCCTTAACTTTCAAGTTTACTTCCGGTTAAGTTATTACCTAACCATCTAGGTTATAAAAGCTTTTTCAAACAAGTGGCACTAAGCTTCATCCAGTATATTGAATCACATATCATCTCATTCCACTTGTCTTACTAAGGAGCTTAGCAGCTGATCAAGTGCACTCATAACCAAGAATTATGGCGATCCGGACTGATTTACACCCTGCAGGGGAAACCTAGTTCCCAGCCACGTACAGTTATGTCGACTGCACGCAAACAATCTTTCAGTTGGTTTGAGCCAAGACCGGAAATATCCTTACTCGACCTGGGAACGCAACCTCACATGGGCCCCACGTCTGGCGACCACCCCGTGAGTTTATCGGCTACGGCCGCGCCTTTCTCTGACCCAGCAAGACGGGTAAGCAATATTTTTCCAATCTAATGATCAATCAACCTAATTGATTTACTGGCCCCCTACCGCAGTAAGCAACCAGATAAAAATCACTCGATTATCAGGTAAACCACGTTAACATCCTTAATTCATTCATCAATGTGAGCAAACACTATAGGATTAAGGTCCATCTTAATCCTCCTATCCATGCTCCTCACCCTTTTTTTTCCTGTTAGATGACAAAACTTTGATTCAAACTTGACTTGGATTCATTATTAAATTCATTAGCTTAGCTTAAGCATGACTAAGCAATGTCATCTCATCTAGATTCTTTAAACAGGTTGGTAAAGGTTTCCTTATATCAAGGCATGGTTCAATGCATCAAAGTAGTTTTTTCAAACAATCCCTATACGTAATGCATAATAAAAGCATAAAGATTGGGACATATGGAACCTTCATAAATATTAGGAATCGTATTGCACCGGGCTTGCCTGGATCACAAGAAAGTTAGAGTCTTCAGCGACCTCTTGCCGATTCCGGGGCGTTACAACTTACGGTTGCTCGACGACCAAATCAACAAACTCTGCTTCAGAAGCTTTCTCTTCTACACGATATGCAAGTTAAATATGAGATGCATCATTTTCAAAGGAAGCTATGCAACTTTTCCCTTCTCGATAAAGTTGCAAGCAACACTATCTACTCCAAAGTTTCTAAAAGACAAGCCTATATTTTTCATTTAATAAAACTTGCCCTAAATCAATTTTTAATTGATTTAATATTAATTTCTAAGAGAAACATGCATTTAAATAAATAACCAATTTTTATAATCATTTCTGATTAATTAAATAATTATACAGGATTTTAACATTTTTAGTAATTATTAAGCATTAATTTAATCAATCTAAATAAAGGAATTTAATTAATTACCTACACTTATTTATTTCACATTTTAACGGATAAAAGAATTTAAAACAAGATTAAAAAAAATTGATTTCATGAATTTTGGACTTTCCTAGATTTTTCTATGAATTAACTAGTGGACCATACACCAAATTTTAATCTATTCGAGAAATCTAATAAACACTTTTACGCAAACCCCCCCTAGACTTTTTACATTCTTACCACCGAGGTCCCTCTCTTGTTTTAAACAGGAGTGGGTCGTGACCAGGCTGGAAGCCGGCCTTGGACCGGCATCTCCTCTGCCGGCGACGAGGGCCACCGGGCCGCGTAGGACCTCCAACAGGACCACCTCCACCTCGCCAACCCTATTCCCCCTCTTTTCCCTTCGATTGCTGCCAAGAAAGGGCTCTCGGCAGAGCAGGCAGCGGGCGCTTAGGACTCGGCTCGCCGGGCTGGCCAAGGGACGATGAACTGGGGACAAGCACTCGTATCCTAAAGAGCACCACCGGACCTATGGAAAACTCATGCGAGTGCTATCTCAGGCGGAGGATGCCTGAGGCGACCTGGCGACGTGAAGCCTCGCCCATGGTGGCAACGACAGCTAGACAGAGGTGGAAGAATGGCGGAGGAAGGTGGCTGTGGTGGAAATTGGTGGCTGGGAGATAGAGCAACGGATGAAGCACTTGAAAACGAATGGTTGAGCAGAAAGAATCGATCAGAGAGGATCGAATGGCAGCCACAGGACGGCAAAACACCGGCGGCCGAAAGAGAGCGGGAATGGGGAAGAGGAAGAAGAAGTAGAAAGGAGCGAGCAAAGACTACTTAGGCCTCCTCCAACATGGACTCAAAGCATGCTCTTTCGTTTTTATATTCGATGAATAGTAGAAAGATCCTGCGCTAGCGCTCCGCTCCGCGCTAGCCGTGAACGCTGCCGATGGCCTTTTCTCTCACACGTGCGTCTCCTGAGCACCTGAAGGGCTTCTCTCTCTCTGCGTTTTCTGTGTTTTCTGACTCAAAGAGCTAGCAAGCCGGCTCAGCGTTGGAGGAGGCCATATCGACGGAAAACCGACCCAGAGACTCACCACCTCATGCTGCTGTGCTTGACACCACGATTACATGCGCGCGGCACGTGGCCGAAGAAACCGACCTTGCCGGCGAGCAGTATGCCTGCTTGCTTCTCTACTCCTTTCAAACCGCGACATTGAGAGTCCGATTTCTCCCAATTCTCAATTCCAACTCATCTCGATCCAAACATCAAACTTGAAATAGAACTCAAGCCCTACACCTTTCCACTTCAGCCTTTACTGATTCAAGCAAGAACCAAGTCGGATTTGGAGATCAAACTCCCCGGACACCATAATCCCTATTTCAGAGGTTGCAGATTCGATTTAACAAATTACTTCCAAATTCGTATACAAACTCTCCTCGATTCCAAAATTGAAGTTGTTCTCGATGACTTCAATTTTATTTCCTCTATTGTAACATATCAAAATTCGCAACAGAAAACTCGAATTTGAACCAAGATCAGATTCGAGCTCAACGGCTCCATGTCTGAAACCCTAGATCTCGGGTTCAGAGATTAAAACTCAAATTACTCCAGAATTTTCCATATAATGTGGTCTTGCTCAGAATACAAAAGTTCTTTGTATAGACTTTAATTTTATTTCTCCTTTTGGACCTCAGTCAAAAACGCATCGGTTTGAGCTCAATTTGAATCTAAACAGTTCAGCTCTTTTAAACTCTGAATTTGCTGAAACTGTAGCTGATTCAATTTTTAGCCCAATTGTTCTCCATGATTATGACCCGATCTCGATCTGATGCAAACAACAAAGTTGTTAAGTGAACTTTTCTAAGCAACTTTAATTTTTACACCTTGCTTATATTATGAATAGTTTACTCACAAATCAGCTCTGAAGATGGCTGCTCAATATGCCAAAATCTGAAATTTAAACTTCCTATTTTCAGTTTAGGAATAGTAACCTTTCTCTTTTTCTTTATCCATTTAATTGAGACACTCTCAAACTCATTTTTTCTACATTTCAATTCTAATACTTCCCATGGGTCAAATGTGAACTTTCAAATTTCTTGCTTCCAATTTTTGGTGCAATTTTGACCAATTTAGAATTTGGTCAAACTTCCCGTTAAAACGACATGGGATGTCACAGGCAAGAAATTCTTTTGTACACCTATTGCTATAGTGATGTGTTAAACTTTAACATGGATCCAAACAAATTGGTATTAAACTTTAACACCTCTTTTTTAAGTTGCTAAATTTTAACACCTTGTTAAACTTTAACAAGGTAGATCCAAACAGGGCCTAAGTCTCGCCAGCCCGAGAGAATGTTTAGAGAATACACCGAATATAATATCCGTGCTAATAAAAGGGATCTCATTAATCACACCGAATATAATATCCGTGCAATGTACTACTATCACATACTTTGCGCTAATCTTGTCTCATATAATTAGCATAAATAAAATATCATACCATCACATTATCATATTTATAATAGTCCCTTTGGTACCAGGTTGGGTTTGAATATTATTATATAAATTTCTGAAATATTTGAATTTTGAAGTGAATATATGTATGAATACCGTCAAGCATTAAAGGAAACAACAAATATCTATCTCCACCTATTAGTATCTGATCATATTACGAAACTCCAAAAGAAGACTCTAATATTATCATAAGGTAAAATAATACTAACCTTCAATTTTTATGCAGATCCTTGGAAAGCTTGAATATTGCCAAGAGAATAAAGAATTAGTTTTAGCTTAATAAGGAATACAAACATATCCAACTAGTAAGGGAAGACTGTGAGCTTTTAACCATAATAAATAGAATTAATTAAAGCCAAGGTGATGATATAAGTGATTTAGAAGAAGTAATATATATAGAAAAAGCCATGGAAAGATATCAAAAAATACACTAGGAAGTCTAAATCCACAACAACTATATCATATGGGAATTTTTGGAAGAAGAAGTGGTTTATAAAGAATATATAGAGAAGTTGAATTAAGTGCCTTAACACATCCTATTGAATTAAGAGTTGTGAGCAGTGATATTAAAACTCAATTAAAATATTTATGTTACAAATATATTCACCAAAGTTTGTAGATTATAGGAATAAAAGGAATGACTAGGAAGAAGCTAGGTGCAAAGGTTATTGTTACACGGTTAGATAAAACATGGGACTCAATAAACAAAGTAGCATTAGGCTTCTTAGAAGGTGATATGAATGAGAACAATCTAATCACATACTCCCTCCATCACAAAATAGATGTCATTCTGGCTTCCCAAGAAAAAACAACACCTTCCAACATTAGCCAATTATATATAAAATAAAAAATAATATTTGTCTTTTAATACATCATTAATATCATTAAATAGATATTTAAATCTAGTTTTTAACAAATTTATTAGAGATATAAATATTACACATATTTTTCTTCAAATCGAGTCAAAGTTGAGAAAGTAACACATGTACGTATCCCATAACGTCATCCTTTATGGGACAGATGATGTGGTGATCCATACTCCTACTACTAGCAATATTGATGTTCCAATGACTACGACTTGTGTTCATCAGGGGAAGGATAAAATATTTGTTACTGAACCCATGAGATGCAAGGATTCAAAAGAAGCACTAGAGACTAAGGCTATTTTGTTTCACGGAGATAAGAATGATATGGTTATCGGCCCTCCAACGATTGCATCAGGAAATTCATATGATGAATCAAACGTTATGGGTAGTAATTCTTCGGAAATCTGTGCAAAGCATATTAGTTATATTTCTGCTGACCAGAAAGAGGATACCAGAAGCTTGGTCGACAATGTTGTGCACTGCAAGTCAATATTGTGTGCTATTGATCATCCGAAGATCGAACAAGATTATGAAATCATGTCAAAGTCGAGGACGACTTTGTTTCAAGGGAGGGAGAATGATGAACCCATGGATCATCATGTTATTTATAAAGAACATGGTCCAAATTGTTTGGAAGTAACAACAAGATTTCCTATGAAATTTGGTTTATATTCATGTGATGCCATAGAAGAAAGATTTATGATAGGAGATGTAGCTACAGCTGCTACTCAGCCATGTAAGATGATCTTCAAAGGAATTAATTTGCTGGAGAAAGAAGAGAAGATAAATAAATACATAAAATTGGAAACATGTATGTGGCGATGGGTCACGGTGCAGTCTGACCCGAGATAAGTGCACACTACGCATGGTATTTGATTAACCCAGTAACATGATTATCACAGTGGCCGGATTCTTTTGATTATATTAATATTGCTGGACGTGATACATGGCCAAGTGACGAGCTGAGAGAATGGTTCCGTTTTGACATACGTAATGGAGGTAATTTGCAATGTAGCCGCATTATTTTAGTATTTTTGCTTTTGAATGGAAGTCGTAGCTAGTCAAGTTTGTTTCTTTTCTAATTCTAGTTCAGGTTACGTGTGCAACAACATGTTTAGTTGGTGTCGATGGTGGGCCTGCGAGCCATATAATCTGGGCGCTAGCCCGTGTAACAGGATAGACTGGTTTTATCGTTGTTTTCGTCTGGGGTTTCATCCCGAACCAAAGACGAGAGCAGCCGCACGTCTCATCTATCTCGCTGATCCTTCTTGGATTGTGTGGAGTACGTGATCGAGCTGCTACAGCTTAGACGCGCCTCGGATTCCTACCGGAATTCTCATCTTCTGATCGTGGTTCTTCGAAGCCGCGGGTGGAAGACCTAATATCTTTGCTACTACTGCTTGGAGATTGATCTCACGGAATTGATTTGTTCATCTGAATTAAACTACTATCTTGTTCGGCCGATATTATTGCTGTGAATTTGCTACTTGATATTCTCGTGAGACTGCTGTTGTGTGATTGACAGAATAAATTAATCTCAATTGTATTAGTAGTACTTGAGGCTTCAGCATCCAATTTGTCTCCGCTGCTAGAGAGCAGGTGCCGATCAGTTTTGTGCTGGAAGCAAAGTAATATTTTATTTGTAGATCTTGCTTGTTACCTTGCATAATTCAGAGGTGGGTTTTATTGTCATCATTTGGTATCGTGAAAGATTGGGACAATCCTCGGACACCCTCGCCGTGTCCTTATCAACAGAGGGAGTACATAGCTCCAGATCTCATTATGCCAAAAAAAGAGATACGAAGACTTTAAAGGAACAAATTTATTGGTAAGTATAGAGTTTAAAGGAAGGTTAACTAATAGAAGTGGTACAATATAGAGTGAATGACACCGATGTTATAGAAAGTTTGCAATCAAAAGGTATAAAATTAAATTCTAAAGAATGAGCAGGTGAAGGTTATATTAGTTATAATATTTGTATAGGAGAAAGTAGCATAAGGTTCACAAATTATAAACTGAAAACCGTAGGAGCCCAAGAATCGGAAACATCGGAATGTAGAAGGAATAACATATCTGAATGCATGGTTACATCAAACAGACACTCAAATAAATCACTATGAGCAAACATTAAAAAAAGTATTAGGAATGAATATGATATATCAATAATACTCGAATGGTCCAAGATTGGAGAGAAAGAGGTATGCTTCATTAGGAAATAACTAGGCAAAAGGAGTTATAGAAAGGTAAAATGGCCACAAGTACCCGTGTAAGAAACAATAGTTACAAATCTCAAACAGATTCTTGACATCTTTGCGACAGCTACTGGCTTGAAAGTGAATTATAGCAAATCATACATTGTGCCGATTAATACTGAACAATCAAAGATGGAAGAGTTAGCAGAATGTTTTGGCTGTCAGATTGGTCAAATGCCCTTCACTTATTTGGGATTACCTCTGGGTACCACTAGACCTGCAGTATCTGAACTCATGCCTAAACTGACTAGGATGGAGAGACACTTAATGGGAATCAACAGAATGCTCACTTATGTTGGTCATCTCATCCTTGTTAATTCAGTATATTCAGCTATGCCCACTTTCTATATGTGCTCTCTCAAAGTACCTTTTGAAATCTTGGATCAAGCTGATAAGTATAGAAAAACTGGTTATGGAATGGGGGTGACCTAACAAAGAAAAGTGGTTGCTTGGTGGCTTGGGAAACTGCATGCCGAAGTAACGAAGAAGGTGGACTTGGTATTGTCAACCTAAGGTCTCATAATTCTGCTCTCTTACTTAATTTTTTGCACAAATTTTATACGAAGGCTGATCTGCCCTGGGTGCATCTGACTTGGGAATGCCGTTATAAGAACACTGCTCACACTCCACATGAAAGGAAGAATATTGGACCATTTTCGTGGCGTTACATTCTATCACTCTCCCCAAAATTCTTTATGATGGCCACTTGCAAAGTGAACAAGGGTGACTCTGTGAGTTTTTGGAATAACACTTGGGACTTAGGCTTTTTGCAAGGAAGATTCCCCCTACTCTTTTCCTTTGCCAGACAACAGAAAATCTCCTTCCATAAGTTTGTCTCCCTTGAAGTCTTTTTCCAAATTCTGGTTGCCTCTAACTTTAGAAGCCTCTGAGCAGCTTTCTTTGCTTCATGATATTTTGCAACAATTACCGAGACAAGAACATTTGAATGATGAATGGTCATATATATGGGGTTCGTGCATCTTCACCAGTAAAAAAGCATATGACACATTGCAGGGTCATCTTCCTACGTCCCCTCTTTTTAAATGGATGTGGAAATCCATAGCCCGCAGCCATCACAAATTATTCGTCTGGCTTTTGATAGGAGATCGGCTAAATTGTAGAAATATTCTCAGAAGGAAAAATATGCATTTGGATAGCTATAACTGTGTGCTATGTGTGGAACATGTGGAAGAGACCATCTTTCACTTATTCTTTGAATGCCCTTTTAGTCAGGCACGTTGGATTTATTTGGGGATTCAGTGAGACCTTACTTTACCTCCATTGGATATGATCATTACCTCCAGAACTTTGTTTGGATCAACCATCTTCAGAGAGATAATCATTGTGGTTTCTTGGGCTATTTGGATGCATAGAAACAGCATTATTTTTGATGGAGCGTCCCTCTCTTTTGCAAGACGGGCTTCTACTATCTCTAATTGCTCTCATCTTTTGTAGTTTTTGTATATGCATTTTGAATTCTTCTATATCTTTTAATTCTACAATATGGATTAATAATATTTTGTCTGCAGATTATATAGCTTAATGCTTAATTGTGATTTCTCCAATTATTTGAACATCTTCTAACATTGACATTATTCTTTCTATGCCTTTTTTAGATTTTATATCTCTATACCAGTTTGGTGCAAAAATATTTTTTAGATTTTATATGCCAATACATTCCATATTATTGTTTTCAACACAATATGTTTCTATATTATCACTACGTTCTAAGATATGACTTTTTTTCAAATTCTTCATCTTTTATCTGTAGGTATTGTGGAAATTTTTATTTTTTTGTAATTATGAAATATAAGGAACATTATGATGGTGAAGTATAAATGCAACTCCTTGTTCGGTTAATATGAATCCACTTAGCTCGAGCACAGCCAATCACGAAGTAGCACCAAGGCATGTCTTCAGGATGTAGCTTAGGTCTTTTCCAATCTCGAAGAAATCTGTTTTCAATTCTACATTTCTGCTCGATAGATGCTATTTTTTTTTTCTCTAAATCTGCAACTGCATGGCAACGCGTGTACACAAGCAGGCGACCGACGGCCCATTCGTTATCTTGGACGTGCGTTACTTATCCATGGGCCTTTCCCATCCTCTCGTGTCTGCCGGCCTCGAACTTTTTCTTTCCTTCCTCCACCACAGGGCTATGTGGACCAGAAACGCCTTAGATGCAAAATCTCTTTTTGCTGTAACTTCATCTGTATATGCCAAGCTTCTGGCTGTGTTTAATTAGGAGTGGAGGAAAAGAACTTTTTCTGGGAAGCGTGTTATGTGAGAGGGATGAATAGGAAAGTTAAAGGAAATTGAAGAGGAACATTTTTAAGAAACGTGTTTTATGAAAGTAATGAATAGGAAAGTTGAAAAGATCTTTCTCTCCCCACAAACTAAACACGCCCTCTGCCTGTATTTGTGTTCGTGATCGGCAGCACAAGAAACCAAGGCCTGGCCAAGGACAAAAAGTCAGAGGGTACGTGCCTGCTCTCTTGTTCCCTGGACTGATTTTCTAGGGCAAACCCAACGCGGAGTAAAAAAGCAGTGGCCTCACCACTTCCACGTAATACAGACCAGATGAGACAGCCTTTTTTCCATCGCAGGCACCCATGGAGCTCTGACACAAGCGGCCTGGGTTCTCTCTTTTCCTCTCCTGCATGCGCTCTCCTGTTTCCTTCTCTCCTGAGGCTTCGGTGACTTCTGCAGGTCACTCTAACACGCACCTATTTTTTCTCCACCTGGCATCCGAGCCGCCACCAACACGGCACCCGCGTTGGGCATGCCCTGATCAAACTGGGGCCTGTTTAGTTCGTAAAAGTCCTTTTTACTTCCTATTCATCTCCCTCACAGAACACGCACCCCTAAAAATTCCTTTTTTACCTTTCCTATTCATCTCCCTCACATAACACGTATTCCAGAAAAAAAGTACTTTTTACCAACCTCAACTAAACACGCCCCTGTTGTCTCCGCTGCAAAACTTGTGCCTGCATTCCTGGTTCTTGCCAATTGCCATGGTGTAGCATTTTTTTTTTCTCCTGTGGTTCTCATGGGAAATGTAACGGAATGGAATGACCTGGTCATGGCTGGACCTTGTCCTTCCTTTGCAAACTGTTGTGGGTGAAAAGGTCCTGAGCTCACATGGCGCATGCTGCCTTGTCTGATTGCCTCTCCTCCTCCTCATCCCTTTCACTTTTAACCGGCTTCTTGTGGGGTTCCTCCAGTTTTCTTTCCGCCCGATCCCAAGCCATGGCCGGCGCCTTGGTAAGACCGCACCTTGCTGCTGTCTTGGGTCTTGGCTGACCACCCGAGGCTGCGGATCGAGGCGTTGCCATAGCGGAAACCGCTTCGACGACCTCCGTCGATTCTGTTCTTGCCGTGGCTTTGGTGTTCATCCATGGCAAGGAGCAATTTTTTGTTTTGACGGTGCAATCCCCTCCCCAGTTGCCCAGTTTCTAGGCAACAATAGCTGCAGGTGCCCATGGAGACGCGGCCGGCGGCGGAGGCGCCGGCGGAGCCGTTCCTGCCGCTGCGGTGGGAGAGCACGGGCGACCAGTGGTGGTACGCGACGCCCATCGACTTGGCGGCGGCTGGCGGCCACTACGACCTCGTCCGCGAGCTCCTCCGCCTCGACGCCAACCTCCTCGTCAAGCTCACCTCCCTCCGCCGCATCCGCCGCCTCGAGTCCGTCTGGGACGACGACGCGCGCCTCGCCGACGCTGCCAGGAACCGCGCCGCCGTCGCCCGCCGCCTCCTCCACGACTGCGAACCCGGCGGTGGGGGCGGCGGCCCCAACCGCCTCGTCCGGGCCGGGTACGGCGGCTGGCTCCTCTACACGGCCGCCGCGGCCGGGGACGCCGGCTTCGTCCGGGAGCTGCTCGCCGGGCAGCCGCTGCTCGTGTTCGGCGAGGGGGAGTACGGCGTCACGGACATCCTGTACGCCGCAGCGAGGAGTGGGTGCCCCGAGGTGTTCCGCCTCCTGCTCGACGAGGTGCTGTCGCCGGCGTCGTGCGCCGTCGGCGAGGAATTCAGGTGCGAGATGATGAACCGCGCCGTGCACGCCGCCGCGAGGGGAGGCAACCTGGAGGTGCTCAGGGAGCTCCTGAGCGGGTGCTCCGACGCCGCGGCATACCGAGACGCGCAGGGATCCACCATCTTGCACGCCGCCGCTGCAAGGGGCCAAGTTGAGGTATGTTTTGCAATTTCTCTTCTCATCTTCATTCTTCAAAATTCAGATTGATGCATGTACCATTGAACTTCAATTTCATAGAACAAGCAATCTGCTCAACGTTGTCACTGGACGCTTTAAACTTGTGTAGCTCAGATCGATATAGTTTGCTTTTGATACATCTAAGAGGCTACTTTGGTTACCTAGTAATTACTGTATAACTGTTGTCTTGTCTTTCACTTGAATCTCCTTATTAATTGATCTTGAGAAGCCACGTTGTCACTTGTCAGCTGTCTCCATCGCAGATATCCTTGTTGTTAGCTATGTATATTCCATAGTTTAATTTGAGAGAGAGGAAGAAGTATGTTGGTCGTTGTCGCTAATTGATTTAGACATAATACTGCTTCTCTGATCTGTAATCTAAGAGTTATTTAATCCTCATTTGTTTGACTTTATTCCCCAATTCATCTGGTGCACATGCTAGTCAGGATGTTAATTGATCATACAAATAATTTTTATTAAACTTGTGTTATGTCTTGATTAAACTAATCTTTGTACTTGTTGGCATTGACATTATTTTTCTACACTGGAATGGGATGTCATAAAGATTGCTTGCCGTTCAAGTCCCATACTCCCATGACAAAACATAGCTAAAGTTGTATTGGCAGCATTACTTTAGATTTTTTCCATTGCTGATATAGCAATTGAAATTCTTCACATGCCCATTTACATTTTGAGCTGATCTTTGTGACTCACAAGAAGGGTTAATCCATTTGCTATTTTCCTTCGTTTGGTCCACAGTTATACCTTGGAATAGATCATAGATTAGCTTGTCACAAACAATTACAAAATACTAACCTGAATTCATGATAAAAATACTACAGGTTGTCAAGGATCTCATTGCATCTTTTGATATAGCCAACTCTGTAGACGACCAAGGCAATACAGCATTGCATATAGCAGCCTTTAGAGGCCATCTGCCAGTGGTTGAGGCTCTCATTGCAGCATCCTCATCTCTTATATCAGCAACAAATGAAGCTGGTGACACGTTTCTTCACATGGCACTGACTGGCTTTGGTACTCCTGGATTCAGAAGGCTTGATCGTCAGATGGAGCTTATAAGGAAATTAGTTGGTGGAGCATTCATGGATGTCAGCAGCATTATAAATGTGCAAAATGACGATGGAAAGACAGTTCTTCACTTAGCTGTGGTTGGCAATCTCCATTTGAACCTTGTTGAACTCTTGATGAGTGCACCTTCTATCAACCTCAACATACGTGACAATGATGGCATGACTCCTCTGGATTTACTCAGGAAACAGCCACAAACAGCATCATCAGAAATACTGATCAAACAACTGATTTTGGCAGGTGGAATTACAAACTCAAGGGATCATGAGACCAGGTCAGCTATTGCATCTCAGCTGAAGATGCACTGCATTGTAGGAAGCCCAGGGACATCTTTCAAGATATCGGATGCTGAGATTTTCCTCCATACTGGAATTGAGGTTTCAGACATCAGCGAAAGGACAACATCATTTTCTTCTATTATTGGTAGGGTTGATGCTGAAATCCCAGGACCCAAACTAAAGAAGCTGAATTCTTTCCAAGATGCAGCGAAACATATCAAAGTCCTTCTCAAATGGCCTCGCCGCAAGGGAAAGAAACAAGGTGGAGGCCAAAAGGATCTGGATGATGATGCCTCGTCAGTGGACTCCATTAAGAGTTGGAGCCATGGAGACACTCCAACACCCCTGAGGCAAAGGTACTCCAGAATCAGCTCCCTGTTCAACAACAAGCGGACCTATGCAGGCAACAGTTCACCTAGCGAGGCAATTAATAAGAGTGGAGTGGTACGGCCTGAATCTATTCCAGCTTCTGCCTCTTGGTCATCATCATCATTGGTTGACAAGATTGAAGCTGTCCACCTGGACGAGGACCAGCCATCGCCTTATTTGAGTAGGCTGATCAGGCATACACCTAAGAAATATGGATCATTGAATAGTAGACTTATGAACAAGTCCTTGCGCCTCGGGGCGTAAGGACTAACTGGCAAGGAATATATATGTTACTCACAGCTAATCAAGCCATCAATCAGGTACTCGTGATTGCATATATTTTAAAATACAGATTTCTTGAGGATGGTTTCTGTTCAGAATGAGTTTGGTACATTAATCTAGTATGAATTGCCTTTCTTATGTGTGCTTAAAAAAATGTTATACTTTTTTCTTAACAATATTATCATGTGAAAATGTTTTGTATGTACCAAGTGAGTCTTAAGATAACACCCCCACAGAATAAACATCAATGCATAACTTTGAAGTTAGGATTGCAGCACTTGGTTTATTTCTCCTTGAGTCCATGGTGTTGTCAACTTGCCATGCAAACTCATTTCCCAAGTTCTATCATTTGTTCTTCAATGAATCTTGTGGACAGCCGATCTCAAGAATTTTCATTTTCATTTCCAGGTCAATGATTTTGGTACCTTTGATAGGCATCCATGCGGTCCTGACCCTTCATATGTTGTTACTAACAGAATACAAGCTAGTGTAGTGGAATTTGCTGGCCAATGGAATTTGCTGCCAATTTGTGCCGCTGTAATCTCCAAAGGAACACAAGCGGATGGACATATGCATGTGGTGGTGGGTAATTTAGTAGTATGAGCTGGAACATGTTAGCGATCTTGTAAAAACGACTGCAATTTACAACTTCTCTGATGCTAGAATGATGATCGACAGTTTCAGTCACCTGCTGCAGCAGGCAGGTTAGTGCCTGTCGTTGAGGGAGAGTGTTGCGAGTTGTGTTGGTGTGTAACTACTGTTGAGATATACTGATATGACGCGCTGGTAACGCGAGTGCAGTTTTTATGTTAAACATGAGTTCAACAGAAAGCATAATAAACAGTAATTCGATTTTGTCATACGCTAATCAATTCTAAGAGATGGCCCCATATTCATCTATGTTTTATTTATCTGGCAATATCCGTATCAGCCAAGATTTCAGTTCAGACCCAGTGCCCTGAAACGCCATTATTCTGAGTTCTTGTTTTTTTTTTTCCACTTCTTCCTAGGGCATGTTGCTCGATAGATTCAAATCCCCATGTGGAAGAAAAGAAAAGGCAAGCTGTCCCAATCATTTGCTCACATGGTAGCTGATGCTCTTTCTTGTTCTTGAAAATGCAGCTCCGCACATCATCCGGGCTCCGGCCACATGTAGGCATGTAGCTAGCTTACCTTGGTGGAAGTGGAATACGCGTTGGCTCCAAAGTTTGTAACTTCCCACACATTCTTTGTCTGCTTTCTTCGAACAACTCCGCTGCCGAAGCGCACGGCACACCATACAAATATCTCTCTGCTTATTTTAAGCCAAAATTTTCAAATCTGACTAATAGCAACAAAAATGGGCTGTTTGAAATGGCAATACGTATATGTATTCTAAGCAGTTTTTCATAATGAATGTAGTAACTGCAGTGCTGGGCGCCGATGCTGGCGGGCCGCTGCTGATTCCAATGAACGGAGATGGGCCATTTAACGGGCCAGAGAACAGTAATGAAGACGACATGGGCGAGCCAGCTTCTTGTTTATTGGAAGCGGCCCAGGTCAACATGGACGTTTATAGCCCATTAAACAATCAATTTAGCATTCAATTACAACCTGGTATTGGAACACCAGATTTTTTTTCGATACAAGCAGTTTTGTAGGCCGGATCTGCAGCAGCTGCCAGAACCAATTTTCGTAACAACTGCTCCTAGGGGTTGCCCTATGCCCTATTTTAATAATGGCCAACAATGACTAATAACGACCAAGAATGACCTCAGCAGTGGCCATTATTAAAGATATTATTTCTAATAACAACAATGGATGACGTAAGCATGAGGTCGTTATTAAAGATACTATTTCTAATAACACTCGTTACCATGACGTATTGATGCCCGTAACGCTACCACCTATGACGTCAGCAACCACGCATTGTAATAACAATTTTTTGTTGTGCCCGTTATACTGGAAAATTGACAGTGTTATTACAAATTATTTGTGTAGTAGTGGTTGGTCGGTGGGGTGCTGGCAGCACAGTGAACCTCGTTCGTTGAGCCTGCGACCCCCATCTCTTCTTTGTAGTGCAGTGTGATAGGGGCTCGCCAACCATAATGGGTTGGGCGCCCCTGATCAAGAAGCCCTTCGTAAGTGGATCCGCAAGCATGCCCTTTGTTTTTATATGCTCGAGACTTATGTGCGATCCTAGATTTTATCCTTCACGGAATAAAACCTTATCTGAATTGGCTTGGTAGCCGTACTTTTCTTATTCTTGTGAGCATAGAATATTGTTGGTTGTTATCGCAGTACTTTCAATATTGTCTACCACTTTCAAACTGGGTATGAATTTCTTTAGCCATTCTACCTAGCCCAAGGCCTCATAACATGCAATAAACTCATTATAGATTGTTGATGTTGTTGTGATTTGGTTGCTTTGAGCTTCTCCATGATATAGCTCCTCCTGCAAGGACGAAGGTGTAACTTGTCGTGAATTTTCTATAATCTTCATCTCCCACATAGTCTAAATCTGCATACCCTTTAATCTTAAGGGAATCAATTCTTCTCTATGTAAGAATGAGGCCTTTTGTGCTTTTCACATAACATAAAGCTTTCATTACGAGTTTTTAGTGTTGTAGTCCTAGTTCTTTATGATATCTACCAAGTACATTTGTAACAAAAGCTAACTCATGGCATGTGCGCACTTGTGCATACGATAAGCTTCCGACAGCTGAAGCATATGAAACTGCTTTCATTTATTCGATCTCATACTTGTTTTGGGGACTATGAAAATCCCAAAATCTATCGACATTGACTATTGGAGGAGGAGTAGGCTTACTCGCATGCATACAATACTTTTCTAGGATCTTTTCCAAGTATGTCTGTTGCGACAATCCTAGAATCCCATTCTTCTATCTTGGTGAATCCCAATCCTTAAAACAAATGAAGCTTCACCACGATCTTTCATATCAAAGTTTGAGGACAAGAACTTATTCGTCTCCAATAAAAGGTTGACATCGCTACTTGCCAGTAGAATGTCATCGACATACAGGCTGAGGAAAATATATTTCCCAATTTAATATTTTGCATAGATGCAATTGTCCTCAACATTCTCATTAAACTCAAACCTCTTTATTGTCTCGTTAAACTTTAAATACCATTGACTTAAGTCTTGCTTCAATCCATAGATGGATTTCTTCAGGTGCCATCTCATATTTCTTTTCCGTCCACAGCAAAACCTTTGCGTTGTGTCATGTAAACTTTTTATTCTAGATCCCCGTTAAGGAATGACGTCTTTACATCCATTTGATGCAATTCTAGATCGAAATGTGCCACTAATGCCATTATGATTCTAAGAATCCTTATATGAGAGTATGAGAATGAGGAAAAGGACGTTTTGTAATCTATTTCTTCAAGCCATATGGATGAATGTTGGCTTCTCATGGCTTCTTCGAATGAGATAGGGTTATCCTCCATTGAAAATTCTTTTGTGTGTTATATAATCATAGGGATTGGCTGACATTCTTTCTCTTTGAGACCTTCTAGACATTTGGAAAATTTTCTATTGGAGGTTGTTGTTGCTCCCCTGATCTGCAGCAATATTATCTACAGGATCCTAAGAGACAGGTTCCACATCTTCATTTATTGTTGCCACGGGAGGGATCACCTCAGGAGCTGGCATCGCAATGTCTTGCATTGCCGGTCCATCCACAACATGTAGTGAGGAAAAATTACTCTTGAATCATCGGATTGGGTGCGTACACCTACTTCTCCTCAAGATCAATGTTTCGAACGATCATGCTCCCCGGGATAATTTCTTCTTTAAGGAATGCAGTGTGTCTCGTTTCCACAAACTTTGTAAATCTATTTGGACAGTAGAAACAATATCCCTTTTATTTCTCTGTATAGCCAATAAAATAACAACTTACTCTTTTGGGATCCGGTTTCCCAATGGTCGGGTTAGATATCTTTGCCTTAGCAGGCTCCTCCACATTTGTAGATGTTTTAATGGGGGTATAAAGAAACACGCATGGTTGTCTTTTGGTAATAAAATATGTAAAGTCATGGTAATGTGAAAAAAAAACATTACTAAACTTATTACATTTTTTTGTTATTACAGTTGTATGCCCATAACAGGCCTAAGCGCGGCAATGCCCTATTTATCTAAAAGATATATCAACAGAAGCAACTGAAATACTGCTAATGGCTTTCTTTTCTGCAGAAGTGGAAAATTCTGCTCAAGGAGGACGACCAAGGCAAGCTGAGACAAGCAATAGGACTAGTGCCGGATTGCCGGATTGGTGCTGCAGCTTTCGAGCGTCTAATGTCGGTGTCCAATATACTCTGAGCTCTAAAGCTTGCTGTAATGAGTGGTTAGCTATGTTTAGCTATCCTTTTGTTGAATTGTTAAGCTGGGTACCAATCCGAATGATTTGCTTTCTTAAAGCCGAGTTAATCTCTTATAAAAAAAAACACTGCCACATAGCTACTGAGGATGAACAACACAATATTGAGCAAAAGCACTGCTTCAGCTATTTTTTGTGACTAGGTAAATTCCACGTTACAATTACAGAGTAATCGGATAAGAACCAATGAGCCTTGGTTTTTCTCTATAAACACAATCACACTGTAGCAGTACATTCCGGCGATCAACTTAACAACAATGATCTATATAGGGAATATCCTGTTTCTTTACAGCTTACTAGTTCCATATGGTACCTGCTTCAATTGCTTGGGAGCAAGTATAAATTAGACCTTGCACGAAATCTTCTCACTTTTGTCGTTTTTAATCTGTTTCTGCAGCAACAATAACACTTCACAGAATCGAGATCGATGTGAATTCTGGTGGCAGACAGAAACCAGTAAAGGGCGGGCCCACTTTGATTCAAAGCTATTCAAGCGAATACCCATTATTTTTGCTACTAAATGAGGTATATATACAGTATCCAGTGCGTTTGTACTCAGCAAATACGAAAATGATGCTACAGCCCACGTTTGAAGCACCATATGGGCCAGTGGCCCAATATCTCGCTCCCCCGACATGACTAGTGGCCCAACCTCTCCTCAGTAGCCCTATCACCTTGGCCTGCAAACTATTCCTCCTCCTGCTGCTGCTGCTCGCTCTACTCCGGCCACACGGTCAGGCTCCATTAGATCAGCACACACCGGCATACATCGACAAAGAACATGCCTGCAACAACTAACAACTGAGCCGGTCAATTTTCCAGCACATAGGGAATTTTAAGTATATGAATATGTAAACTTATGGTTGCAATTTGCTAATGTTAATTTTTATGTCTAAAACATAAAAAGGAAGCACTATTTGATTATGTAATCAATTGCACAAGCTAAAGCTTAGGATCTCAAAAAAAATCTACCCTTTCAAAATTTTGAATACCCACACTCTAAATCCTAGGCCCGCCCTACTCCAGTAGTAACCGAAGGGGCCTACATAAGCACACATTCTTCGTAGTCCATTACAACAACAAGAACGGTTATTGTGATTCTGTTTCAATTTTTCTTAATGGTAGCTTCATCGAAATCTTTTGCCTGCGTCTGATATGTACCAATTGTAGCTCGAAATCTATGTTATCTCACTTTATGAAACAATGAAATTTGCACATCGATACTAAATGCGCATGCTTGGTCAATGATACAGAACCCCCAACACCAATATTCTACCAATGTAATATATGGCTTTGGGTAATAAGTGGATAAATTCACAGGTATATACTCCTGCAGTTTTATACTCATGTTCATAATCAAAGTTTAACAGCTTTTCTTACATAAAAGCACTGGCAAAACCCAATAAGGCGCAGCTTCTAGTGGGTTTCCTGATCTCAAGACTCCATTTCTACTTGAGCGCAAGCATCAGTCACTTGAGCCGTACCGTACGCCCTTCTGGCCCTGCAGGTGTCTTCCTGCCAGATGCATTCAGAAACATGAATTCCTTGTGCTGCTCCTAGAAGACATATGATTAGGTGATCCGCGTATACCTGCTCTGCATTGCCGTCAGAATGTTTCAGGATTTTATTCAAATTTGCGATTAACCACACAAGGATTAGAAATTTCTTTTACCTAAATAGTACATACAGTTACTGCCAGTTTCATTTTAAAAAAGGTACGGTTATTGTCTTACTGTCTTACTGACACGTGTGTTTTTTGGGGAACAGTCGAACAGAGCAGGAGGAATCAGGAGACCATGCTACAAGCCAACAACATTTCCAACTAGACAAAGTTAAGCTACATTTTCCTTCAAAAAAAAACTTAAGCTACATTTTGTACTAGATTATCATCTGTTAATCTGCTTGTTTGGACACCCATGTGACAAAAAAAGGACACGTGACTGAAATAGCCCCATTTCCATGCAAGCACTACCCGTTTGTTTGCATTCGTCCAAACGCTATCTTTGGATACTTTGCCCATGAAACCACACAGGCAGAGAGCAAAGCTATCTACAGTAGGACCCAAACAAGGAGCACTTGTTCTTGTTTCCCCTCTTACTGTTCTAAACATTGGTTCCCTCTTCGCTGACACCACTGTATATTATCATATTACCAGGGGAAAATGATATGGTATCTGATGATACACAGTACCGGCATTATTCAGCTTCTTTAGGTGCACGCTTGTATGGACTGTTCATTGTTGCATATTTTCTCTGTACATCTACTAGTAATACAGTAACATCAAATTGTCTTATCTAACTGATTTTATTAGCAACGCAAGTCGATGCAAATCAATCAATCAATCGGCAACAAGAAGAGGGGAAACCAAAGCTGATGCTCTACCACTGATTCAGCAAAAGAGAAATTGCGAAAGCCGCAACAGAAACCACCGTATCTTTACAAGGCATCAAAAGCAAAAGATTATGTTGATGTAAACTTTTAAGGGTTAAGACCCCAAGGCAACCAACCCTACTTGTAACAGATTTTGTGTCACCTCAATTCAGCGGAGACGAAACCAACTTTATGGCTTAATTCCTGATCATGGACCAGTAAATTTACGGCAGCCACTGTTCGAATTCATAAAATAAAATCACAACCATGTACTGCTGGCAATGTTTAAAAAGTAGGAGTATATCAATAGGGAAAAGGCATCATTCCAATAGAAGATGAACAACAATAATGCTAAGGGTGTGTTTAGATTATAGGAAAAAACACTGTAGCATAAGAAAAACACTGTAGCATTCGCTGGGAAACGTGTTTTGTGAGGGAGGAATAGTGAAAAGTTGGAATGAATAGTGAAAAGTTGAAATGAATAGTGAATAGTTGGGAATCTGAACATGGCCTAAGGTGTTTAGATTCCATATATTCACTATTCCTCCCATCACATCCGTCACATCATTTCTCATCCTTTCCTCACTATTCATTGTTAAAGTGTATATCTGCTATAGAAAATCTGCTACAGTATAGAAAATCTGCTACAGAAAATCTCCACATATCTCACCAACTAAACACCCCAGAAAAGAAATACAGTAAATCCCTGAACTTGTAGAGCTGCCACGTTCTCCAGTACCCCTATCATCCACTGCTTGATCCATATAGGCTGAGCTGGAGAAGTGTGAAAATTCATCATCCATCACACTGGCGAAGTGTAGACAGCGGATGGTGATGCCTGATGTGGGCACTCACCACTCATGAAACCATGCACGGAGACCGATGCATGGCACTGTTTGCAAGGGGCAGAGAGAAAGAAAGAGGGAGAGAGAGATTAGGAACTGTTAACAACAACATTTTCCCTTGCCCTGTCCGTCAGCTTTGGGCTTTGATAGCTTTTGGTGCATGCATACGCATGGGCTTTTGGACTTTAGCTTTACCTAGCATTTGGCCCGCTTTAAAGGCGTTGTTTAGACTGTTTTGGATTCTAAAGCTGCCAAGGAGATATAGCCATACACATACACTGTGCTGTGGTAGCAAGGGGCCTGACTGCTGCTGTGTCAGCCTCCCAGGCTCCTCAGCTGCAACGTTTGGACGCTAGCAGCAACTAGCAAAACATTGGCAACCTCTCGGGCTCTCGGCAGTCGGCACACACTGCAATCGAAACATTGTGTGTCCGCTGGTTAGCTCGCGTGTCACAATGTGCGTGTCCCCGGCAAGGTTTGGTTTTGTTTGGATGCATATGCAGGCAAGAGGGATGATGCCCTTGCTTTGAGTTGGGTGTTTTCAATCATTTGCCCCCCTCTGTCACATGTCCTAACCAACACAGCATTATTGCTAGCAGCAGGGTGGGTTTGTCTGGCCTCCTTGTCTACATGGAGATGTGTTAGCGTATGATAATCATAGACAAGCTATTAGGATTGGCTAACTGCATTAGCAACATGTACACTGGCATGTGATGAGATTTTCCATATGTGGGAGTCGTAAACGTCGATGTTCTTTGACTGCATCCAGGACAGAGGAACTAGTTGTAATAACTGTGATGCTTGTGCTCGAACAGGGGACGGATCTTGACACCAATGCCTCTCGCCGACAGTTTTGATCGGCTCAGATTCGTTCCAAAGCGCAGGAACGATGCAGCATCATGGCAAGGTTGGGAAAAAAAATGACAGACATCAAATCAGGCAGAGAGAACAAACCAGGACTGCAACAGAACATAATGATGTTACTGCACAGTGTGCACTAGTACTAGCACGTACTACTAATTCTGTTTATGTTCTTAAGAAATGGTTGTATATACAATTACAATGCGTGCATGTAAACAAGCAGATACTGCTCCTAGCTGCACTAGTATCATTAGGCCTCCTCCAAATTAGGCCTCCTGAAAGGTGGACTCAAACCCGGCTTTTTTCGTTTTTATATTCGATGAATAGTAGAAAGATTTCTGCGCTAGCGCTCCGCTCCGCGCTAGCGGTGAACGTTGCCCGATGGCCTTTTCTCTCACACGCGCGTCTCCCGAGCATGAACGGACTTCTCTCTCCTCTGCGTTTTCTGACTCAAAGAGCTAGCAAGCCGGCTCAGACCTCCTCCAAAGGATCGCTCATAGGCTATCTCTTCATTTTTTTTTTATTCTGTAAACAGTAGCGAAACAGCGCTCGCGCTGCGAAGCGCTAGCGCGCACGTCCTCCGAGGCTCCGACACAGCGCTCTCTCACTGCTGCGAGCTGGTACGTACACTGTGGCGTCAGTTTCACTGTGCTGAGGAGATAGCTCGCTGGCTCACCGTTGGAGGAGGCCTCAGCGTTAGAGGAGGCCTTAGGCTATCCCCAACCCTTCATGTCAGATGGTGTCCATAATATTTAATAACCCTCCATGTCAGCAAATTAGTGATGTGGCAAGTGAGTTATTGAGGAAAGAGAAGAAAAGAAGAAGAAACGGTGTCTCACGCACAACCCAGTGTCGATGGGAGATCCAAAGCGCGAAGACACACGGTGGAGCGAGCGGCGTTTCCTCCCAAAGCATTTTGTGGGCCCATCACCTGGAGAACGCAGCCACCCACCATGGATGCGAAGCTTGACGCCGCCCTTCTGACGAACGCAGAGACCTTGGTGGTCGTACTCGCTGCTCGTCGTCCTGTGGCCGTCTGCTTCCATGCGTCCTATCACCACCTGCTAGCAGTGGGAAGAGGGCTCGCCGCCGGCGGCAGGCAGCACGAACAACGACACCCACCTGCTCGCCGCTGCCCTTCTGCTCAATCTCAGGATTAACAACAAAATCAGCTGAGTTTTACTTTTTCAGCTCAATCGCTAGCTCCAAGGATGTGGCTTTGCGAATTGACTTTGATTGCCTTCTAATTTTGCTAATGGACATGACGCAAGTAGAGATGGATTAATTTGAGGAGAGAAGAAAGGATCTGCATGTTCGATACAGGGAAGACCGGAAGAGATAACGGGGAGGAGAGAGAGGAGAGGGAAATTTACTATGGGTCTATCTATAGAAATTATAGGTTGTGGGGGATGGTTTCTAAAGATGATGTCTTTTTTATGTGGCAATTATCCTGGCTGGCTGCTGCCGCGCACAAATAGGCAGACGGCAACACGCGTAAAAGACGCATCTCAGTCAGGGTTTACAAATCCGGTCCGGTAATCCGAACCGCCGGCCGACGGTAGCGGTTTACCGGACCGGTTTGACCGGTAACCGGTGGAAAACGGTTGAATTCAAATTTTGAATTCAAATCCCACGTGCAATCGGTTTTGGGCGGCTTACCGTCGGTTTGACCGGTTACCGACCGGTTTCAGCCGGTTACCGACTGGTTTGAGTCGGTTTTGTGGACACCCCAAAACCGCTCGGTTTTAACCGGTTACCGACCGGTTTGAACCGGTTCGAGGGACAGCAAAAAATTGGCATGAAATATGCGTAAATTAAGGAAAAAAATAACTAAAAATATAGACAAACATCCATACATATAATTGTACATACAAACATAGTACAAATGTCCATGCAAATAGTTCAGTAGTCCTCTGATACAAATAATTGTTAATACAAATAGTTAGTTTAGTAGTCCTCTCATACAAATAATTGTTCAACGGTAGCATCGCGAGGCCATTTCATACTCCGCGATGGACATCACATTCAAACCCTGCCTTACAAGCAACTCAGCTTTGAACTCCTGCCAAGTTTGGCCCGTCCAGGCCGATGTCGTCTGCCATTCCTGAAGTAGCATATTATACCAATGGGGATCTTGCCATTCGTACACCCATCTCATCGGTGGCTGCATGCTCAACTCCGGTATAGGATAGTGGTAACTAGACTGTGAGGATTCCCTGTAGGAGGAGCTAGAAGAGAACTGTGGAGAGTCGTAATCCGTCGGTCCAACCGTTCTCCAAATTATATTCGGATCGAAATGAACTAGGTACGGGGTTACCTTCCGCAAATATGCAGAATCTTGAGATCTTCCAGTCGCATCAATAGACTTGTGGAACCACATGACCCCATTGCAATATATCAAAAAGTTAATGACACTCATCTTTGTCGGCCCAGTCTACGAATCACACATCAACGTGACGCCGAACATAGGCCACTCTGCCTGAAACTTTGCGTACTGAACCTGCAAGTCTCGCTCGTTTTGATCCAGGTACTTGCCATCAATATCCAGTCCAGTGGGTGACGCGATACCTTCACCTGCAAAACATATGGCAGTCATGAGATTAGATCTAAACATGTAGTTGCGTAGATATTATTTTGGCTGGAAAGAAAACATACCCCACTTCTGTGTCTGTCTGACCGCACTGACAAAGTATGGACTGTCAGCTTGTCTTCCAGGAACTCCCGCAGTATGGAAAAACTTTGACCAAGCTCTCCCAATAGCTTCCTTTGCATTCTTACCCTTCTGCGTCCATGAGCCTGTGTCAATCCTTGGCTGCGTCGATCCACGCGCCGAACCTAAGTTGTAGTCCGTCACCCCAGGAGTCTGCCTCGCTGAAGTTGCCCTTCGAAGCATCCTCTGCAACGTACCCTCTCCCCTCGTACCACTACCCCCTCCATGCTCGTATGCACCTCCTCTCTGTTGCACCCCGCGACGGAACTCCTCTTCCGCTCTTGATTGGTTCAGGGCACGCTGCAGCTCAGCCTCCTCATCATATGCTTCATCTCCACCAGGATAGTTACCTTCCGCTGCAGCCTTCTCCTTTCTCAACTTCTCTTGAGCACGTTGAGCAGTTAGCTTCTTTGCCCTTTCAAGGTCACGCTGAAAGTACTCACGCACCTCCTTTGAAACCCTATCACAATGGACGACCTCCGTCCCGCGCCCTGCCAAATGTTGTTTCAATCTAGTGGCACCACCGCCTGCCTTGGACTTATGACAATAGTTGCATCTCCAACCGGGGTGAAGACTTTCACCGTGTTCCCATACAACATCTTTCTCTCTGCCAGACATTGCGTATCTACAAACATGGAACGAACATAAACATATCAATGTCAACTTGACAACACATAGCTATATCACAATACTTAAATCCTACATCCATTTCCTTATTTCCAAAATCACAATACCCTACATCAAAATGTACATACATGGCTACAAATCACTAGATCCACTTCATACATTCTAAAATCACTTGGATGCAATCAAAATATACCTAAATATCTCCATCACTACATCCATTTCATAATTTCATAGATCACAATAGCCTAAATCATTGAAACCCGCATCAAATTCATACCTCACCCGCGGTCGGGCGGTAACCGCCAAAACCGAACGGGAACCGCTCGTACCGGAGCGGTTTGCCGGCGTCTGGAGCCAGGAACCGGAGCGCCGCAAACCGGAGCGGTTAGCCGCTCAAACCGAGCGGTAACCGCTCGTACCGGCGCGGGATCCGGTCGCGCGCGGCGGTTGCGCGGCTGGGGCGGTTTTTCGCCCGAGCTAAAGCTCAGCTGCGCGGGGGGGAGTGAGGCGGTGTTCTGGGGGGTGAGGGGGGCGAGGGGGGGGGGTTATTAGGGTTTACGCGAGTTGGGCCGAGTTGGGCCGAGCGGTTTTTTTCTTTTTCTTTTTTTATTTAACTTGTATTTCGCGAAAAAAATAGCAAATGACCAAATATTTGAGAAATTTTGACACCAATAGATCCAGCACACCATGAAGTATTTTTAAGAATTTTTATCCGATTTTTCGAATTTTTAAATTCAAATTTGAAATTTTTGAATTCCACCGGTTTCAAACCGCCCCGAACCGCTACCGGTCCGGGGCGGTTCGACCGGTAACCGCGGTTTTCGGACCGGTTCCCGCGAATTTTTTAACCCTGATCTCAGTACTATCAAAGGCGCGTGTCTGGCTTCGTCCCCAACTTTGTGTTCCACCACCTGATCGCTTTGGCTTCCCCTCCTTTTCAGGGGATTGGGCTGTCGACCCGCACGATCTGTGCAGCCGCATCACCGGCGGCAGCCATGCCCACCTGCTGGCAGCTGGCTGCTACGGCTGCGTGCCCTGCGGTTGGACTGCAAAAGAAAATACTTTTAAAAAATTGTATAACCATAGTAACTTTAAATCATTTTTTGAAAATTATTAATAAAGCAAATCATAACAAAATATAGGATATTTCTTATAATTGTTTGAATAAAATAAGTGTTAAATTTGAAGTAAAAAAATCAAATGAATGATAAATGGAGAGAGTAAATCATACTACCAAAACCTTCGTCTTTAAATTTTTTATAAAAAAACATACAAATATGACGATCTTATAACTCTTACAATCATATCTATTATATCTCTAACATTAATTTTATAACTCTTATAATCATATCTATTATATCTCTAATATTTCCTACATCCGTAGCTACCTCTGACATTATAAAAAATAGCTTAAAATAAAACTCTAGATATCCAAATTATTACCAAACTTTCACATTACAAAAGATAAACTAAAATAAGTCACTAATCTTTGTCTAAATTACCCATTACCCATATATACCATTAAGGTAAAGAAAAAAAATATATAAACCAACACCCCAGATTTGCATCTAAATTACTACGTCAAAATCAGAAATCAGAAAAAAAAACAACCTCCAAGCCTACATCTAAATTACCTAAATATGTCAGTATAACAAAGAATATCCTAAAGTGCAATGACATATATTTCTAAATTGCATGCATTGGTAATAGATAAAATAGAAAAATATTAACTTATGGCGTACACATATGATGCCTGCCTCCAAGTAAATCATGTATGCAATTCGCTAAAAAAGACAACATGTATGCAAATGTAGAGGAAGCGATGACAATACATATTTTCAGACACGCGTAGCTTAAGCTAATGACTCATTTAAACTAATGTCAAATAAATGTGAATCCAAGAGAATTCAAAACAAATTATGAAATGTGGTGAAGTTTAATTTCTAGCTGAAGCCTATCACAACCGGATAACTTAGACTGATTTAACTATTTATACATTGTATTCGGCATGGACTTTGTGTGCTAATTTTGTATCTCATGTCGATGAAAATTATTCTTAAAATTTTTATTTCTGAATTATGATACATATTGTCGGGTCCCTGTAAAAGGGGTACCCCAACTTAGGCCCAGAACTACTCAATAACAAGGCCCACAAACGAAGTTGGCCTGGCTCCGTAGCCCAGCAAAGGCCCATCACAACAAACATCGCCGCGATGTCCGTCCCGCTTGAAGACCCTCGAGCGAAGATGTCCGTGACGATCGAGCCCAGCCGCGCTCGAGGGGAACGTTCGCCCTCGAGCGTGCGTTTCTGCCACGTTCGAGGCTCAGCAGCCGCGCTCGAGGGGAACGTCCACCCTCGAGCGGGCGTTTCCGTCACGTTCGAGGCTCGGCAAGCTCGAGCTTGCGGGCCAAGCTCGAGCTTGCCGCGCCGGGAACGGCGCCCGAGACTCTGCGACCATCATCACCGATCATAAATGACTCCTCCGCGGTCAAAAAAGAGGATTCACTGCACCACGCCACCGCCCACGCTGCGGAGAAGACATCGGTCAAATCCACCTGGCGCGGTGGATTCTGATCTGACACGGCACGGGCCGGTCCTGGCAGTGGCACTGTGCCAACCACTCCTTTGACTCTGCTTGCATCAGATGCGCTACCATCCTCGAAGCGGCCCTCGAAGGAAGCTACGGAGGTTCGATCCGGACGCCGTACTCAAGTTGCCACCCTCGAAGTCATGAACTGTCACAAGGGGAACATCACGTCAACCACTGTCATGTCGTCAGCCGGAGTTGGAAGGCGCGATTCTCGCTCACATCGTGCGCGGCATGGGCAGCACAGTGCACTTAGCAGCGTCAGCACCACGAACACATGTACTCTCACGCCCTCCCTCTTACATCTATAAAAAGGGAAGGGATGCCCATGCAAAGGGCAAGAAGGAAGCAAAAAGAACTTGAACACACAGCAGGTTCACACCACAGAACACCCACAAACGCACTTAGCCACCGAAAAGCCCAGGGACTTAGGAGTTCATCTTCTTCTCCCACCTTGCTTGTAACCCCCTACTACGAGCAACACGAAACCGGTGCTCCGCACCACTGCTGGACGTACGGGGCCGGAACCAGGATAAAAACACCCATCTCTCCCCCCGCCATCGGGGCAACGAGTGGTTAGCATCGCAATCACTAGTTTGTGCCGGTGTGACCAAATCAGGCACCGACAGTTGGCGCGCCAGGTAGGGGCCAAGCGCTGCGCAACTCTCGTTCCCGATGGCGAGCTTCAACCAAGGACGACCCCCGCTGGGCGAAAGCAATCTGCTCCCAGCGGGGCAAGAGATCCAGTTCGGGAGCTTACGGTTCCAGGCATGTGGCGACGGTTACCACATGCGCATCCTCCGGGAGGAACCGAGCAACCAGCTGGAGCCACCTCAACTGCCACTGGCAGCACCGCGACGACGGAGTCGTCCTGGACCTCGCGTATGACGAGCGCACGCTGCGAGGCGCGCCACCGACGTCAGCTTCCCTCTTCCCGCGAGGGAAGGGGAGATCCCACGATCAGGGTCACGGGAGAGGGCTGCTCCCTTCCTCCCGGGACCCATTTCTGCACCACGTGCAACGACGGCACGTCCCTATCCCTACGGGCTACGCGGCCCTACGGCCACGTACGCCTCGCTCATTGTGGTGGACCACTCCGAAATTATTCCAAGTTAAGTACCTTGGGACCACTAATCACGTAGTCAGGCACTTAATCCGGAATAAGCTGGAGTGCCGTAGGATTAAACCCGATTAAACCACGTACTTTTCTCGATCGGAACAACAGCACGCCCACACGAAGGTGAGTTCCAGAGATTACAACATTCCACAAATTAACTTACACACATAGATATCACAAGTTATTACAAACCGAGTTCAAATTTAAATCAGAGTTCAAAGTCTTGCAGCGGAAATAAAAGTTTCATAGCAGCGGAATTTAAAAGTTCATTGCAGTGGAAGAAGATAATCTAACGACGATACAGATAACACCGTGCTGAAGCCGGCCACGATGCTACTCCTCCCGATCCTCGGCAGAGGACGGAACCCATTCGATGTGCCAGCCAGGGGGAATCTGGACGGGCCAAGTCAAAGCATCGACATCCAAAGGTATACCTGTAAAATAATGCCACAAGCAAGGCTGAGTATACTAATACTCAGCAAGGCTTACCCGTCGGGTGAAAACTACATCACCGACATCTAGACAATGAAGGGCTTCTGGGCTAGTGGGTTTGTTTGCCAAAAAGCAACTAAAGTAAGTCCTTGCTTTCAAGTTTTAGCATCATATTCTAGTAAATTTAACCATTCTAGATTAGCATCCTTTCTAAGCATACAAGTGGTGCAATACAATTTAATTCATACAACAAGTTCATCAATCTCAAAGTTTCACTTGTTACTCAATGTAGCAAGGCGGTCAAGCAGTCTCATTAACCGCGAGAAGCGGACAGTTCGAACCGAATTTCTGCTACCTGGCCAGGGGAAACCCAACACACACGGATACTCTGCTTGCTATAAAAGGTACAAGCATTTCCCAACCTTTCCCATCGATCCACAATTCGGAACCGGGTCCATTTCCTTAGGATAAAGGTTTACTGCTTCACTCACAGTCTCACGCATATATCCACAAGTGTACGGCAGGGGAAAACAAAGTTTCCAAGGAGAGATGGCTATCGGCCCTAGCTGCTTCAATCTGGTACCGGGCTTACCGGCTCCCATATACCGGCATGCATGTGGTACGTTCAAAAACTTGACACACTCAACCACACATTTCGACCTTAATCAATTATCATACACGGACGGGAGATCTACATCTATCACCCCGCCCGTCAATCCTTATGATTCCAACATAAGTAAAGACAAGCAATTCCTATGTCTCGCGAGTGACAGGAAATCACTCGACTTGTAACGGACCTAAAGCAATGCCCTATCGATCCTGACATACTAGTGTTGCAAGTCATAGGTACTAGGAAATGTGCAGCTAAGGTATTCAATCAACTCCTTGAACGTAAATGCACAAGCATAGAGAAGTCATAATGCATAATTGGTAAAGGTTAGGTTATGCTCCGGGGCTTGCCTTCCTGCTCGGACTGGGGGTTAGCCTCCGGGTTGGTCACTTCTACACCGGCACCTTCCTCCGGGACTCCTTCCTCGTCTGCGGGGATGAGGTGGTAGTTGCCGTCCGGGATGGCGCCTTCTACATGAGATGCATGGTTTAAGGCGGCTGCCTATAGATTCTAAGATTAGGGCCTTTGAAGGCCATATTCACCTAGACATGCTTAAGCATTACTATTTTCTTCACAAAAGCAAGGTGTAGGTGTGGAAAAGTTTTATTGATTTCGATGGTGATTGTGTACATATATAAAAGAATTCTATTTATTTCTTCACCAATTAGGGTGTTGTTCTGGATTTTCAGATTTTAACCACTTTTATTCTAACTAATTAACCAAAAGGTTTATTCTTTTTATATAAATCAAATTCCACCTAGATTCCTTCCTATTTTTGTTTCTCCACTTCTGCTCAACATTTTTATCTATAAACTTTATGACAGCTACTAGAGTATAAGAGCTAAGCTCACTCCAAAATTTAGCTAATTTTGAGCTACACATAATTTATTAAAAATATAACAAGTTGCTGCCAGCAGAAATGAATTTAATTCATATAAAATTAAAAATTCATCCATTTCACAAGATTTTCCTACCAAAGCTAGTCACAAGCATGAGGAGGGCTCTGGCCAAGTGGTGGCTCAAAATAACCCTTGGGTAGTCCTCAATGAATTTCTATCCAAAATCACATATTTATTTGTTTGTTATTCTAAACAAAGCAAAAATTAAGTTTTTCATTTTTAACAGGTGTGGTAACAAGGTTTTAGTCCTCTGGAGAAAAATGGTGATTTTTCACTGCACAGATTATTTTTAATGATTTCTGCACTGCAGAAAGACAGGAAACACATTTTAATTCATAACTGGAGCTACATTGCATATTTTTAGGTCCCCTTTGGACACAAGCTGTCCAAAGTCACTACCCACAACATATCCAAAGCTCAACCCTAGCGAAGCTCTGGATTTGAAATGGTGCACAACTTTCAATTTTCCTAGTTTGAATTTTAATTCAAAAACAGTGCATCAAAAGTATAAACATGTCTAATAGAGATTGTAGTTTAGACTCTCACGAATCCAGGGAGTATTTTTGTGCATTTTTCTGATTTTTGTACGATTTTTAACGGATTTTACAAGATTCGGGAAAATCAAATCTAGGTTTAAGAATCTATTTTCGCAGGGAACCCTAGAACTTTCAAAACTTTGCGAACGAGTCCCTGAACTTTTGCACAGAGACCCCTAGACAAACGAAGAAGATGAACTTCGGTCCCTGGGACCTCGCCGGAGTTGCGCCGGCCAAACGACGGCGAACTAGGCTCGGGGAAGTGGGGGAAAAGGATCCTGGGCTCACCACGAGTCGTTTGGGGACGGTTTGGAGGCCGGGGATGGTCGGGGTTGCGCCGGCGACGAGGTGGTGGCGGCGCGGCCGCCGCGGCTTCTACGCCGGTGAGCTCGGGGTCGTTCGTGGAGGTTCGAGGGGTCCTAGAGCACCAGTGGAGCTCGAGGAAGCCAATGGCGTGCTCGGTTGACCTCGGGGACGGCCCGGAGTAGGGGCTCGACGTGCGGGTGCTCCGGCGGCCGGAATTTGCGATTTGGGGGAAATCTCAAATTCACGCCGGAGAAGGGACAATAGCTTGGGGAAAGTGGGGGGAAATGGAGCTGGAGTAGAGGGCTAGCTCCGTGCGGGACGAATTTGGGAATGGTGGAGCGTGGACGGGGAATTTCTCGGCGAAGCTCGAGTTGGTTCGCGCGGCGCGAGGAAGAAGAAGATGGGGGAACGCGCGAGGAGCTGAACTGAAGCAGTGAGCGAGTGAGTGGAGTGTGAGAGGGGCTCGGTGGGAGGCTTGGGCACGCGAGAGTGGCACAGTGCGGCCTTGGGAGCGAGCGAGCGGAGTAAAGGCCGACGCGACGCGCCATTGATGCTCTGGGAGCTAGGGCAGCGCGCGAACGGCTCGGTCGGCGAGGGGGATCGTTGCGTGCTGCTCTAGGATCGTCTACAGGGCGTGTTGGCGTGTAGTGGGAGGAGAATTGCGGCCTGCAGAGCTCTCAGCGCGACGCGAGCGCGCGCGCGACCGCGGCGGCGCGCGACCGCATGATGGCGCTCCGCGGCGCGAGGCGAGGCGAAGCGACGGCGGCGAAGTGATGGCTCGGGAGTGGCCGGACAAGGACTAGGCGACAAGCGCCAGCGTCCGCCGCGGCTTGGCCAGCTCAGCGCCGCCTGCGCCGCTCGCCGGCCACGTGGCGGCCGAGCTCCGGCCGGCGCAGCGCGCGCCAGGGGCACTGTAGCCTGCCCGTGGAGCTCCGATTTCAAATTCGAATTTTCTCCAAAAATTTGAACTGAACTTGAAAAAGTGTGAAAATAAAAGTTGGAGTTTGGAAGATGGGACACAACTTTCTTTTTGGGGTGAACTCGAAATTCTAAGTTTTTCATGCTCAAACAACCCAAAAACAAAAAGGTGCCCAGAACGGTAATTTGAGTTTTTGAGGGACTAAACTGAAAAATTTTCAAAAGTTCCAAACAGTGACTAGGGATTATTTGTGATGACAAACAACTTTTATTTTTGGTGATTTTCAAGTTTAGTACAAAAATCTCGAGTTTTCAGTTGGTGCCAAACAACCCTTGCTTTTGGAGTTTAAATTTGAATTTTTGATGGATTTTTGAATTTCAACCATAATACCCTGTTGCATTGATTTTAATTGCACTTTTTAATCCTTTTGACATCAGAGATGTCACAGCCTATCCCCCTTAAAAGGAATCTCGTCCCGAGATTCGAGTAGACTTAGGGATAAAGAGGGGAAAGAAATACCTCGGCTCATGGAAGGATGTCGGGGAAATTCTTCCTAAGATAGCCCTCGGTCTCCCACGTGGCTTCATCTTCGGAGTGATGACTCCACTGAATTTTGTACATTTTAACTCCCTTCCTTCGTGTTTGTCGCTCTTTCTCATCGAGGATCTTAACGGGATGCTCATCATAAGAGAGATCCGGTTCGACCGAGAGTTCCTCTTGTTCAACGACCTCGGTCGGAACACGAAGACACCTCTTGAGTCGAGAAACATGGAATACGTTGTGTACAGCTGAAAGTTTCTCGGGAAGTTTCACTTGATAGGCTACCGGCCCACATTGCTGAGTAACTTCATACGGGCCGATATAGCGTGGTGCAAGCTTTCCTCTTAGTCCAAATCTTTGCACACCCTTGGTTGGGGAGACTTTAAGATACACGTGGTCACCTACTTCAAATTGAAGTGGCTTCCGCCGTTGATCAAAGTAGCTCTTTTGCCGCGACTGGGCGGTCTTCAAATTCTCCCGAATGATCCTAACCTTTTCTTCTGCTTCCTTCACAAGGTCAGGGCCATAAGTGTACCTCTCGCCTGCCTGGGACCAACACAACGGGGTCCAACATCTTCTACCATATAAGGCTTCGAAAGGTGCCATTTTAAGACTCGCTTGGTAGCTGTTGTTATAGGAGAATTCGGCCAGTGATAGACATTTCTCCCAATTCTTCCCATAATGAATAACACAAGCTCGAAGCATATCCTCAAGTATTTGATTTACCCTTTCCGTCTGCCCATCAGTCTGTGGGTGATATGCTGAACTACGGATCAGTTTGGTGCCTAGGGACATTTGCAATTGTTCCCAAAAGCGTGCTACGAACGGAGCGCCACGATCTGAAATTATCGTCTTGGGTACCCCATGTAGACAAACGATCCGCTCCAAATAAATCTCCGCGTACTTCTTAGCAGTGTAAACGGTATTGACTGGAATAAAATGGGCGGTCTTGGTAAGGCGATCCACAATTACCCAAATAGAATCGTGCCCCTGAGGGGTTCTGGGAAGTCCAACAATAAAATCCATGCTTATATCTTCCCATTTCCATGAGGGAATAGGTAGAGGTTGAAGCGTGCCTGCTACCTTCAAGTGGCTGGCCTTAACCCGCTGGCATGTGTCACATTCCGACACATATGTGGCAATTTCTCGCTTCATTCGAGTCCACCAAAAGTTTTGTTTCAAATCTTGGTACATTTTGGTGCTGCCGGGATGGATAGAAAATTTAGAGAGATGTGCCTCATCCATAATCTTCCTCCGGAGTTCTGTGTTTTTGGGCACCACGAGGCGATGTCCAAACCACATCACTCCCTGCCCATCTACCCGGAAACACTTGTACTTCTCTTTCACCTTCTCCTTAGACAATTTCCTTTTAAGGATTTTAATGCTCGCGTCATTTAATTGGGCTACAACAATCTGGTCGTGCAAGGTTGGTTCCACTGCAATATGGCTGAAATACCCGTGTGGAACAATCTCTAAATTGAGCTTTGCCATTTCGTGACACAGGGTGTCAGCGTAGGACTCCACGGAAAGACAATGACAATGAGCCTTGCGGCTTAGTGCATCCGCAACTACATTAGCCTTCCCGGGGTGATAATGCACACTGAGGTCATAGTCCTTTGCTAACTCCAACCATCTTTGCTGTCTTATGTTCAAATGTGCCTGAGTGAAGACATATTTGAGGCTCTTGTGGTCTGTGTATATGTTGCAGGGAACACCCATCAAATAGTGTCTCCACATCTTGAGAGCATGAATAACCGCTGCTAACTCAAGATCATGCGTGGGATAGTTTTGCTCATGAGGCCGAAGTGCTCGAGAAGCATAAGCAATGACTCGGTTCTCTTGCATGAGAACACAGCCAAGACCGGTGCCTGATGCATCGCAATAGACATCATAGGGCTTGGTGCAATCGGGCTGAGCCAAAACTGGGGCTGAAGTTAAATGCCTTCGCAAGGTGTGGAAAGCTTCATCACATTTGTCATTCCACTCAAATTTGACTCCCTTCTTCAAGAGTTCGGTCATGGGCTTCGCAATCCGAGAGAAGTCCGGAATAAAACGGCGGTAATAACCGGCTAAACCCAGAAAACTCCGAATCTCGTGGACAGAGGTAGGTGGTTGCCAATCTAGCACCTCTTGCACTTTGGTTGGATCCACGGATATACCATCCTTGGAAACCGTGTGACCTAAAAACTTCACGCTCTCTAACCAGAATTCACACTTGGAGAACTTGGCGTAGAGCTGGTGATCTCTCAGCCTTTGAAGAACAATGCGAAGATGCTCAGCATGCTCTTCCTCATTCTTAGAATATATAAGAATGTCGTCAATGAAAACCACCACAAACTTGTCTAGTTCAGACATGAAGACCGAATTCATGAGGTACATGAAGTAGGCTGGGGCATTGGTGAGTCCAAAAGACATAACCAAGAATTCATAAAGTCCATAACGTGTGGAAAAGGCAGTCTTTGGAATGTCACAAGGCCTGATTTTGATTTGGTGATAGCCAGAGCGAAGGTCAATCTTGGAGAACACTCTAGCGCCAGCTAGTTGGTCAAACAAGATGTCAATACGGGGGAGTGGGTACTTGTTCTTAATAGTTACCGCATTGAGAGGCCGGTAATCAATACACAACCTCAAGGAATGGTCCTTCTTCTTTACAAAGATAGCGGGACATCCCCAAGGTGATACACTTGGACGAATGAAACCCTTATCTAGCAGTTCTTGGAGTTGAATTTTTAATTCAGCCAATTCATTGGGTGGCATTCTATATGGTCTCTTTGATATAGGTGCTGTGCCAGGTTGTAGTTCAATCACAAATTCAATGTCCCTATCCGGCGGCATCTCTGGTAAGTCATCCGGAAATACATCGGCATACTCACATACCACCGGAATGTCCTTTAGTTGGGTTTCGCCCATGGTATAAGCACACGCATCGACGCAAGTCCGTTGTGGCAGATATAGCACACTCGGGCCATGCGTAGGCGAGTTTATCTCAACAACTCGTTCCGCAACATCTAGGACAACCTTATGTTGAGTCATCCGATTGGCTCCTAACACGATATCAATTCCTTCCATACCAAGCAGAATCAAATCAGTAGGAAATGTTTTACTTCCCAGCCTGATTGGAACTTTTCGTGTGACTTGGTTGGATGCAATTTTTCCTCCCGCAGTTGAGATCACATACGATGAGTTGGTATGGTACGATTTTAATCCGCATTTCACGTGAAATCTTGTGCTTATAAAACTATGTGTTGCCCCGGAATCAAATAATATCACAGCAGGTTGAGTGCAGATAGGGAAGGTACCAGTCATGTCTGGGGCTCCCTCGGGTAGGTCGGCCAAGGTGGTGTAGTTGAGCCGCCCTTGTCGAACCTGCACACGCTGCTGCTGCTTGCCCTTGCCTTGCTGATTTCCCGGGCGCTGATTCTGTTGCTTGTTCTGCGGGCAATCCTTGATAAAGTGATCTTTGCTCCCACACTTGAAGCACTGATAGCCGGCTCCAGGGCGAGCTGGCTGCTGTGCATTCTGCCTCGGTGCTTGCTGCTGCTGCGGCGGTGGAAAACGGAACGTGTTAGGCTGTGGTGGCCTAGCAACCCATCCACCTCCCTGAGGTGTCCTGGACTGTCCCTGTGGTGCAGCCGGGGGAACCAAGCGGAACCTCTGTGGCTGCGCGCTAGACGGTCCAGCGGGAGTCTTCCTCTTCTTCTCCGCCTTGTGCACCACATTGGCGTCTTCCTGGGCGATGGCAAGGTTCACGAGATCGCCGTACGTGGCAGCACGAGTGGTGGCCAACTGTGCCTTCAACTTGGTGTTAAGGCCACGTCGGAACCTCTCTAGCTTCTTCTCGTCCGAGTCAACGTGATGACCCGCGTAGGGGCACAGAGCATTGAAGACCTGGGCGTACTGCAGTACCGTGTGAGTACCCTGGGTCAGCGCCAAAAACTCATTCAGCTTCCTTTCTACCAGACCGGCCGGAATGTGATGAGCCTTGAATGCAGCCTTGAACTCATCCCACTCAACTACATGACCCTCCTGCTGCAGGGCCAGGTAGTTCTCCCACCAAAGGAGAGCTGGGCCGCGGAGCTGCTGCGCCGCGAACACGACCTTGCGGTTGGGGGTGCAAGGCGTCGCCAGAATGGTGAACTTGGACTCGATGGCTCGAATCCAAGTGTCGGCCTCCAAGGGCTCATCAGCTCGAGAGAAAATCGGCGGGTGCGTCGCCAGAAAATCCTCGTATCTGGCCACCTGAGGCTGAGGGGCCCGTTGACCTCCCTGCTGAAGCATCTGCTGCTGATGCTGCAGGTTCCGGAGAATCTCCGTTTGCGTGGCATACAGCTGCTGCCACGTCGGAGGTTGCTGCGGTGGAGGAGGTGGCGGTGGCTGTTGCTGCCCCTCTGGCCCCTGCTGGTTAGCGTTGGAGCCACTAGCGTCGTGACCGCTGCGGGTGATTGCCATCTGCAGTAGGGACTTGTATTAGCCACATTTCATAAGCTTGCATAATAAATGACAAGATAGAATGTGACAACATATTGAAGTATACTGCGCAGAATGACACATCAGCACGCAGTTCGGAAGAAAAATCATATCTCCCAACAGGAAACAAGTCAAATGCTCCCATTCGGTCAGTAGCTCGAAAATTTCATGCTCTACAACTTTCATGTTGGGCTCAGAATCAAATTCGGACTGGAACTAAGCCGAAAAATTCAATCTTTAGCTCTCTGCATTTGCTGTTTTTCAGCAGGCCGAGCTGTAGTGTTTTGGTTGCCATTTTTAATTCGCTTAACCAATGGGGTTTCAATTTGGTGATCATTTTGTTTGACAAATTCCAAACAACTTTGTAGTTCACATCACAGCCCAGAAATGAAAGGAAAACCCCTCAATAATTAAAACAAGGTTAGCTGCAGAATGTTTTCAACGCAGCTAAAACACTTCATCAAGTTTTACATCACAACCACACCATTAAGTTACATTGCCACCAAAAGAAAAAAGGGGAGCTCAACTCCATCTAGCCTATTACAACATGAAGCCAAAATCTAGGCCTAGCGGAGGAGTACTTGCTACTACCATTCTAAAATCATCCAAATCGTTAGCGGTAGCCTCGCTGCCCATAGGTGAAGGTGGAGCTGGAAGGGGCGGCATGTCATCCTCGGTGTCCATGTCGGAATCGGGGGGCCTCTCCTTCACCATCCACATCCCCTCCTTGCTGCTCAAGAAGGTGCTGAGCGTCGTGGGCGGCGAGCATAGCATTGGCATGCTCCAAGGTACCGTGTACCTCCTCAAGCTCATCTCTAGTTTGTGCTAACTCATTCTGGGTGTTGTTGTGTGCAATCTGGAGGTCGTTCAGTTGCCTCCCCAAGTCAGCAATCATGGCATCCCTAGTGGTCACCTCAATGGACAAGGAGGTCCTCTCAACCCCTATGTCACGGGCGCGAGCGGACATGTCCATGGCAAGATTGAGCATCTCGCTCAGCGACCGACCAAGAAGTGCCTGCAACCGGTGATACGCCCGCATCCACCTCATCATCAAGGCGGTTGCAGCGACGGGGTTCTCCGCCATCCTCAGAGGGGAGCTAAGGTAACGCCTCATCCAGTGGGGATCATCCGGCTGAGTCGGTGGGAATAAACCCAGCAACGGGTGCTCAACCAACTCCTGGTTCTGAGCCACAAAGGAGCTAATGCCATTCAAGGCAGCTAGCTCGCACGTTGTCTCCATGTGGTGCCCGTGAACTTCCACCATCCAGGTGGGGGAGCTAGGACACGGCGGGTGGCGGTATACCACCAACCGCACACGGGAACGAACCACACCTCGGTCTCGGATAATAGTCCTCTCGTACTGTGGCGGTGTAGGGTAGCCAAGTGCCTGTAGAACCGACCACAAGATGCTAGGGAAGCCTTCCCATCCCAAGCAATCAGAGAAGGACACGTCGTTGGGGTAGCTAGCCAGGTCAGCGAGGGCGTCCATCTGAACCAAAAGAAAGAGGGGGCAAGGGTGAGAACCGGTTAGCGCCAAGGAATAAAAACAGATTCTGTGCAGGGTGGTAAAAATTACAAAACTCGAAATCTACAAGCTCAAAAATTCCCAAATTTGGCCAGAATATTGTTTAATTAATTCCCAACAAGTTTCATGTTGGAGGTTTGAGCAGAAACTGTCGTGAAGATGGTGTAAAAATTCATTTTTATCTCACTGTCCCCAGAAATTTCCAGCAGACAGGGGGTTGCCACTTTTAGCATAACTCCGTTTTACTGATCCATTTCCATTAAAATTTCTCCAGCATATACTTCATAATATTTGACAACTTCCGTGTTGAACACTTTTTCATTTGACAAAGTTTTCTGTTTCGAATTAACGGGTGCAAACAGATTGTTCCCAGCAGGATTTTGGGGTTGTGAGTTCAATTTCTTTGATGATGATTCAATTTGGTCATGTGTTAAATCGATATTAATTCAGTGAGATGCAATGCATGAGCGGCCTATTCGTTCTTAATAACACACATGCCATAACTTTTGGCTTACGAAGTTAGTGCCGGTGGCTAGGCAATATCCGTCTCTCCCTATATTATCTAGCCGACTTTGCTAACCGTCTCAACATACGGATTCGCGGTTAGGGTACCTGCAGAAAATTCCATTCCAGAGCAATATAATCAACCTTCGTGCCAGCACTCACGAAAGCGTCTCCATTCATTACCACCCACTATAGAGGTGGCACCCCGAACGTTTAAACATTGAACGGGCAAATGTTCATATGTTACCAAGGCAACATATTGACAGTTTCATACGCTATTGAAAATAGCGTATTGACTTTGTGCCGCCATCATATTTGCATATGATGCCGTGGTACGCTACAGCAATCGCCGTACCTTGCGCCCACCATCCTATCTATTTTCATACGCCATCACAGCGTATTGACTATGTGCCGCCACTATATTTTCATATAGTGCCGTGGTACGTTACAGCAATCGCCGTGCCTTGCGCCCACCATTGCGTAAAGTAAATGACAGAATGAATGTGCTGGAAGTCAGTATAATATACTATTTGCCACCTATCATATTCGTGATCCCTTAACCCACATAGGCCTTCACGCTCTAGGTAACATCCTTGCGTCCTAACAATAACCCTCCTTCGCAAAACGCGTCGGAAGCACGAGTTGGCAAGTTTTATTCAAAAATCGTTTTATTAAAGGTTTGTTGCTCTCTCAAGTGCGCTGCTTCGGCTCTGATGCCAGCTGTGGCGGACCACTCCGAAATTATTCCAAGTTAAGTACCTTGGGACCACTAATCACGTAGTCAGGCACTTAATCCGGAATAAGCTGGAGTGCCGTCGGATTAAACCCGATTAAACCACGTACTTTTCTCGATCGAAACAACAGCACGCCCACACGAAGGTGAGTTCCAGAGATTACAACATTCCACAAATTAACTTACACACATAGATATCACAAGTTATTACAAACCGAGTTCAAATTTAAATCAGAGTTCAAAGTCTTGCAGGCGGAAATAAAAGTTTCATAGCAGCGGAATTTAAAAGTTCATTGCAGCGGAAGAAGATAATCTAACGATGATACAGATAACACCGTGCTGAAGCCGGCCACGATGCTACTCCTCCCGATCCTCGCAGAGGACGGAACCCATTCGATGTGCCAGCCAGGGGGAACCTGGACGGGCCAAGTCAAAGCATCGACATCCAAAGGTATACCTGTAAAATATGCCACAAGCAAGGCTGAGTATACTAATACTCAGCAAGGCTTACCCGTCGGGTGAAACTACATCACCGACATCTAGACAATGAAGGGCTTTCTGGGCTAGTGGGTTTGTTTGCCAAAAAGCAACTAAAGTAAGTCCTTGCTTTCAAGTTTTAGCATCATATTCTAGTAAATTTAAACCATTCTAGATTAGCATCCTTTCTAAGCATACAAGTGGTGCAATACAATTTTAATTCATACAACAAGTTCATCAATCTCAAAGTTTCACTTGTTACTCAATGTAGCAAGGCGGTCAAGCAGTCTCATTAACCGCGAGAAGCGGACAGTTCGAACCGGAATTTCTGCTACCTGGCCAGGGGAAACCCAACCACACGGATACTCTGCTTGCTATAAAAGGTACAAGCATTTCCCCAACCTTTCCCCATCGATCCACAATTCGGAACCGGGTCCATTTCCTAGGATAAAAGGTTTACTGCTTCACTCACAGTCCTCACGCATATATCCACAAGTGTACGGCAGGGGAAAACAAAGTTTCCAGGAGAGATGGCTATCGGCGCTAGCTGCTTCAATCTGGTACGCGGGCTTACCGGCTCCCATATACCGGCATGCATGTGGTCACGTTTAAAAACTTGACACACTCAACCACACATTTCGACCTTAATCAATTATCATACACGGACGGGAATCTACATCTATCACCGCCCGTCAATCCTTATGATTCCAACATAAGTAAGACAAGCAATTCCTATGTCTCGCGAGTGACAGGAAATCACTCGACTGTAACGGACCTAAAGCAATGCCCTATCGATCCTGACATACTAGTGTTGCAAGTCATAGGTACTAGGGAAATGTGCAGCTAAGGTATTCAATCAACTCCTTGAACGTAAATGCACAAGCATAGAGAAGTCATAATGCATAATTGGTAAAGGTTAGGTTATGCTCCGGGGCTTGCCTTCCTGCTCGACTGGGGTTAGCCTCCGGGTTGGTCACTTCTACACCGGCACCTTCCTCCGGGACTCCTTCCTCGTCTGCGGGGATGAGGTGGTAGTTGCCGTCCGGGATAGCGCTTCTACATGAGATGCATAACTTAGGGTGGCTGTTTTGGAATTTCAGATTCTAGCATTCTAGCATTACTATCTCTACACAAAAAAGGTTTTATTCTTTATTTGATTCAATCGATTTCCATCTAGATATATAAAAAGAGATTCGCATTTTGTTTGTTTCTCACTTTTCTGCTCATCATTTCTTATTCATAAACTTTATGACAGCTGGTCTGGACTAGTAGTATAGAGATAAGCTCACTCAAAATTTAGTAAATGTGAGCTACACTAATATTAAAAATTAATTCAATTGCTGCTGCAGGATGAGATAAATTCATATCATGTAAAATGAAAATACATCTATGCTTCAGGAGATTTTCCTACCAAAGCTAGTCACAAGCATGAGGAGGGCTCTGGCCAAGTGGTGGCTCAAAATAACCCTTGGGTAGTCCTCAATAAATTCTATCCAAAAACATATTTATTTATTTGTAGCCTAAAACAGAGCAAAAATTTAGTTTTTCATTTTTCACAGGTGGTGCTAACAAAGTTTTAGTCCTCTGGAGCAAAAATGGTGATTTTTCACTGCACAGATTATTTTTAATGATTTCTGACTGCAAAAGGACAGAAACACATTTTAATTTATATAACTGGAGCTACAGTTCATATTTTTTAGCGCTCTTCCTTTGGACACAAGCTGTCCAAAGTCAACTACACACAATTATCCAGCTTCAACCCTCGCGGAGTCTGGACTCTCTGAAATGGCACCAACTTACTAGCTCCTAGTTTGAATTTTAGCTCAAAACAGTTCATCAAAAGTAGTAAACATGTCTAATAGAGATTGTAGTTAGACTCTCACGAATCCAGGAGGTATTCTTTGTGTGCATTTTCTTGAGTGATTTGGTACGATTTCTTAATGATGATTTTACAAGATTTGGGAAAAACAAATCTAAGGTTTAAGAATCTATTTTCACAGGAACCGAGAACTTTCACAACAATCGCGAACAAGTTCTAGGACTTTTGCACAGAGACCCCTAGCAAACAAGACGAGAAGAAAGGCCTCGGCTCTCGCCGGAGTTGCGCACCGGCCAACTACGACGGCAGAATTAGGATCGGGAAGTGGGGGAAAAGAGAGCTAGTCCAATTGGGCTCACCACGAGTCGTCCTGGGGGACAGAAGTTTTAGCGTTTGGAGGCCGGGGATGGTCGGAGTCGCCGGCCGACGAGGTGGTGGCGGCGCGGCGGCCGCGGCTTCTACGCCGGTGAGCTCGGGGTCGTTCGTGGAGGTTCGAGGGGTCCTAGAGCACCAGTGGAGCTCGAGGAAGCCAATGGCGTGCTCGGTTGACCTCGGGGACGGCTCGGAGTAGGGGCTCGACGTGCGGGTGCTCCGGCGGCCGGAATTTGCGATTTGGGGGAAATCTCAAATTCACGCCGGAGAAGGACAATAGCTTGGGGAAAGTGGGGGGATTTGGAGCTGGAGTAGAGGGCTAGCTCCGTGCGGGACGATTTGGGAATGGTGGAGTGTGGACGGGGAATTTCTCGGAGAAGCTCGGTTGGTTCGCGCGGCGCGAGGAAGAAGAAGATGGGGGAACGCCGAGGAGTGAACTGAAGCAGTGAGCGAGTGAGTGGAGTGTGAGAGGGGCTCGGTGGGAGGCTTGGGCACGCGAGAGTGGCACAGTGCGGCCTCGGGAGCGAGCGAGCGGGTAAAGGCCGACGCGACGCGCCATTGATGCTCTGGGAGCTAGGGCAGCGCGCGAACGGCTCGGTCGGCGAGGGGATCGTTGCGTGTGCTCTAGGATCGTCTACAGGGCGTGTTGGCGCGTAGTGGGAGGAGAATCGGGCCTGCAGAGCTCTCAGCGCGACGCGAGCTGCGCGCGCGACCGCGGCGCGCGCCGACCGCATGATGGCGCTCCGCGGCGCGAGGCGAGGCGAGCGACGCGGGCGAAGTGATGGCTCGGGAGTGGCCGGACAAGGACTAGGCGACAAGCGCCAGCGTCCGCCGCGGCTTGGCCAGCTCAGCGCCGCCTGCGCCGCTCGCCGGCCCGTGGCGGCCGAGCTCCGGCCGGCGCAGCGCGCGCCAGGGGCACTGTAGCTTGCCCGTGGAGCTCCGATTTCAAATTCGAATTTTCTCCAAAAATTTGAACTGAACTTGAAAAAGTGTAAAAATAAAAGTTGGAGTTTGGAAGAT
>JACEFO010002924.1:0-44339 GCA_015342445.1 Digitaria exilis
CACGATCTGTGCAGCCGCATCACCGGCGGCAGCCATGCCCACCTGCTGGCAGCTGGCTGCTACGGCTGCGTGCCCTGCGGTTGGACTGCAAAAGAAAATACTTTTAAAAAATTGTATAACCATAGTAACTTTAAATCATTTTTTGAAAATTATTAATAAAGCAAATCATAACAAAATATAGGATATTTCTTATAATTGTTTGAATAAAATAAGTGTTAAATTTGAAGTAAAAAAATCAAATGAATGATAAATGGAGAGAGTAAATCATACTACCAAAACCTTCGTCTTTAAATTTTTTATAAAAAAACATACAAATATGACGATCTTATAACTCTTACAATCATATCTATTATATCTCTAACATTAATTTTATAACTCTTATAATCATATCTATTATATCTCTAATATTTCCTACATCCGTAGCTACCTCTGACATTATAAAAAATAGCTTAAAATAAAACTCTAGATATCCAAATTATTACCAAACTTTCACATTACAAAAGATAAACTAAAATAAGTCACTAATCTTTGTCTAAATTACCCATTACCCATATATACCATTAAGGTAAAGAAAAAAATATATAAACCAACACCCCAGATTTGCATCTAAATTACTACGTCAAAATCAGAAATCAAAAAAAAAAACAACCTCCAAGCCTACATCTAAATTACCTAAATATGTCAGTATAACAAAGAATATCCTAAAGTGCAATGACATATATTTCTAAATTGCATGCATTGGTAATAGATAAAATAGAAAAATATTAACTTATGGCGTACACATATGATGCCTGCCTCCAAGTAAATCATGTATGCAATTCGCTAAAAAAGACAACATGTATGCAAATGTAGAGGAAGCGATGACAATACATATTTTCAGACACGCGTAGCTTAAGCTAATGACTCATTTAAACTAATGTCAAATAAATGTGAATCCAAGAGAATTCAAAACAAATTATGAAATGTGGTGAAGTTTAATTTCTAGCTGAAGCCTATCACAACCGGATAACTTAGACTGATTTAACTATTTATACATTGTATTCGGCATGGACTTTGTGTGCTAATTGGTACTCATGTCGATGAAAATTATTCTTAAAATTTTTATTTCTGAATTATGATACATATTGTCGGTTCCCTGTAAAAGGGGTACCCCAACTAGCCCCAGAACTACTCAATAAAAGCCCACAACAGTTTGCCTGGCTTTTCCGTAGCCCAGCAAGGCCCATCAAACAAACAATCGCCCGATTCGTCGCCGCTGAAGACCCTCAGCGAAAATGTCCGTGACGATCGAGCCCAGCCGCCTCGAGGACGTTCGCCCTCGACGTGCGTTCTGCCGGTTCGAGTCTCAGCAGCCGCGCTCGAGGAAGTCCACCTCGAGCGCGTTTCCCTCACGTTCGAGCGCTCGGCAAGCTCGAGCTGCGGGCCAAGTCGAGCTTTGCGCGCCGGAACGGCAGCCAGACTCTGCGGATCATCCATCACCGATCATAAATGACTCCTCCGCGGTCAAAAAGAGGATTCACTGCACCACGCCACCGCCCACGCTGACCGGAGAAGACATCGGTCAAATCCACCTGGCGCGATGGATTCTGATCTGACCACGGCACGGGGGTCCTGGCAGTGGCACTGTGCAACCACTCCTTTTGACTCTGCTTGCATCTCGATGCGCTACCATCCTCGACAAGCGGCTCTACGAAGGAGCTACGGAGGTTCGATCCGGACTGCCGTCACTCAAGTTGCCACCCTCGAAGTCATGAACTGTCACAAGGGAACATCATGTCTAACCACTGTCATGTCGTCAGCCGGGATGTGATATTGGAAGCGCGATTCTCGCTCACATCGTGCGCGGCATGGGCAGCAGCACAGTGCAACTTAGGACGAGCGTCAGCACCACGAACACATATACTCTCACGCCCTCCTCTTACATCTATAAAAAAGGAAGGGGTGCCCATGCAACGGGCAAGAAGGAAGCAAAAAGAACTTGAACACACAGCAGGTTCACACCACAGAGAACACCCACAAACGCACTTAGCACCGAAAGCCTTGAGGGACTTAAAGGAGTTCATCTTCTTCTCCCACCTTGCTTGTAACCCACCTTACTACGAGCAACACGAAACCGTGTGCCCGCACACTGCTGGGACGTCATGGCGGAACCCCGGATAATAACACCCATCTCTCCACCCGCCATCGGGGCAACAGGTGGTAGCATACGCAATCATAGTTTGGTGCCGGTGTGACTAATCAGGCACCGACAGTGTTGGCGCGCCAGGCGCCGGGCCAAGCGCTGCGCAACTCTCGTTCCGAATGCGAGCTCAGCACCAAGGACGACCCCGCTGGGCGAAAGCAATCTGCTTCAGCGGGGCAAGAGATCCATTCGCGGTAGCTTGAAGGTTCCAGGCATTGGCGACGGTTACCACATGCCGCATCCTCCGGTGCGGAACCGAGCCACCAGCTGGAGCCACCTCAGACTGCACTGCAGCACCGCGACGACGGAGTCGTCCCGGACCCTCGCTACGACGAGCGCACGCTGCGAGGCGCGCCGCCGATGCCACCGCATCCTCCTCCACGAGGGAAGGGGAGATCCCGCATGGGTACGGAAGAGGCTGCTCCCTTCCTCCGGGACCCATTTCTGCACCACGTGCTAACGACGGCACGTCCTATTCCCTACGGCTCTGCGGCCCTTCGGCCACGTACGCCTCGCTCATTGTGTGTAACCACATCCGAAATTATCCAGTTAAGTACCTTGGGACCACTTAATCACGTAGTCAGGCACTTATCCGTGAATAAGCTGGAGTGCCGTAGGATTAAACCCGGATATAAACCACGTACTTTTCTCGATTCGGAAACCAACAGCACGCCCACACGAAGGATTGAGTTCCAGAGATTACATACATTTCCACACAATTAACTTAACACATTAGATATTCACAAGTTATTTACAATACGAGTTCAAATTTTTAATCCAGAGTTTCAAAGTCTCTGCAGCTGGAATAAAAGTGTTCTAGCAGCGGGATTTAAAAGTTCATTGCAGTGGAAGAAGATAATCTAACGACGATACAGATAACACCGTGCTGAAGCCGCCACGATGCTACTCCTCCCGATCCTCGGCAGAGGACGGAACCCATTCGATGTGCCAGCCAGGGGGAATCTGGACGGGCCAAGTCAAAGCATCGACATCTCAAGAAGTACAACTCTGTAAAAATAATGCACATAGCAAGGCCTGAGGTATACAATATACCTCAGCAGGCTTACCGTTCGGGTGAAAACTAACATCACCGACATCTAGACAATGAGGGCTTCTGGGGCTAGTGGGTTTTGTTTTGCAAAAAGCAACTAAAGTAAAGTCCTTGCTTTCAAGTGTAGGCATCATATTCTAGTAAATTTAACCATTCTAGATTAGCATCCTCTCTTAAGCATACAGTGGTGCAGGATACAATTTAATTCAGACAACAAGTTCATGTATCTCATAAGTTTCACTTGTTACTTCATGTAAGCAAGGCGGTTCAGCAGTCTCATTAACCGCGAGAAGCGGACAGTTCGAACCGAATTTCTGCTACCTGGCCAGGGGAAACCCAACACACACGGATACTCTGCTTGCTATAAAAGGTACAAGCATTTCCCAACCTTTCCCATCGATCCACAATTCGGAACCGGGTCCATTTCCTTAGGATAAAGGTTTACTGCTTCACTCACAGTCTCACGCATATATCCACAAGTGTACGGCAGGGGAAAACAAAGTTTCCAAGGAGAGATGGCTATCGGCCCTAGCTGCTTCAATCTGGTACCGGGCTTACCGGCTCCCATATACCGGCATGCATGTGGTACGTTCAAAAACTTGACACACTCAACCACACATTTCGACCTTAATCAATTATCATACACGGACGGGAGATCTACATCTATCATCCCGCCCGTCAATCCTTATGATTCCAACATAAGTAAAGACAAGCAATTCCTATGTCTCGCGAGTGACAGGAAATCACTCGACTTGTAACGGACCTAAAGCAATGCCCTATCGATCCTGACATACTAGTGTTGCAAGTCATAGGTACTAGGAAATGTGCAGCTAAGGTATTCAATCAACTCCTTGAACGTAAATGCACAAGCATAGAGAAGTCATAATGCATAATTGGTAAAGGTTAGGTTATGCTCCGGGGCTTGCCTTCCTGCTCGGACTGGGGTTAGCCTCCGGGTTGGTCACTTCTACACGGCACCTTCCTCCGGGACTCCTTCCTCGTCTGCGGGGATGAGGTGGTAGTTGCCGTCCGGGATGGCGCCTTCTACATGAGATGCATGGTTTAAGGCGGCTGCCTATAGATTCTAAGATTAGGGCCTTTGAAGGCCATATTCACCTAGACATGCTTAAGCATTACTATTTCTTCACAAAAGCAAGGTGTAGGTGTGGAAAAGTTTTATTGATTTCGATGGTGATTGTGTACATATATAAAAGAATTCTATTTATTTCTTCACAATTAGGGTGTTGTTCTGGATTTTCAGATTTTAACCATTTATATTCTACGACTAAAGTTAACCCACCGAGAAGTGTTACACATATCCCCATCTTTTTTCGATATAAATCAAGATTTCCACCTAGTGCTTCCTCTCTGTATTTCGTTTCTCCAACTTCTGCTACAAACATTTATATCTATAAACTCTTATGACAGCTGCTGCGGGAGTATATAGAGCTAAGCTCACTCCAAACAATTTAGCCTAATTCTTTTGCAGCATACACATAATTTAATTAAGAAAATATACACAATAGCACCACCTGCAGCAGAAATGAATTTAAATCATATATAAATTGAAAAATCTCAAGCACCATTTTCAGCAAGATTTTCCTACACAAAGCTAGTCACAATAGGCATGAGGAAGGGCTCTGGCCAAAGTGACTGGCTCATAAATAAACCCTTAGGGGTCAGTCCTCATAAATTCTAACCAACACATCACATATTCTATTTATTTGTTATCCCTTAAACTTACCTTTTCATTTCTAAATCTCTTTTGCTACAAGTTTTGTTCCTTCTGGGCGAGCAAAATGGAGATGATTTTTCACTGCACAGATTATTCTTTTAATGAATTTATGCAACTGCAAAAGACGGAATACATTTTAATTCATAACTGGAGCTACATTGCATATTTTTAGGTCCCCTTTGGACACAAGCTGTCCAAAGTCACTACCCACAACATATCCAAAGCTCAACCCTAGCGGAGCTCTGGATTTGAAATGGTGCACAACTTTCAATTTTCCTAGTTTGAATTTTAATTCAAAAACAGTTCATCAAAAGTATAAACATGTCTAATAGAGATTGTAGTTTAGACTCTCACGAATCCAGGGAGTATTTTTGTGCATTTTTCTGATTTTTGTACGATTTTTAACGGATTTTACAAGATTCGGGAAAATCAAATCTAGGTTTAAGAATCTATTTTCGCAGGGAACCCTAGAACTTTCAAAACTTCGCGAACAAGTCCCTGAACTTTTGCACAGAGACCCCTAGACAAACGAAGAAGATGAACTTCGGTCCCTGGGACCTCGCCGGAGTTGCGCCGGCCAAACGACGGCGAACTAGGCTCGGGGAAGTGGGGGAAAAGGATCCTGGGCTCACCACGAGTCGTTTGGGGACGGTTTGGAGGCCGGGGATGGTCGGAGTTGCGCCGGCGACGAGGTGGTGGCGGCGCGGCCGCCGCGGCTTCTACGCCGGTGAGCTCGGGGTCGTTCGCGGAGGTTCGAGGGGTCCTAGAGCACCAGTGGAGCTCGAGGAAGCCAATGGCGTGCTCGGTTGACCTCGGGGACGGCTCGGAGTAGGGGCTCGACGTGCGGGTGCTCCGGCGGCCGGAATTCGCGATTTGGGGGAAATCTCAAATTCTCGCCGGAGAAGGGACAATAGCTTGGGGAAAGTGGGGGGAAATGGAGCTGGAGTAGAGGGCTAGCTCCGTGCGGGACGAATTTGGGAATGGTGGAGTGTGGAGGGGAATTTCTCGGAGAAGCTCGGCTCGGTTCGCGCGGCGCGAGGAAGAAGAAGATGGGGAAACGCGCGAGAGCTGAACTTGGTGGGTGAAGCAAGTGAGTGGAGTGCAGAGGGGTTCGGTGCGGAGGCTTGGGCCACGCGAGAGTGGCACTGGCGGCCTCGGGAGCGTGCGAGAGGAGTTAAGGCCGACGCGGACGCGCCATTGATGCTCTGGGAGCTCCGGTCTCCTGAGCGCGAGCGGCTCGGTCAGCGAAGGGAGAATCGTTGCGTGCTGCTGTAGCGGGATCGTCTACAGGGCCGTGTTTGGAGCGTAGTGGAGGGGAATCGCGGCCTGCAGAGCGCTCAGCGCGACGCGAGCGCGCGTGCGACACGGCGGCGCGCGACCGCATGATGGCGCTCCGCGGCGCGAGGCGAAGCGAGGCGACGGCGGCGAAGTGATGGCTCGGGAGTGGCCGGACAAGGGCTAGGCGACAAGCGTCAGCGTCGCCGCGGCTTGGCCAGCTCAGCGCCCGCGCTGCGCCGCTCGCCGGACACGTGGCGGCCGAGCTCCGGCCGGCGCAGCGCGCGCCAGCGGGCACTGTAGCATGCCCGTGGGGCTCCGATTTCAAATCAAATTGCCTCCAAAAATTTGAACTGAACTTGAAAAAGTGTAAAATAAAAGTTGGAGTTTGGAAGATGGACACAACTTTCTTTTGGGATGAACTTGAATTTCCAAGTTTTTCGAGCTCAAACAACAAAAACAAAAAGATGCCCAGAACGGTAATTTGAGTTTTTGAGGACTAAACTGCAAAATTTTCAAAAGTTCCCAAACAGTGACTAGGGTTTATTTGTGATGACAAACAACTTGTATATTTCGGAGATTTTCAAGTTTAGTACAAAAATCCTCGAGTTTTCAGTTGGGTAACAAACAACCTTGTTTTTTGAATTAAAATTTGGAATTTTGATGAATTTTTGAATTTCACCCATAATCCCCTGTTGCATTTGGTTTTAATTGCACTTTTTAATTTACTTTGACATCAGAAGATGTCACAGCCTACCCCCCTTAAAAGGAATCTCGTCCCGAGATTCGATTAAACTTAGAGATAAAAGAGGGGAAAAGAAATACCTCGGGTTATGGAAGAAATGTCGGGGAAATTCTTCCTAAGATGTCCTCGGTTTCCCACGTGGCTTCATCTCTCGGAGTATGGCTCCACTGAAGTTTTGTACATTTCACTCCCTTCCTTCGTGTTTGCCTCTCCTTCTCGTCGAGGATCTTGACAGGATGGCTCATCATAAAGAGAGATCCGGTTCAACCGAGAGTTCCCCTTGTTCAACAAACTCGGTCGGAACACGAAGACACCTCTTAAGTTGAGAAACATGAATACATTGATTGTGTACAGCTGAAAGTTTCTCGGGAAGCTTCACTTGATAGGTACCGGCCCCACATTGCTGATAATTTCATACGGGCCGATATAACGGGGTGCAAGCTTTCCTTTTAGTCTAAATCTTTGCACACCCTTGTCGGGGAGACCTTAAGATACACGTGATCACCAACTTCAAACTGAAGTGGCTTCCGCCGCTGGTCAAAGTAGCTCTTCTGCCGTGACTGGGCGGTCTTCAATCTCTCCCGAATGATCCTAAACCTCTTCTCTGCCTCCTTCACATAAAGGTCAGGGCCATAGGTATATCTCTCGCCCTGTCTGGGACCAACACAACGGGTCCGACATCTTCTACCATATAAGGCTTCGAAAGGTGCCATTTTAAGACTCCGCTTGGAAGCTGTTGTTATAGGAGAATTCAGCCAGAGATAAACACTTCTCCCATTCTTTCCATAATGGATATACAACATGCTCGAAGCATATCCTCAAGTATTTGATTTACCCTTTCCGTCTGCCCATCGGTTTGAGGGTGATATGCTGAAACTACGGATCAGCTTGGTGCCTAGGGACAACTGCAATTGTTCCCAAAGCGTGCTACGAACGGAGCACCACGATCTGAAATTATCGTCTTGGGTACCCCATGTAGACAAACGATCCGCTCCAAATAAATTTCCGCGTACTTCTTAGCAGCATAAGTGGTATTGACTGGAATAAAATGGGCGGTCTTGGTAAGACGATCCACAATTACCCAAATAGAATCATGCCCCTGAGGGGTTCTGGGAAGTCCAACAATAAAATCCATGCTTATTATCTTCCCACTTCCATGAGGGAATAGGTAGAGGTTGAAGCGTGCCTGCTACCTTCAAGTGGCTGGCCTTAACCCGCTGGCATGTGTCACATTCCGACACATATGTGGCAATCTCTCGCTTCATCCGAGTCCACCAAAGTTTTGTTTCAAATCTTGGTACATTTTGGTGCTGCCGGGATGGATAGAAAATTTAGAGAGATGTGCCTCATCCATAATCTTCCTCCGGAGTTCCGTGTTTTTGGGCACCACGAGGCGATTTCCAAACCACATCACTCCCTGCCCATCTAACCGGAAACACTTGTATTTCTCTTTCACCTTCTCCTTAGACAATTTCCTTTTAAGGATTTTAATGCTCGCGTCATTTAATTGGGCTACAACAATCTGATCGTGCAAGGTTGGTTCAACTGCAACATGGTTGAAGTACCCGTGTGGAATAATCTCCAAATTGAGCTTTGCCATTCATGACACAGGGTGTCAGCGTAGGACTCCACGTAAAGATAATGACAATGAGCCTTGCGGCTTAGTGCATCCGCAACTACATTAGCCTTCCCGGGGTGATAATGCACACTGAGGTCATAGTCCTTTGCTAACTCCAACCATCTTCGCTGTCTCATATTCAAATGTGCCTGAGTGAAGACATATTTGAGGCTCTTGTGGTCTGTGTATATATTGCAGGGAACACCCATCAAATAGTGTCTCCACATCTTGAGAGCATGAATGACCGCTGCTAACTCAAGATCATGCGTGGGATAGTTTTGCTCATGAGGTCGAAGTGCTCGAGAAGCATAAGCAATGACTCGGTTCTCTTGCATGAGAACACAGCCAAGACCGGTGCCTGATGCATCGCAGTAGACATCATAAGGCTTGGTGCAATCGGGCTGAGCCAAAACTGGGGCTGAAGTTAAATGCCTTCGCAAGGTGTGGAAAGCTTCATCACATTTGTCATTCCACTCAAATTTGACTCCCTTCTTTAAGAGTTCGGTCATGGGCTTTGCATCCCGAGAAAAGTCCGGAATAAAACGGCGGTAATAATCGGCTAAACCCAGAAAACTCCGAATCTCGTGGACAGAGGTAGGTGGTTGCCAATCTAGCACCTCTTGCACTTTGGTTGGATCCACGGATATACCATCCTTGGAAACCGTGTGACCTAAAAACTTCACGCTCTCTAACCAGAATTCACACTTGGAGAACTTGGCGTAGAGCTGGTGATCTCTCAGCCTCTGAAGAACAATGCGAAGGTGCTCAGCATGCTCTTCCTCATTCTTAGAATATATAAGAATGTCGTCAATGAAAACCACCACAAACTTGTCTAGTTCAGACATGAAGACCGAATTCATGAGGTACATGAAGTAGGCTGGGGCATTGGTGAGTCCAAAAGACATAACCAAGAATTCATAAAGTCCATAACGTGTGGAAAAGGCAGTCTTTGGAATGTCACAAGGCCTGATCTTGATTTGGTGATAGCCAGAGCGAAGGTCGATCTTGGAGAACACTCTGGCGCCAGCTAGTTGGTCAAACAAGATGTCAATACGGGGAGTGGGTACTTGTTCTTAATAGTTACCGCATTGAGAGGCCGATAATCAATACACAACCTCAAGGAATGATCCTTCTTCTTCACAAAGATAGCGGGACATCCCCAAGGCGATACACTTGGACGAATGAAACCCTTATCTAGCAATTCTTGGAGTTGGATTTTTAATTCAGCCAACTCATTGGGCAGCATTCTATATGGTCTCTTTGATATAGGTGCTGTGCCGGGTTGCAGTTCGATCACAAATTCAATGTCCCGATCTGGCGGCATCCCAGGTAAGTCATCCGGAAATACATCGGCATACTCACATACCACCGGAATGTCCTTTAGTTGGGTTTCTACCATTGTATAAGCGCACGCATCGACGCAAGTCCGTTGTGGCAGATATAGCACACTCGGGCCATGCGTAGGCGAGTTTATCTCAACAATTTGTTCCGCAACATCTAGGACAACCTTATGTTGAGTCATCCAATTGGCTCCTAACACAATGTCAATTCCTTCCATACCAAGCAGAATCAAATCAGTAGGAAATGTTTTACTTCCCAGCCTGATTGGAACTTTTCGGGTGACTTGGTTGGATGCAATTTTACCTCCCGCAGTTGATATCACATACGATGATTTGGTATGGTACGATTTTAATTCGCATTTCACATGAAATCTTGTGCTTATAAAACTATGTGTTGCCCCGGAATCAAACAATATCATAGCAGGTTGAGTGCAGATAGGGAAAGTACCAGTCATGTCTGGGGCTCCCTCGGGTAAGTCGGCCAAGGTGGTGTAGTTAAGCCGTCCTTGTCGAACCTGCACACGCTGCTGCTGCTTGCCCTTGCTTTGCTGATTTCCCGGGCGCTGGGTTTTGCTGCTTGTTCTGCGGGCAATCCTTGATAAAGTGATCTTTGCTTCCACACTTGAAACACTGATAGCCGGCTCCAGGGCGAGCTGAATGCTGTGCATTCTGCCTTGGTGCTTGCTGCTGCTGCGGCGGAGGGAAACGGGGCGCGTTAGGCTGTGGCGGCCTAGCAACCCATCCACCACCCCGAGGTGCCCTGGACTATCCCTGCGGTGCAGCCGGGGGAACCAAGCGGAACCTCTGTGGCTGTGCGCTTGACGGTCCAGCGGGAGTCTTCCTCTTCTTCTCTGCCTTGTGCACCATATTGGCGTCTTCCTGGGCGATAGCGAGGTTCACGAGATCACCATACGTGGCAGCACGGGTGGTGGCCAACTGTGCCTTCAACTTGGTGTTAAGGCCACGTCGGAACCTCTCTAGCTTCTTCTCGTCCGAGTCGACGTGATGACCCGCGTAGGGGCACAGACCATTGAAGGCCTGGGCGTACTGCAGTACCGTGCGGGTACCCTGGGTCAGCGCCAAAAACTCATTCAACTTCCGCTCAACCAGACCGGCCGGAATGTGATGAGCCTTGAATGCAGCCTTGAACTCATCCCACTCAACTACATGACCCTCCTGCTGCAGGGCCAGGTAGTTCTCCCACCAAAGGAGAGCTGGGGCCGCGGAGCTGCTGCGCCGCGAACACGACCTTGCGGTTGGAGGTGCAAGGCGTCGCCAGGATGGTGAACTTGGACTCGATAGCTCGAATCCAGGTGTCGGCCTCCAAAGGCTCATCAGCTCGTGAGAAAATCGGCGGGTGCGTTGCTAGAAAATCCTCGTATCTGGCCACCTGAGGCTGAGGGGCCCGTTGACCTCCCTGCTGAAGCATCTGCTGCTGCATCATCTGCTGCTGATGCTGCAGGATCCGGAGAATCTCCGTTTGCGTGGCGTATAGCTGCTGCCACGTCGGAGGTTGCTGCGGTGGAGGAGGTGGTGGTGGCTGTTGCTGCCCCTCTGGCCCCTGCTGGTTAGCGTTGGAGCCACTAGCGTCGTGACCGCTGCGGGTGATTGCCATCTGCAGTAGGGACTTGTATCAGCCACATTTCATAAGCTTGCATAATAAATGACAAGATAGAATGTGACAACATATTGAAGTATACTGCGCAGAATGACACATCAGCACGCCGTTCGGAAGAAAAATCATATCTCCCAACAGGAAACAAGTCAAATGTTCCCATTCGGTCAGTAGCTCGAAAATTTCATGCTCTACAACTTTCATGTTGGGATCAGAATCAAATTCGGACTGGAACTAAGCCGAAAAATTCAATCTTTGGCTCTCTGCATTTGCTGTTTTTCAGCAGGCCGAGCTGTAGTGTTTTGGTTGCCATTTTTATTTCGCTTAACCAATGGGGTTGCAATTTGGTGATCATTTTGTTTGGCAATTTCCAAACAACTTTGTAGTTCACATCACAGCCCAGAAATGAAAGGAAAACCCATCAATAATTAAAACAAGGTTAGCTGCGGGATGTTCTCAACACAGCTATTACAACTTCATCAAGTTTTACACCACAATCACACCATTAATTTTACATTGCCACAAAAGATAACAAGGGGAGCTCAACTCCATATAGCCTATTACAACATGAAGCCAAAATCTAGGCCTAGCGGAGGAGTACTTGCTACTACCACTCTAAAAATCATCCAAATTGTTAGCGGTAGCCTCGCTGCCCATAGGTGAAGGTGGAGCTGGAAGGGGCGGCATGTCATCCTCGGTGTCCATGTCGGAATCGGGGGCCTCTCCTTCACCATCCACATCCCCTCCTTGTTGGTCAAGAAGGTGCTGAGCGTCATGGGCGGCAAGCATAGCATTGGCATGCTCCAAGGTACCGTGTACCTCCTCAAGCTCATCTCTAGTTTGTGCTAACTCATTTTGGGTGTTGTTGTGTGCAATGTGGAGGTCATTCAATTGCCTCTCCAGGTCAGCAATCATGGCAACTCTAGTGGTCACCTCAATGGACAAGGAGGTCCTCTCAACCCCTATGTCACGGGCACGAGCGGACATGTCCATAGCAATGTTGAGCATCTCGCTCTGCGACCGTCGAAGAAGTGCCTGTAACCGGTGATACGCCCGCATCCACCTCATCATCAAGGCGGCTGCAGCGACGGGGTTCTCCGCCATCCTCAGAGGGGAACTAAGGTAACGCCTCATCCAGTGGGGATCATCCGGCTGAGTCGGTGGGAATAAACCCAGCAGCTGGTGCTCAACCAACTCTTGGTTCTGAGCCACAAAGGAGCTAATGCCGTTCAAGGCAGCTAGCTCGCACGTCGTCTCCATGTGGTGCCCGTGAACTTCCACCGTCCAGGTGGGGGAGCTAGGACACGGCGGGTGACGGTATACCACCAACCGCACACGGGAACGAACCACACCTCGGTCTCGGATAATAGTCCTCTCATACTGTGGCGGTGTAGGGTAGTCCAGTGCCTGTAGAACCGACCACAAGATGCTAGGGAAGCCTTCCCATCCCAAGCAATCAGAGAAGGACACGTCGTTGGGGTAGCTAGCCAGGTCAGCGAGGGCGTCCATCTGAACCAAAAGTAAGAGGGGGCATGGGTGAGAACCGGTTAGCGCCAAAGACAAAAACAGATTCTGTGTAGGGTAGTAAAAATTACAAAACTCGAAATCTACCAGCTCAAAAATTCCCAAATTTGGCCAGAACATTGTTTAAGTAATTCCTAACAAGTTTCATGTTGGAGGTTTGAGCATAAACTGTCGTTAAGATGGTGTAAAAATTCAATTTCTATCTCACTGTCCCCAGAAATTTCCAGCAGACAGGGGGTTACCATTTTTAGCATAACTCCAGTTTTACTGAACCATTTTCGTTGAAATTTCTTCAGCATATACTTCATAATATTTATGACAACTTTCATGTCGAACACTTTTTCATTTGACAACGTTTTCAGTTTCGAATTAAGGGTGCAAACAGATGGTTCCCAGCAGGATTTTTGGGTTGTGATTTCAATTTCTTTGACGGCGGTTCAATTTGGCCAAGCGTTGAGATTTGATATTAATTCAGTGAGATGCAATGCATGAGCGGCCTATTCGTTCTCACCACACACACATGCCAATAACTTTTGGCATACGAAGTTAGTGCCGGTGGCTAGGCAATATCCGTCTCTCTCTATATTATCTAGCCGAACTTTTCTAACCGTTTCAACATACGGATTCGCGGTTAGTGTACCTGCAAAAAATTCCATTCCAGAGCATATATAATCAACCTTTCGTGCCAGCACTCACGAAAGCGTCTCCATTCATTACCACCCACTATAGAGGTGGCACCCGAACGTTTAACATTGAACGGGCAATGTTCATATGTCACCAAAGCAACATATTGACAGTTTCATACGCTATTGAAATAGCGTATTGACTTTGTGCCGCCATCATATTTACATATGATGCCGTGGTACGCTACAGCAATCGCCGTACCTTGCGCCCACCATCCTATTCTAGTTTCATACGCCATCACAGCGTATTGACTATGTGCCGCCACTATATTTTCATATAGTGCCGTGGTACGTTACAGCAATCGCCGTACCTTGCGCCCACCATTGCGTAAAGTAAATGACAGAATGAAATGTGCTGGAAGTCAGTATAATATACTATTTGCCACCTATCATATCGTGATCCCTTAACCCACATAGGCTTCACGTTCTAGGTAACATCCTTAGCGGTCCTATAATAACCTTCCTCCGCAAAACGCGTCGGAAGCACGAGTTGGCAAGTTTTATTCAAAAATTGTTTATTAAAGGTTTGTTGCTCTCTCCGGTGCGCTGCTTCGGCTCTGATGCCAGCTGTGGCGGTCCACTCCGAAATTATTCCAAGTTAAGTACCTTGGGACCACTAATCACGTAGTCAGGCACTTAATCCGGAATAAACTGGAGCGCCGTCGGATTAAACCCGATTAAACCACGTACTTTTCTCGATCGAAACAGCAGCACGCCCACACGAAGGTGAGTTCCAGAGATTACAACATTCCACAAATTAACTTACACACATAGGTATCACAGTTATTACAAACCGAGTTCAAATTTAGATCAGAGTACAAAGTCTTGCAGCGGAAATAAAAGTTTCATTGCAGCGGAAGAAAATAATCTAACGACGATACAAATAACACCGTGCTGAAGCCGGCCACGATGCTACTCCTCCCGATCCTCGGCAGAGGACGGAACCCATTCGATGTGCCAGCCAGGTGGAACCTGGGCAGGCCAAGTCAAAGCATCGACATCCAAAGGTATACCTGTAAATCAATGCCACAAGCAAGGCTGAGTATACTAATACTCAGCAAGGCTTACCCGTCGGGTGAAAACTACATCACCGACATCTAGACAATGAGAGGCTTTTGGCTGGTGGGTTTGTTTGCCAAAAAGCAACTAAGAGTAGGTCCTTGCTTTCAAGTTTTAGCATCATATTCTAGTAAATTTAACCATTCTAGATTAGCATCCTTTCTAAGCATACAAGTGGTGCAATACAAATTAATTCATAGAACAAGTTCATAAATCTCATAATTCCACTTGTTACTCAATGTAGCATGGCGGTCAAGCAGTCTCATTAACCGCGAGAAGCAGACAGTTCGAACCGAATTTCTGCTACCTGGCCAGGGGAAACCCAACACACACGGATACTCTGCTTGCTATAAAAGGTACAAGCATTTCCCAACCTTTCCCATCGATCCACAATTCGGAACCGGGTCCATTTCCTTAGGATAAAGGTTTACTGCTTCACTCACAGTCTCACGCATATATCCACAAGTGTACGGCAGGGGAAAACAAAGTTTCCAAGGAGAGATGGCTATCGGCCCTAGCTGCTTCAATCTGGTACCGGGCTTACCGGCTCCCATATACCGGCACGCATGTGGTACGTTCAAAAACTTGACACACTCATCCACACATTCCGACCTTAATCAATTATCATACACGGACGGGAGATCTACATCTATCATCCCGCCCGTCAATCCTTATGATTCCAACATAAGTAAGGACAAGCAATTCCTATGTCTCGCGAGTAACAGGAAATCACTCGACTTGTAACGGACCTATAGCAATGCTCTATCGATCCTTTCATACTAGTGTTGCAAGTCATAGGTACTAGGAAATGTGCAGCTAAGGTATTCAATCAACTCCTTGAACGTAAATGCACAAACATAGAGAATTCAAAGTGCATAATTTGGTAAAGGTTAGGTTATGCTCCGGGGCTTGCCTTCTTGCTCGGACTGGGGGTTAGCCTCCGGGTTGGTCGATTCTTCGCCGGCACCGTGCTCCGGGACTCCTTCCTCGTCTGCGGGGATGAGGTGGTAGTTGCCGTCCGGGATGGCGCCTTCTACATGAGATGCATAGTTTAAGGCGGCTGCCTAAAGATTCTAAGATTAAGGCCTTGAAGGCCATATTCACCTAGACATGCTTAGGCATTTCTATTTTCTTCACGAAAACAAGGTGTAGGTGTGGAAAAAGTTTTATTGATCTCGATGGTGATTGTGTACATATATAAAAGAATTCTATTTACTACTTCACATTTTAGGGTGCTGTTCTGAAATTTCAGATTCCAACCATTTTATTCTAACTAATTAACCAAAAAGGTTTATTCTTTTATATAAATCAAAATCCTCCTAGATTCCTTCCTATTTTTGTTTCTCCATTTCTGTTCAACATTTTACCTATAAACTTTATGACAGCTACTGGAGTATAAGAGCTAAGCTCACTCCAAAATTTAGCTAATTTTGAGCTACACATAATTTATTAAAAATATAACAAGTTGCTGCCAGCAGAAATGAATTTAATTCATATAAAATCGAAAATTCATCCATTTCAGGAGATTTTCCTACCAAAGCTAGTCATAAGCATGAGGAGGGCTCTGGCCAAGTGGTGGCTCAAAATAACCCTTGGGTAATCCTCAATAAATTTCTATCCAAAAACACATATTTAAATATTTGCTATTCTAAACAGAGCAAAAATTAAGTTTTTCATTTTTAACATGTGTGCTAACAAGTTTTTAGTCCTCTGGAGCAAAATGGTGATTTTTCACTGCACAGATTATTTTTAATGATTTCTGCACTGCAAAAAGACAGGAAATACATTTTAATTCATAACTGGAGCTACAGTTCATATTTTTAGGTCCCCTTTGGACACAAGCTGTCCAAAGTCACTATACACAACATATCCAAAGCTCAACCCTAGCGGAGCTCTGGATTTGAAATGGTGCACAACTTTCAATTTTCATAGTTTGAATTTTAATTCAAAAGCAGTTCGTCAAAAGTATAAACATGTCTAATAGAGATTGTAGTTTAGACTCTCACGAATCCAGGGAGTATTTTTGTGCATTTTTGCTGATTTTTGTACGATTTTTAATGGATTTTACAAGATTCGGGAAAAATAAATCTAGGTTTAAGAATCTATTTTCGCAGGGAACCCTAGAACTTCAAAACTTCACGAACAAGCCCCTGGTTTTTGCGCAGAGGCCCCTAGACAAACGAAGAAGATGAAGTTGGGTCCCTGGGACCTCGCCGGAGTTGCGCCGGCCAAACGACGGCGAACTAGGCACGGGGAAGTGGGGGAAAAGGATCCTGGGCTCACCACAAGTCGTTTGGGGACGGTTTGGAGGCCGGGGATGGTCGGAGTTGCGCCGGCGATGAGGTGGTGGCGGCGCGGCCGCCGCGGCTTCTACGCCGGTGAGCTCGGGGTCGTTCGCGGAGGTTCAAGGGGTCCTAGAGCACCAGTGGAGCTCGAGGAAGCTAATGGCGTGCTCGGTTGACCTCGGAGACGGCTCGGAGTAGGGTCTCGACGTGGGGGAGCTCCGACGGCCGGAAATCGCGATTTGGGGGAAATCACGAATTCTCGCCGGAGAAGGGACAATAGCTTGGGGAAAGTGGGGGGATTTGGAGCTGGAGTAGTGGGCTAGCTTTGTGCGGGACGAATTTGGGAATGGTGGAGTGTGGAGGACGAATTTCTCGGAGAAGCTCGGCTCGGTTCGCGCGGCGCGAGGAAGAAGAAGATGGGGAAACGCGCGAGGAGCTGAACTGGTGGGTCGAGCAAGTGAGTGGAGTGCGAGAGGGGTTCGGTGGGAGGCTTGGGCACGCGAGAGTGGCACTGCGCGGCCTCGGGAGCGTGCGAGCGGAGTTAAGGCCGACGCGACGCGCCATTGATGCTCTGGGAGCTCGGTCTGAGCGCGAGCGGCTCGGTCGGCGAGGGAGATCGTTGCGTGCTGCTGTAGGATCGTCTACAGGGCGTGTTGGAGCGTAGTGGAGGGGAATCGCGGCCTGCAGAGCGCTCAGCGCGACGCGAGCGCGCGTGCGACCACGGCGGCGCGCGACCGCATGATGGCGCTCCGCGGCGCGAGGCGAAGCGAGGCGACGGCGGCGAAGTGATGGCTCGGGAGTGGCCGGACAAGGGCTAGGCGACAAGCGCTAGCGTCCGCCGCGGCTTGGCCAGCTCAGCGCCGCCTGCGCCGCTCGCCGGCCACGTGGCGGCCGAGCTCCGGCCGGCGCAGCGCGCGCCAGGGGCACTGTAGCATGCCCGTGGGGCTCCGATTTCAAAATCGAATTTTCTCCAAAAATTTGAACTGAACTTGAAAAAGTGTAAAAATAAAAGTTGGAGTTTGGAAGATGGGACACAACTTTCTTTTTGGGATGAACTTGAAATTCCAAGTTGTTAAAGCTCAAACAACCCAAAAACAAAAAGGTGCCCAGAATGGTAATTTGAGTTTTTGAGGGACTAAACTGCAAAATTTTCAAAAGTTCCAAACAGTGACTAGGGTTTATTTGTGATGACAAACAACTTTTATTTTCGGAGATTTTCATGTTTAGTACAAAAATCTCGAGTTTTCAGTTGGGTACCAAACAACCCTTGTTTTTGAATTAAAATTTGAATTTTTGATGAATTTTTGAATTTCACCCATAATCCCCTGTTGCATTGGTTTTAATTGCACTTTTTAATTCCTTTGACATCAGAGATGTCACATAACGGAGTAGATTGGAAGTGTCCGTAGCGAAAAACCCATTTTGAAGTTCGTTGCTACGAGGCAGTGCATCCGGGCACCGAAACGGGCCCGTTTCGCTCTGTTTTGGATGCAGAAGGTACCGAAACGCACCAAATCCCTCCCTAGCATCGTTTTGGGTCCAATGGAGGCTATAGGGTATGTTCGTGCGAAAAAATTCAACAGAAGTTCGGGGCGCGAAACAGTGCATTCGGGTGCCGAAACTCCCGTTTTGCTTCGATTTTCGTGCAGTAGGTAACCGAATGCTCCAAAATACTCCCAAACATCATTTAGGGCCTAACAGAGTAGATTCGAAGTGTCCGTAGCGAAAAACCCATTTTGAAGTTCGTTGCTACGAGGCAGTGCATCCGGGCACCGAAACGGGCCCGTTTCGCTCCGTTTTGGATGCAGAAGGTACCAAAACGCGCCAAATCCCTCCCTAACATCGTTTTCGGTCCAATGGACGCTATTGGGTATGTTCGTGCGAAAAAAATCAACAGAAGTTTGGGGCGCGAAACAGTGCATTCGGGTGCCGAAACGCCCGTTTTGCTTCGATTTTCGTGCAGTAGGTAACCAAATGCTCCAAAACACTCACAAACATCATTTAGGACCTAACGGAGTAGATTGGAAGTGTTCGTAGCGAAAAACCCATTTTAAAGTTCGTTGTTACGAGGCAGTGCATCCGGGCACCGTAACGGGCCCGTTTCGCTCCGTTTTGCATGCAGAAGGTATCGAAACGGGCCAAATCCGTCCCTAACATCGTTTTGGGTCCAACGGAGGCTATTGGGTATGTTAGTTCGGGGCGCGAAACAGTGCATTCGGGTGCCGAAACGCCCGTTTTGCTTCGATTTTCGTGCAGTAGGTAACCGAATGTTCCAAAACACTCCCAAACATCATTTAGGGCCTAACGGAGTAGATTGGAAGTGTCCGAAGCGAAAAACCCATTTTGAAGTTCGTTGTTACGAGACAGTGCATCCGGGCACTGTAACGGGCCCGTTTCGCTCCGTTTTGCATGCAGAAGGTACCGAAACGCGCCAAATCACTCCCTAATATCGTTTTGGGTCCAATGGAGGCTATTGGGTATGTTCGTGCGAAAAAATTCAACAGAAGTTCGGGACGCGAAATAGTGCATTCGGCATCGAAACACCCGTTTTGCTTTGATTTTCGTGCAGTAGGTAACCGAATGCTGCAAAACAGTCCCAAACATCATTTACGGCCTAACGGAGTAGATTGGAAGTGTCCGTAGCCAAAAGCCAATTTTGAAGTTCGTTGTTACGAGGCAGTGCGTCCGGGCACCGTAACGGGCCCGTTTCGCTCCGTTTTGCATGCAGAAGGTATCGAAACGCGCCAAATCCCTCCCTAACATCGTTTTGGGTCCAACGGAGGCTATTGGGTATGTTAGTTCGGGGCGCGAAACAGTGCATTCGGGTGCCGAAACTCCCGTTTTGCTTCGATTTTCGTGCAGTAGGTAACCGAATGCTCCAAAGCACTCCCAAACATCATTTAGGGCCTAACGGAGTAGATTCGAAGTGTCCGTAGCGAAAAACCCATTTTGAAGTTCGTTGCTACGAGGCAGTGCATCCGGGCACCGAAACGGGCCCGTTTCGCTCCGTTTTGGATGCAGAAGGTACCAAAACGCGCCAAATCCCTCCCTAACATTGTTTTGGGTCCAATGGAGGCTATAGGGTATGTTCGTGCGAAAAAATTCAACAGAAGTTCAGGGCGCGAAATAGTGCATTCGGCACTGAAACACCCGTTTTGCTTTGATTTTCGTGCAGTAGGTAACCGAATGCTGCAAAACACTCCCAAACATCATGTAGGGCCTAACGGAGTAGATTGGAAGTGTCCGTAGCGAAAAACCCATTTTGAAGTTCGTTGTTACGAGGCAGTGCATCCGGGCACCGTAAGGGGCCCGTTTCGCTCCGTTTTGCATGCAGAAGGTACCGAAACGCGCCAAATCACTCCATAACATCGTTTTGGGTCCAATGGAGGCTATTGGGTATGTTAGTTCGGGGCGCGAAACAGTGCATTTGGGTGCCGAAACGCCTGTTTTGCTTCGATTTTCGTGCAGTAGGTAACCAAATGTTCCAAAACACTCCCAAACATCATTTAGGGCCTAATGGAGTAGATTGCAAGTGTCCGTAGCCAAAAACCCATTTTGGAGTTCGTTGTTACGAGGCAGTGCATCCGGGCACTGTAACGGGCCCGTTTCGCTCCGTTTTGCATGCAGAAGGTACCGAAACGTGCCAAATCACTCCCTAATATCGTTTTGGGTCCAATGGAGGCTATTGGGTATGTTCGTGCGAAAAAATTCAACAGAAGTTCGGGACGCGAAATAGTGCATTCGGCATCGAAACACCCGTTTTGCTTTGATTTTCGTGCAGTAGGTAACCGAATGCTGCAAAACACTCCCAAACATCATTTACGGCCTAACGGAGTAGATTGGAAGTGTCCGTAGTGAAAAGCCCATTTTGAAGTTCGTTGTTACGAGGCAGTGCATCCGGGCACCGTAACGGGCCCGTTTCGCTCCGTTTTGCATGCAGAAGGTATTGAAACGCGCCAAATCCCTCCCTAACATCGTTTTGGGTCCAACGGAGGCAATTGGGTATGTTAGTTCGGGGCGCGAAACAGTGCATTCGGGTGCCGAAAACGCCCGTTTTGCTTTGATTTTCGTGCAGTAGGTAACCGAATGTTCCAAAACACTCCCAAACATCATTTAGGGCCTAATGGAGTAGATTGCAAGTGTCCGTAGCGAAAAACCCATTTTGGAGTTCGTTGTTACGAGGCAGTGCATCCGGGCACTGTAACGGGCCCGTTTCGCTCCGTTTTGCATGCAGAAGGTACCGAAACGCGCCAAATCACTCCCTAACATTGTTTTGGGTCCAATGGAGGCTACTGGGTATGTTCGTGCGAATAAATTCAATAGAAGTTCGGGGCGCGAAAGAGTGCATTCGGCATCGAAACACCCGTTTTGCTTTGATATTCGTGCAGTAGGTAACCGAATGCTGCAAAACACTCCCAAACATCATTTAGGGTCCAACGGAGTAGATTGGAAGTGTGCGTAGCGAAAAGCCCATTTTGAAGTTCGTTGTTACGAGGCAGTGCATCCGGGCACCGTAACGGCCCCGTTTCACTCCGTTTTGCATGCAGAAGGTACCGAAACACGCCAAATCACTCCCTAACATCGTTTTGGGTCCAATGGAGGCTATTGGGTATGTTCGTGCGAAAAAATTCAACAGAAGTTCGGGGCGCGAAATAGTGCATTCGGCACCGAAACACCCGTTTTGCTTTGATTTTCGTGCAGTAGGTAACCGAATGCTGCAAAACAATCCCAAACATCATATAGGCCCTAACGGAGTAGATTGGCAGTGTCCGTAGCGAAAAACCCATTTTGAAGTTCGTTGTTACCAGGCAGTGCATCCGGGCACCGTAACGGGCCCGTTTCGCTCCGTTTTGCATGCAGAAAGTACCGAAACGCGCCTAATCACTCCCTAACATCGTTTTGTGTCCAATGGAGGCTATAGGGTATGTTCGTGCGAAAAAATTCAACAGAAGTTCGGGGCGCGAAACAGTGCATTCGGGTCCCGAAACGCCCGTTTTGCTTCGATTTCCGTGCAGTAGGTAACCGAATGCTCCAAAACACTCCCAAACATCATTTAGGGCCTAACGGAGTAGATTGGAAGTGTCCGTAGCGAAAAACCCATTTTGAAGTTCGTTGTTACGAGACAGTGCATCCGGGCACTGTAACGGGCCCGTTTCGCTCCGTTTTGCATGCAGAAGGTACCGAAACGCGCCAAATCACTCCCTAATATCGTTTTGGGTCCAATGGAGGCTATTGGGTATGTTCGTGCGAAAAAATTCAACAGAAGTTCGGGACGCGAAATAGTGCATTCGGCATCGAAACACCCGTTTTGCTTTGATTTTCGTGCAGTAGGTAACCGAATGCTGCAAAACAGTCCCAAACATCATTTACGGCCTAACGGAGTAGATTGGAAGTGTCCGTAGCCAAAAGCCAATTTTGAAGTTCGTTGTTACGAGGCAGTGCGTCCGGGCACCGTAACGGGCCCGTTTCGCTCCGTTTTGCATGCAGAAGGTATCGAAACGCGCCAAATCCCTCCCTAACATCGTTTTGGGTCCAACGGAGGCTATTGGCTATGTTAGTTCGGGGCGCGAAACAGTGCATTCGGGTGCCGAAACTCCCGTTTTGCTTTGATTTTCGTGCAGTAGGTAACCGAATGTTCCAAAACACTCCCAAACATCATTTAGGGCCTAATGGAGTAGATTGCAAGTGTCCGTAGCGAAAAACCCATTTTGGAGTTCGTTGTTACGAGGCAGTGCATCCGGGCACTGTAACGGGCCCGTTTCGCTCCGTTTTGCATGCAGAAGGTACCGAAACGCGCCAAATCACTCCCTAACATTGTTTTGGGTCCAATGGAGGCTACTGGGTATGTTCGTGCGAATAAATTCAATAGAAGTTCGGGGCGCGAAAGAGTGCATTCGGCATCGAAACACCCGTTTTGCTTTGATTTTCGTGCAGTAGGTAACCGAATGCTGCAAAACACTCCCAAACATCATTTAGGGTCCAACGGAGTAGATTGGAAGTGTGCGTAGCGAAAAGCCCATTTTGAAGTTCGTTGTTACGAGGCAGTGCATCCGGGCACCGTAACGGCCCCGTTTCACTCCGTTTTGCATGCAGAAGGTACCGAAACACGCCAAATCACTCCCTAACATCGTTTTGGGTCCAATGGAGGCTATTGGGTATGTTAGTTCGGGGCGCGAAACAGTGCATTTGGGTGCCGAAACGCCTGTTTTGCTTCGATTTTCGTGCAGTAGGTAACCAAATGTTCCAAAACACTCCCAAACATCATTTAGGGCCTAATGGAGTAGATTGCAAGTGTCTGTAGCCAAAAACCCATTTTGGAGTTCGTTGTTACGAGGCTGTGCATCCGGGCACTGTAACGGGCCCGTTTCGCTCCGTTTTGCATGCAGAAGGTACCGAAACGTGCCAAATCACTCCCTAATATCGTTTTGGGTCCAATGGAGGCTATTGGGTATGTTCATGCGAAAAAATCAACAGAAGTTCGGGACGCGAAATAGTGCATTCGGCATCGAAACACCCGTTTTGCTTTTATTTTCGGGCAGTAGGTAACCGAATGCTGCAAAACACTCCCAAACATCATTTACGGCCTAACGGAGTAGATTGGAAGTGTCCGTAGTGAAAAGCCCATTTTGAAGTTCATTGTTACGAGGCAGTGCATCCGGGCACCGTAACGGGCCCGTTTCGCTCCGTTTTGCATGCAGAAGGTATTGAAACGCGCCAAATCCCTCCCTAACATCGTTTTGGGTCCAACGGAGGCAATTGGGTATGTTAGTTCGGGGCGCGAAACAGTGCATTCGGGTGCCGAAAACGCCCGTTTTGCTTTGATTTTCGTGCAGTAGGTAACCGAATGTTCCAAAACACTCCCAAACATCATTTAGGGCCTAATGGAGTAGATTGCAAGTGTCCGTAGCGAAAAACCCATTTTGGAGTTCGTTGTTACGAGGCAGTGCATCCGGGCACTGTAACGGGCCCGTTTCGCTCCGTTTTGCATGCAGAAGGTACCGAAACGCGCCAAATCACTCCCTAACATTGTTTTGGGTCCAATGGAGGCTACTGGGTATGTTCGTGCGAATAAATTCAATAGAAGTTCGGGGCGCGAAAGAGTGCATTCGGCATCGAAACACCCGTTTTGCTTTGATTTTCGTGCAGTAGGTAACCGAATGCTGCAAAACACTCCCAAACATCATTTAGGGTCCAACGGAGTAGATTGGAAGTGTGCGTAGCGAAAAGCCCATTTTGAAGTTCGTTGTTACGAGGCAGTGCATCCGGGCACCGTAACGGGCCCGTTTCACTCCGTTTTGCATGCAGAAGGTACCGAAACACGCCAAATCACTCCCTAACATCGTTTTGGGTCCAATGGAGGCTATTGGGTATGTTCGTGCGAAAAAATTCAACAGAAGTTCGGGGCGCGAAATAGTGCATTCGGCACCGAAACACCCGTTTTGCTTTGATTTTCGTGCAGTAGGTAACCGAATGCTGCAAAACAATCCCAAACATCATATAGGCCCTAACGGAGTAGATTGGCAGTGTCCGTAGCGAAAAACCCATTTTGAAGTTCGTTGTTACCAGGCAGTGCATCCGGGCACCGTAACGGGCCCGTTTCGCTCCGTTTTGCATGCAGAAAGTACCGAAACGCGCCTAATCACTCCCTAACATCGTTTTGTGTCCAATGGAGGCTATAGGGTATGTTCGTGCGAAAAAATTCAACAGAAGTTCGGGGCGCGAAACAGTGCATTCGGGTCCCGAAACGCCCGTTTTGCTTCGATTTCCGTGCAGTAGGTAACCGAATGCTCCAAAACACTCCCAAACATCGTTTAGGGCCTAACGGAGTAGATTGGAAGTGTCCGTAGCAAAAAACCCATTTTGAAGTTCGTTGCTACGAGGCAGTGCATCCGAGCACCGAAACGGGCCCGTTTCGCTCCGTTTTGGATGCAGAAGGTACCGAAACGCACCAAATCCCTCCCTAGCATCGTTTTGGGTCCAATGGAGGCTATAGGGTATGTTCGTGCGAAAAAATTCAACAGAAGTTCGGGGCACGAAATAGTGCATTCGGGTGCCGAAACTCCCGTTTTGCTTCGATTTTCGTGCAGTAGGTAACCGAATGCTCCAAAACACTCCCAAACATCATTTAGGGCCTAACGCAGTAGATTGGAAGTGTCCGTAGCGAAAAACCCATTTTGAAGTTTGTTGCTACGAGGCAGTGCATCCGGGCACCGAAACGGGCCCGTTTCGCTCCGTTTTGCATGCAGAAGGTACCGAAACGCGCCAAATCTCTCCCTAACATCGTTTTGGGTCCAATGGAGGCTATTGGGTATGTTCGTGCGAAAAAATCAACAGAAGTTTGGGGCGCGAAACAGTGCATTCGGGTGCCGAAACTCCTGTTTTGCTTCGATTTTCGTGCAGTAGGTAACCAAATGCTCCAAAACACTCCCAAACATCATTTAGGACCTAACGGAGTAGATTGGAAGTGTTCGTAGCGAAAAACCCATTTTAAAGTTCGTTGCTACGAGGCAGTGCATCCGGGCACCGTAACGGGCCCGTTTCGCTCCGTTTCGGATGCAGAAGTACCAAAACGCCGCCAAATCCCTCCCCTAAACATCGTTTGGGTCCAATGGAGGATATAGGGTATGTTCGTGCGGAAAAATTCAACACTCCCAAACATCATTTAGGGCCTAACGGAGTAGATTGAAATGTCCGAGCGAAAAAACCCATTTTGAAGTTCGTTGTACGAGGCAGCTGAATCCGCGGCACCGAGACGGTAAGACCCGTTTTCCCACACGCTCCGTTTTTGCTAGCAGAAAGTACCGTCACGCACAAATCCCTCCCTACATCGTTTTGGGTCCCACTGCATTCGTATGTTAGTTCGGGGCGCGAACACTCTCGCATTTGGCTGCGAAACGCCCGTTTTTGCTTCGGGTTGTGGCAGTGTCCGAATGCTCCAAAACACTCCCAAACATCATTTAGGGCCTAACGGAGTAGATTGGAAGTGTCCGTAGCGAAAAACCCATTTTGAAGTTCGTTGTTACGAGGCAGTGCATCCGGGCACCGAAACGGGCCCGTTTCGCTCCGTTTTGCATGCAGAAGGTACCGAAACGCGCCAAATCACTCCCTAACATCGTTTTGGGTCCAATGGAGGCTATTGGGTATGTTCGTGCGAAAAAATTCAACAGAAGTTCGGGGCGCGAAAAGTGCATTCGGGTCCCAAACACCCGTTTTGCTTCGATTTTCGTGCAGTAGGTAACCGAATGCTCCAAAACACTCCCAAACATCATTTAGGGCCTAACGGAGTAGATTGGAAGTGTCCGTAGTGAAAAGCCCATTTTCAAGTTCGTTGTTACGAGGCAGTGCATCCGGGCACCGTAACGGGCCCGTTTCACTCCGTTTTGCATGCAGAAGGTAACGAAACGCGCCAAATCACTCCCTAACATCGTTTTGGGTCCATGGAGGGCATTGGGTATGTCGTGAATGCGAAAAAATTCAACAGAAGTTCGGGGGCCGCGAATACGGTGCATTCGGCAACCCGAACACCCGTTGGCGGTTTGATTTTCCGTGGCAGTAGGTAACCGAATGCTCCAGAAACCGACTCCCAACACATCATTTAGCGCCTAACGGAGTAGATTGGCAGTGGTCCCGTAGCGAAAAACCCTTTTGAAGTTCGTTGCTTCGATTTCAGTGCAGATACGGGCACCGTAACGCCACCGTTTCGCTCCGTTATTGATCCAGAAGGGTACCGAAACGCTCCAAATCACTCCCTAACAGCGTTTAGGGTCCTATGAGTTAGGTATGTTCGTGCGGACATACCACAGAAGTTCGCGGGCGCGGGTCAGTGACTGGGAAGAAACGCCCCATTGCTTCGAGGCTTCTCGCAGTAGGTGATACCGACGCTCCAAAACACTCCCAAACATCATTTAGGGCTATCGGAGTAGATTAGACGTGTCCGTAACGAAAAACCCATTTTGAAGTTCGTTGTTACGAGGCAGTGCATCCGGGCACCGAAACGGGCCCGTTTCGCTCCGTTTTGCATGCAGAAGGTACCGAAACGCGCCAAATCACTCCCTAACATCGTTTTGGGTCCAATGGAGGCTATTGGGTATGTTAGTTCGGGGCGCGAAACAGTGCATTCGGGTGCCGAAACACCCGTTTTGCTTCGATTTTCGTGCAGTAGGTAACCGAATGTTCCAAAACACTCCCAAACATCATTTAGGGCCTAACGGAGTAGATTGCAAGTGTCCGTAGCGAAAAACCCATTTTGAAGTTCGTTGTTACGAGGCAGTGCATCCGGGCACCGTAACGGGCCCGTTTCACTCCGTTTTGCATGCAGAAGGTACCGAAACGCGCCAAATCACTCCCTAACATCGTTTTGGGTCCAATGGAGGCTATTGGGTATGTTCGTGCGAAAAAATTCAACAGAAGTTCGGGGCGCGAAATAGTGCATTCGGCACCGAAGCACCCGTTTTGCTTTGATTTTCGTGCAGTAGGTAACCGAATGCTGCAAAACACTCCCAAACATCATTTAGGGCCTAACGGAGTAGATTCGAAGTGTCCGTAGCGAAAAACCCATTTTGAAGTTCGTTGTTACGAGGCAGTGCATCCGGGCACCGTAACGGGCCCGTTTCGCTCCGTTTTGCATGCAGAAGGTACCGAAACGCGCCAAATCACTCCCTAATATCGTTTTGGGTCCAATGGAGGCTATTGGGTATGTTCGTGCGAAAAATTCAACAGAAGTTCGGGGACGCGAAATAGTGCATTCGGCATCCGAAACACCCGTTTTGCTTTGATTTTCGTGCAGTAGGTAACCGAATGCTCCAAAACACTCCCAAACATCATTTAGGGCCTAACGGAGTAGATTGGAAGTGTCCGTAGCGAAAAACCCATTTTGAAGTTCGTTGTTACGAGGCAGTGCATCCGGGCACCGAAACGGGCCCGTTTCGCTCCGTTTTGCATGCAGAAGGTACCGAAACGCGCCAAATCCCTCCCTAACATCGTTTTGGGTCCAATGGAGGCTATTGGGTATGTTCGCGCGAAAAAATTCAACAGAAGTTCGGGGCGCGAAATAGTGCATTCGGGTGCCGAAACTCCCGTTTTGCTTCGATTTTCGTGCAGTAGGTAACCGAATGCTCCAAAACACTCCCAAACATCATTTAGGGCCTAACGGAGTAGATTGGAAGTGTCCGTAGCGAAAAACCCATTTTGAAGTTTCGTTGCTACGAGGCAGTGCATCCGGGCACCGAAACGGGCCCGTTTCGCTCCGTTTTGCATGCAGAAGGTACCGAAACGCGCCAAATCACTCCCTAACATCGTTTTGGGTCCAATGGAGGCTATTGGGTATGTTCGTGCGAAAAAATTCAACAGAAGTTCGGGGCGCGAAATAGTGCATTCGGCACCGAACACCCGTTTTGCTTTGATTTTCGTGCAGTAGGTAACCGAATGCTGCAAAACACTCCCAAACATCATTTAGGGCCTAACGGAGTAGATTCGAAGTGTCCGTAGCGAAAAACCCATTTTGAAGTTCGTTGTTACGAGGCAGTGCATCCGGGCACCGTAACGGGCCCGTTTCGCTCCGTTTTGCATGCAGAAGGTACCGAAACGCGCCAAATCACTCCCTAACATCGTTTTGGGTCCAATGGAGGCTATTGGGTATGTTCGTGCGAAAAAATTCAACAGAAGTTCGGGCGCGAAATAGTGCATTCGGCCCGAAACAACCCGTTTTGCTTTGATTTTCGTGCAGTAGGTAACCGAATGCTCCAAAACACTCCCAAACATCATTTAGGGCCTAACGGAGTAGATTGGAAGTGTCCGTAGCGAAAAACCCATTTTGAAGTTCGTTGTTACGAGGCAGTGCATCCGGGCACCGAAACGGGCCCGTTTCGCTCCGTTTTGCATGCAGAAGGTACCGAAACGCCCAAATCCCTCCTACATCGTTTTGGGTCCAATGGAGGCTATTGGGTAGTTCGTCGAAAAAATTCAACAGAAGTTCGGGGCGCGAAATAGTGCATTCGGGTGCCGAAACACCCGTTTTGCTTCGATTTTCGTGCAGTAGGTAACCGAATGCTCCAAAACACTCCCAAACATCATTTAAGGCCTAACGGAGTAGATTGGAAGTGTCCGTAGCGAAAACCCATTTTGAAGTTGTTGGTTACGAGGCAGTGCATCCGGGCACCGAAACGGGCCCGTTTCGCTCCGTTTTGCATGCAGAAGGTATCGAAACGCGCCAAATCCCTCCCTAACATCGTTTTGGGTCCAATGGAGGCTATTGGGTATGTTCGTGCGAAAAAATTCAACAGAAGTTCGCGGCGCGAAATAGTGCATTCGGCACCGAAACACCCGTTTTGCTTTGATTTTCGTGCAGTAGGTAACCGAATGCTGCAAAACACTCCCAAACATCATTTAGGGCCTAACGGAGTAGATTCGAAGTGTCCCGTAGCGAAAAACCCATTTTGAAGTTCGTTGTTACGAGGCAGTGCATCCGGGCACGTAACGGGACCCGTTTCGCTCCGTTTTGCATGCAGAAGGTACCGAAACGCGCCAAATCACTCCCTAACATCGTTTTGGGTCCAATGGAGGCTATTGGGTATGTTCGTGCGAAAAAATTCAACAGAAGTTCGGGGCGCGAAACAGTGCATTCGGGTGCCGAAACACCCGTTTTGCTTTGATTTTCGTGCAGTAGGTAACCGAATGCTCCAAAACACTCCCAAACATCATTTAGGGCCTAACGGAGTAGATTGGAAGTGTCCGTAGCGAAAAACCCATTTTGAAGTTCGTTGTTACGAGGCAGTGCATCCGGGCACCGAAACGGGCCCGTTTCGCTCCGTTTTGCATGCAGAAGGTACCGAAACGCGCCAAATCACTCCCTAACATCGTTTTGGGTCCAATGGAGGCTATTGGGTATGTTAGTTCGGGGCGCGAAACAGTGCATTCGGGTGCCGAAACACCCGTTTTGCTTCGATTTTCGTGCAGTAGGTAACCGAATGCTCCAAAACACTCCCAAACATCATTTAGGGCCTAACGGAGTAGATTGGAAGTGTCCGTAGCGAAAAACCCATTTTGAAGTTCGTTGTTACGAGGCAGTGCATCCGGGCACCGAAACGGGCCCGTTTCGCTCCGTTTTGCATGCAGAAGGTACCGAAACGCGCCAAATCACTCCCTAACATCGTTTTGGGTCCAATGGAGGCTATTGGGTATGTTCGTGCGAAAAAATTCAACAGAAGTTCGGGGCGCGAAACAGTGCATTCGGGTGCCGAAACACCCGTTTTGCTTCGATTTTCGTGCAGTAGGTAACCGAATGCTCCAAAACACTCCCAAACATCATTTAGGGCCTAACGGAGTAGATTGGAAGTGTCCGTAGCGAAAAACCCATTTTGAAGTTCGTTGTTACGAGGCAGTGCATCCGGGCACCGAAACGGGCCCGTTTCGCTCCGTTTTGCATGCAGAAGGTACCGAAACGCGCCAAATCACTCCCTAACATCGTTTTGGGTCCAATGGAGGCTATTGGGTATGTTCGTGCGAAAAAATTCAACAGAAGTTCGGGGCGCGAAACAGTGCATTCGGCCGAAACACCCGTTTTGCTTCGATTTTCGTGCAGTAGGTAACCGAATGCTCCAAAACACTCCCAAACATCATTTAGGGCCTAACGGAGTAGATTGGAAGTGTCCGTAGCGAAAAACCCATTTTGAAGTTCGTTGTTACGAGGCAGTGCATCCGGGCACCGAAACGGGCCCGTTTCGCTCCGTTTTGCATGCAGAAGGTACCGAAACGCGCCAAATCACTCCCTAACATCGTTTTGGGTCCAATGGAGGCTATTGGGTATGTTCGTGCGAAAAAATTCGAAGGGCGCGAAACAGTGCATTCGGGTGCCGAAACACCCGTTTTGCTTCGATTTTCGTGCAGTAGGTAACCGAATGCTCCAAAACACTCCCAAACATCATTTAGGGCCTAACGGAGTAGATTGGAAGTGTCCGTAGCGAAAAACCCATTTTGAAGTTCGTTGTTACGAGGCAGTGCATCCGGGCACCGTAACGGGCCCGTTTCGCTCCGTTTTGCATGCAGAAGGTACCGAAACGCGCCAAATCACTCCCTAACATCGTTTTGGGTCCAATGGAGGCTATTGGGTATGTTCGTGCGAAAAATTCAACAGAAGTTCGGGGCGCGAAACAGTGCATTCGGGTGCGAAACACCCGTTTTGCTTCGATTTTCGTGCAGTAGGTAACCGAATGCTCCAAAACACTCCCAAACATCATTTAGGGCCTAACGGAGTAGATTGGAAGTGTCCGTAGCGAAAACCCATTTTGAAGTTCGTTGTTACGAGGCAGTGCATCCGGGCACCGTAACGGGCCCGTTTCGCTCCGTTTTGCATGCAGAAGGTACCGAAACGCGCCAAATCACTCCCTAACATCGTTTTGGGTCCAATGGAGGCTATTGGGTATGTTCGTGCGAAAAAATTCAACAGAAGTTCGGGGCGCGAAACAGTGCATTCGGGTCGAAACACCCGTTTTGCTTCGATTTTCGTGCAGTAGGTAACCGAATGCTCCAAAACACTCCCAAACATCATTTAGGGCCTAACGGAGTAGATTGGAAGTGTCCGTAGCGAAAAACCCATTTTGAAGTTCGTTGTTACGAGGCAGTGCATCCGGGCACCGTAACGGGCCCGTTTCGCTCCGTTTTGCATGCAGAAGGTACCGAAACGCGCCAAATCACTCCCTAACATCGTTTTGGGTCCAATGGAGGCTATTGGGTATGTTCGTGCGAAAAAATTCAACAGAAGTTCGGGGCGCGAAACAGTGCATTCGGGTCGAAACACCCGTTTTGCTTCGATTTTCGTGCAGTAGGTAACCGAATGCTCCAAAACACTCCCAAACATCATTTAGGGCCTAACGGAGTAGATTGGAAGTGTCCGTAGCGAAAAACCCATTTTGAAGTTCGTTGTTACGAGGCAGTGCATCCGGGCACCGAAACGGGCCCGTTTCGCTCCGTTTTGCATGCAGAAGGTACCGAAACGCGCCAAATCACTCCCTAACATCGTTTTGGGTCCAATGGAGGCTATTGGGTATGTTAGTTCGGGGCGCGAAACAGTGCATTCGGGTGCCGAAACACCCGTTTTGCTTCGATTTTCGTGCAGTAGGTAACCGAATGCTCCAAAACACTCCCAAACATCATTTAGGGCCTAACGGAGTAGATTGGAAGTGTCCGTAGCGAAAAACCCATTTTGAAGTTCGTTGTTACGAGGCAGTGCATCCGGGCACCGTAACGGGCCCGTTTCGCTCCGTTTTGCATGCAGAAGGTACCGAAACGCGCCAAATCACTCCCTAACATCGTTTTGGGTCCAATGGAGGCTATTGGGTATGTTCGTGCGAAAAAATTCAACAGAAGTTCGGGGCGCGAAACAGTGCATTCGGGTGCCGAAACACCCGTTTTGCTTTGATTTTCGTGCAGTAGGTAACCGAATGCTCCAAAACACTCCCAAACATCATTTAGGGCCTAACGGAGTAGATTGGAAGTGTCCGTAGCGAAAAACCCATTTTGAAGTTCGTTGTTACGAGGCAGTGCATCCGGGCACCGTAACGGGCCCGTTTCGCTCCGTTTTGCATGCAGAAGGTACCGAAACGCGCCAAATCACTCCCTAACATCGTTTTGGGTCCAATGGAGGCTATTGGGTATGTTAGTTCGGGGCGCGAAACAGTGCATTCGGGTGCCGAAACACCCGTTTTGCTTCGATTTTCGTGCAGTAGGTAACCGAATGCTCCAAAACACTCCCAAACATCATTTAGGGCCTAACGGAGTAGATTGGAAGTGTCCGTAGCGAAAAACCCATTTTGAAGTTCGTTGTTACGAGGCAGTGCATCCGGGCACCGTAACGGGCCCGTTTCGCTCCGTTTTGCATGCAGAAGGTACCGAAACGCGCCAAATCACTCCCTAACATCGTTTTGGGTCCAATGGAGGCTATTGGGTATGTTCGTGCGAAAAAATTCAACAGAAGTTCGGGGCGCGAAACAGTGCATTCGGCATCGAAACACCCGTTTTGCTTCGATTTTCGTGCAGTAGGTAACCGAATGCTCCAAAACACTCCCAAACATCATTTAGGGCCTAACGGAGTAGATTGGAAGTGTCCGTAGCGAAAAACCCATTTTGAAGTTCGTTGTTACGAGGCAGTGCATCCGGGCACCGTAACGGGCCCGTTTCGCTCCGTTTTGCATGCAGAAGGTACCGAAACGCGCCAAATCACTCCCTAACATCGTTTTGGGTCCAATGGAGGCTATTGGGTATGTTCGTGCGAAAAAATTCAACAGAAGTTCGGGGCGCGAAACAGTGCATTCGGGTGCCGAAACACCCGTTTTGCTTCGATTTTCGTGCAGTAGGTAACCGAATGCTCCAAAACACTCCCAAACATCATTTAGGGCCTAACGGAGTAGATTGGAAGTGTCCGTAGCGAAAAACCCATTTTGAAGTTCGTTGTTACGAGGCAGTGCATCCGGGCACCGAAACGGGCCCGTTTCGCTCCGTTTTGCATGCAGAAGGTACCGAAACGCGCCAAATCACTCCCTAACATCGTTTTGGGTCCAATGGAGGCTATTGGGTATGTTAGTTCGGGGCGCGAAACAGTGCATTCGGGTGCCGAAACACCCGTTTTGCTTCGATTTTCGTGCAGTAGGTAACCGAATGCTCCAAAACACTCCCAAACATCATTTAGGGCCTAACGGAGTAGATTGGAAGTGTCCGTAGCGAAAAACCCATTTTGAAGTTCGTTGTTACGAGGCAGTGCATCCGGGCACCGAAACGGGCCCGTTTCGCTCCGTTTTGCATGCAGAAGGTACCGAAACGCGCCAAATCACTCCCTAACATCGTTTTGGGTCCAATGGAGGCTATTGGGTATGTTCGTGCGAAAAAATTCAACAGAAGTTCGGGGCGCGAAACAGTGCATTCGGGTCCGAAACACCCGTTTTGCTTCGATTTTCGTGCAGTAGGTAACCGAATGCTCCAAAACACTCCCAAACATCATTTAGGGCCTAACGGAGTAGATTGGAAGTGTCCGTAGCGAAAAACCCATTTTGAAGTTCGTTGTTACGAGGCAGTGCATCCGGGCACCGAAACGGGCCCGTTTCGCTCCGTTTTGCATGCAGAAGGTACCGAAACGCGCCAAATCACTCCCTAACATCGTTTTGGGTCCAATGGAGGCTATTGGGTATGTTCGTGCGAAAAAATTCAACAGAAGTTCGGGGCGCGAAACAGTGCATTCGGGTGCCGAAACACCCGTTTTGCTTTGATTTTCGTGCAGTAGGTAACCGAATGCTCCAAAACACTCCCAAACATCATTTAGGGCCTAACGGAGTAGATTGGAAGTGTCCGTAGCGAAAAACCCATTTTGAAGTTCGTTGTTACGAGGCAGTGCATCCGGGCACCGTAACGGGCCCGTTTCGCTCCGTTTTGCATGCAGAAGGTACCGAAACGCGCCAAATCACTCCCTAACATCGTTTTGGGTCCAATGGAGGCTATTGGGTATGTTAGTTCGGGGCGCGAAACAGTGCATTCGGGTGCCGAAACGCCCGTTTTGCTTCGATTTTCGTGCAGTAGGTAACCGAATGCTCCAAAACACTCCCAAACATCATTTAGGGCCTAACGGAGTAGATTGGAAGTGTCCGTAGCGAAAAACCCATTTTGAAGTTCGTTGTTACGAGGCAGTGCATCCGGGCACCGTAACGGGCCCGTTTCGCTCCGTTTTGCATGCAGAAGGTACCGAAACGCGCCAAATCACTCCCTAACATCGTTTTGGGTCCAATGGAGGCTATTGGGTATGTTCGTGCGAAAAAATTCAACAGAAGTTCGGGGCGCGAAACAGTGCATTCGGCATCGAAACACCCGTTTTGCTTCGATTTTCGTGCAGTAGGTAACCGAATGCTCCAAAACACTCCCAAACATCATTTAGGGCCTAACGGAGTAGATTGGAAGTGTCCGTAGCGAAAAACCCATTTTGAAGTTCGTTGTTACGAGGCAGTGCATCCGGGCACCGTAACGGGCCCGTTTCGCTCCGTTTTGCATGCAGAAGGTACCGAAACGCGCCAAATCACTCCCTAACATCGTTTTGGGTCCAATGGAGGCTATTGGGTATGTTCGTGCGAAAAAATTCAACAGAAGTTCGGGGCGCGAAACAGTGCATTCGGGTCGAAACACCCGTTTTGCTTCGATTTTCGTGCAGTAGGTAACCGAATGCTCCAAAACACTCCCAAACATCATTTAGGGCCTAACGGAGTAGATTGGAAGTGTCCGTAGCGAAAAACCCATTTTGAAGTTCGTTGTTACGAGGCAGTGCATCCGGGCACCGTAACGGGCCCGTTTCGCTCCGTTTTGCATGCAGAAGGTACCGAAACGCGCCAAATCACTCCCTAACATCGTTTTGGGTCCAATGGAGGCTATTGGGTATGTTAGTTCGGGGCGCGAAACAGTGCATTCGGGTGCCGAAACACCCGTTTTGCTTCGATTTTCGTGCAGTAGGTAACCGAATGCTCCAAAACACTCCCAAACATCATTTAGGGCCTAACGGAGTAGATTGGAAGTGTCCGTAGCGAAAAACCCATTTTGAAGTTCGTTGTTACGAGGCAGTGCATCCGGGCACCGTAACGGGCCCGTTTCGCTCCGTTTTGCATGCAGAAGGTACCGAAACGCGCCAAATCACTCCCTAACATCGTTTTGGGTCCAATGGAGGCTATTGGGTATGTTCGTGCGAAAAAATTCAACAGAAGTTCGGGGCGCGAAACAGTGCATTCGGGTGCCGAAACACCCGTTTTGCTTCGATTTTCGTGCTGTAGGTAACCGAATGCTCCAAAACATCCTTAACATATTTAGGGCCTAAACGGAGTAGATTGGAAGTGTTCGTAGCGAAAAACCCATTTTGAAGTAGGTTGTTACGGGCAGTGCAGTCCGGGCACCGAACAGGCCCGTTTCGCTCGTTTTGCATGCAGAAGGTACGAAACGCGCCAAATCACTCCTTAACATCGTTTTGGGTATGGAGGCTATTTCGGCCCATGTTCGTGGCGAAAAATTCAACAGAAGTTCGGGGCGCGAAACAGTGTATTCGGGTGCCGAAACAACCCGTTTTGCTTCGATTTTCGTGCTGTAGGTTACCGAATGCGCCAAAACACTCCTAACATCATTTTGGGTCTAACGGAGTAGATTGGAAGTGTTCGTAGCGAAAAGCCATTTTGAAACTTGTTGGTGCGAGGCAGTGCATCCGGGCACCGAAACGGGCCCGTTTGCTCGATTTGCATGCGAAGGTACCGAAAACGCGCAAATCACTCCTAAATGTTTTGGGGTCCAAATGGAGGTATTGGGCATGTTCGGTGCGAAAAATTCACAGAAGTTGGGGCGCGAACAGTGATTCGGGTGCCGAACATGTTTTGCTTCGTTTCGTGCTGTAGGTAACGAATGCTCTCTACAGCACTCCCAACATCATTTAGGACCTAACGGAGTAGATTGGAAGTGTCCGTAGCGAAAACCCATTTTGAAGTTCGTTGTTACGAGGCAGTGCATCCGGGCACCGAAACGGACCCGTTTCGCTCCGTTTTGCATGCAGAAGGTACCGAACGCGCCAAATCACTCCCTAACATCGTTTTGGGTCAATGGAGGCTATTGGGTATGTTCGTGCGAAAAAATTCAACAGAAGTTCGGGGCGCGAAACAGTGCATTCGGGTGCCGAAACACCCGTTTTGCTTCGATTTTCGTGCAGTAGGTAACCGAATGCTCCAAACACTCCCAACATCATTTAGGGCTAACGGAGTAGATTGGAAGTGTCCGTAGCGAAAAAACCATTTTGAAGTTGGTTGTTACGAGGCAGTGATCCGGGCACCGAAACGGACCCGTTTTGCTCCGTTTGCATGCAGAAGGTACCGAAACGCGCCAAATCACTCCTAACATCGTTTTGGTCCAATGGAGGCTATTGGGCATGTTCGTGCGAAAAAATTCAACAGAAGTTCGGGGCGCGAAACAGTGCATTCGGGTGCCGAAACACCCGTTTTGCTTCGATTTTCGTGCTGTAGGTAACCGAATGCTCCAAAAAACTCCCAAACATCATTTAGGGCCTAACGGAGTAGATTGGAAGTGTCCGTAGCGAAAAACCATTTTGAAGTTGGTTGTTACGAGGCAGTGCATCCGGGCACCGAAACGGACCCGTTTGCTCCGTTTTGCATGCAGAAGGTACCGAAACGCGCCAAATCACTCCCTAACATCGTTTTGGGTCCAATGGAGGCTATTGGGCATGTTCGTGCGAAAAAATTCAACAGAAGTTCGGGGCGCGAAACAGTGCATTCGGGTGCCGAAACACCCGTTTTGCTTCGATTTCGTGCTGTAGGTAACCGAATGCTCCAAAACACTCCAAACATCACCGTTTCGCTCCGTTTTGCATGCAGAAGGTACGAAACGCGCCAAATCACTCCTAACATCGTTTGGGTCCAATGGAGGCTATTGGGTATGTTCGTGTGCGAAAAAATTCAACAGAAGTTCGGGGCGCGAAACAGTGCATTCGGGTGCCGAAACACCCGTTTTTGCTTCGATTTTCGTGCAGTAGGTAACCGAATGCTCCAAAACACTCCCAAACATCATTTAGGGCTAACGGAGTAGATTGGAAGTGTCCGTAGCGAAAAACCCATTTTGAAGTTCGTTGTTACGAGGCAGTGCATCCGGGCACCGAAACGGACCCGTTTCGCTCCGTTTTGCATGCAGAAGGTACCGAAACGCGCCAAATCACTCCCTAAACATCGTTTTGGGTCCAATGGAGGCTATTGGGTATGTTCGTGCGAAAAAATTCAACAGAAGTTCGGGGCGCGAAACAGTGCATTCGGGTGCCGAAACACCGTTTTGCTTCGATTTTCGTGCAGTAGGTAACCGAATGCTCCAAAACACTCCCAAACATCATTTAGGGCCTAACGGAGTAGATTGGAAGTGTCCGTAGCGAAAACCCATTTTGAAGTTCGTTGTTACGAGGCAGTGCATCCGGGCACCGAAACGGACCCGTTTCGCTCCGTTTTGCATGCAGAAGGTACCGAAACGCGCCAAATCACTCCTAACATCGTTTTGGGTCAATGGAGGCTATTGGGTATGTTCGTGCGAAAAAAATTCAACAGAAGTTCGGGGCGCGAAACAGTGCATTCGGGTGCCGAAACACCCGTTTTGCTTCGATTTTCGTGCAGTAGGTAACCGAATGCTCCAAAACACTCCCAAACATCATTTAGGGCCTAACGGAGTAGATTGGAAGTGTCCGTAGCGAAAAAACCCATTTTGAAGTTCGTTGTTACGAGGCAGTGCATCCGGGCACCGAAACGGACCCGTTTCGCTCCGTTTTGCATGCAGAAGGTACCGAAACGCGCCAAATCACTCCCTAACATCGTTTTGGGTCCAATGGAGGCTATTGGGTATGTTCGTGCGAAAAAATTCAACAGAAGTTCGGGGCGCGAAACAGTGCATTCGGGTGCCGAAACACCCGTTTTGCTGCGATTTTCGTGCAGTAGGTAACCGAATGCTCCAAAACACTCCCAAACATCATTTAGGGCCTAACGGAGTAGATTGGAAGTGTCCGTAGCGAAAAACCCATTTTGAAGTTCGTTGTTACGAGGCAGTGCATCCGGGCACCGAAACGGACCCGTTTCGCTCCGTTTTGCATGCAGAAGGTACCGAAACGCGCCAAATCACTCCCTAACATCGTTTTGGGTCCAATGGAGGCTATTGGGTATGTTCGTGCGAAAAAATTCAACAGAAGTTCGGGCGCGAAACAGTGCATTCGGGTGCCGAAACACCCGTTTTGCTTCGATTTTCGTGCAGTAGGTAACCGAATGCTCCAAAACACTCCCAAACATCATTTAGGGCCTAACGGAGTAGATGGAAGTGTCCGTAGCGAAAACCCATTTTGAAGTTCGTTGTTACGAGGCAGTGCATCCGGGCACCGAAACGGACCCGTTTCGCTCCGTTTTTGCATGCAGAAGGTACCGAAACGCGCCAAATCACTCCCTAACATCGTTTTGGGTCCAATGGAGGCTATTGGGTATGTTCGTGCGAAAAAAATTCAACAGAAGTTCGGGGCGCGAAACAGTGCATTCGGGTGCCGAAACACCCGTTTTGCTTCGATTTTCGTGCTGTAGGTAACCGAATGCTCCAAAACACTCCCAAACATCATTTAGGGCCTAACGGAGTAGATTGGAAGTGTCCGTAGCGAAAAACCCATTTTGAAGTTCGTTGTTACGAGGCAGTGCATCCGGGCACCGAAACGGACCCGTTTCGCTCCGTTTTGCATGCAGAAGGTACCGAAACGCGCCAAATCACTCCCTAACATCGTTTTGGGTCCAATGGAGGCTATTGGGTATGTTCGTGCGAAAATTCAACAGAAGTTCGGGGCGCGAAACAGTGCATTCGGGTGCCGAAACACCGTTTTGCTTCGATTTTCGTGCAGTAGGTAACCGAATGCTCAAAACACTCCAAACATCATTTAGGGCCTAACGGAGTAGATTGGAAGTGTCCGTAGCGAAAAACCCATTTTGAAGTTCGTTGTTACGAGGCAGTGCATCCGGGCACCGAAACGGACCCGTTTCGCTCCGTTTTGCATGCAGAAGGTACCGAAACGCGCCAAATCACTCCTAACATCGTTTTGGGTCCAATGGAGGCTATTGGGTATGTTCGTGCGAAAAAATTCAACAGAAGTTCGGGGCGCGAAACAGTGCATTCGGGTGCCGAAACACCCGTTTTGCTTCGATTTTCGTGCAGTAGGTAACCGAATGCTCCAAAACACTCCAAAACATCATTTAGGGCCTAACGGAGTAGATTGGAAGTGTCCGTAGCGAAAAACCCATTTTGAAGTTCGTTGTTACGAGGCAGTGCATCCGGGCACCGAAACGGACCCGTTTCGCTCCGTTTTGCATGCAGAAGGTACCGAAACGCGCCAAATCACTCCCTAACATCGTTTTGGGTCCAATGGAGGCTATTGGGTATGTTCGTGCGAAAAAATTCAACAGAAGTTCGGGGCGCGAAACAGTGCATTCGGGTGCCGAAACACCCGTTTTGCTTCGATTTTCGTGCAGTAGGTACCGAATGCTCCAAAACACTCCCAAACATCATTTAGGGCCTAACGGAGTAGATTGGAAGTGTCCGTAGCGAAAAACCCATTTTGAAGTTCGTTGTTACGAGGCAGTGCATCCGGGCACCGAAACGGACCCGTTTCGCTCCGTTTTGCATGCAGAAGGTACCGAAACGCGCCAAATCACTCCCTAACATCGTTTTGGGTCCAATGGAGGCTATTGGGTATGTTCGTGCGAAAAAATTCAACAGAAGTTCGGGGCGCGAAACAGTGCATTCGGGTGCCGAAACACCCGTTTTGCTTCGATTTTCGTGCAGTAGGTAACCGAATGCTCCAAAACACTCCCAAAAATCATTTAGGGCCTAACGGAGTAGATTGGAAGTGTCCGTAGCGAAAAACCCATTTTGAAGTTCGTTGTTACGAGGCAGTGCATCCGGGCACCGAAACGGACCCGTTTCGCTCCGTTTTGCATGCAGAAGGTACCGAAACGCGCCAAATCACTCCCTACATCGTTTTGGGTCCAATGGAGGCTATTGGGTATGTTCGTGCGAAAAAATTCAACAGAAGTTCGGGGCGCGAAACAGTGCATTCGGGTGCCGAAAAACCCGTTTTGCTTCGATTTTCGTGCAGTAGGTAACCGAATGCTCCAAAACACTCCCAAACATCATTTAGGGCTAACGGAGTAGATTGGAAGTGTCCGTAGCGAAAAAACCATTTTGAAGTTCGTTGTTACGAGGCAGTGCATCCGGGCACCGAAACGGACCCGTTTCGCTCCGTTTTGCATGCAGAAGGTACCGAAACGCGCCAAATCACTCCTAACATCGTTTTGGTCCAATGGAGGCTATTGGGTATGTTCGTGCGAAAAAATTCAACAGAAGTTCGGGGCGCGAAACAGTGCATTCGGGTGCCGAAAAACCCGTTTTGCTTCGATTTTCGTGCAGTAGGTAACCGAATGCTCCAAAACACTCCCAAACATCATTTAGGGCCTAACGGAGTAGATTGGAAGTGTCCGTAGCGAAAAACCCATTTTTGAAGTTCGTTGTTACGAGGCAGTGCATCCGGGCACCGAAACGGACCCGTTTCGCTCCGTTTTGCATGCAGAAGGTACCGAAACGCGCCAAATCACTCCCTAACATCGTTTTGGGTCAATGGAGGCTATTGGGTATGTTCGTGCGAAAAAATTCAACAGAAGTTCGGGGCGCGAAACAGTGCATTCGGGTGCCGAAACACCCGTTTTGCTTCGATTTTCGTGCAGTAGGTAACCGAATGCTCCAAAACACTCCCAAACATCATTTAGGGGCTAACGGAGTAGATTGGAAGTGTCCGTAGCGAAAAACCCATTTTGAAGTTCGTTGTTACGAGGCAGTGCATCCGGGCACCGAAACGGACCCGTTTCGCTCCGTTTTGCATGCAGAAGGGTACGAAACGCGCCAAATCACTCCCTAACATCGTTTTGGGTCAATGGAGGCTATTGGGTATGTTCGTGCGAAAAAATTCAACAGAAGTTCGGGGCGCGAAACAGTGCATTCGGGTGCCGAAACACCCGTTTTGCTTCGATTTTCGTGCAGTAGGTAACCGAATGCTCCAAAACACTCCCAAACATCATTTAGGGCCTAACGGAGTAGATTGGAAGTGTCGTAGCGAAAAAACCCATTTTGAAGTTCGTTGTTACGAGGCAGTGCATCCGGGCACCGAAACGGACCCGTTTCGCTCCGTTTTGCATGCAGAAGGTACCGAAACGCGCCAAATCACTCCTAACATCGTTTTGGGTCCAATGGAGGCTATTGGGTATGTTCGTGCGAAAAAATTCAACAGAAGTTCGGGGCGCGAAACAGTGCATTCGGGTGCCGAAACACCCGTTTTGCTTCGATTTTCGTGCAGTAGTAGTAACCGAATGCTCCAAACACTCCCCAAACATCATTTAGGGCTAACGGAGTAGATTGGAAGTGTCCGTAGCGAAAAACCCATTTTGAAGTTCGTTGTTACGAGGCAGTGCATCCGGGCACCGAAACGGGACCCGTTTCGCTCCGTTTTGCATGCAGAAGGTACCGAAACGCGCCAAATCACTCCCTAACATCGTTTTGGGTCCAATGGAGGCTATTGGGTATGTTCGTGCGAAAAAAATTCAACAGAAGTTTCGGGGCGCGAAACACAGTGCATTCGGGTGCCGAAACACACCGTTTTGCTTCGATTTTCGTGCAGTAGGTAACCGAATGCTCCAAAACACTCCCAAACATCATTTAGGGCTAACGGAGTAGATTGGAAGTGTCCGTAGCGAAAAACCCATTTTGAAGTTCGTTGTTACGAGGCAGTGCATCCGGGCACCGAAACGGACCCGTTTCGCTTCGTTTTGCATGCAGAAGGTACCGAAACGCGCCAAATCACTCTCCTAACATCGTTTTGGGTCCAATGGAGGCTATTGGGCATGTTCGTGCGAAAAAATTCAACAGAAGTTCGGGGCGCGAAACAGTGCATTCGGGTGCCGAAACACCCGTTTTGCTTCGATTTTCGTGCAGTAGGTAACCGAATGCTCCAAAACACTCCCAAACATCATTTAGGGCCTAACGGAGTAGATTGGAAGTGTCCGTAGCGAAAAAAACCCATTTTGAAGTTCGTTGTTACGAGGCAGTGCATCCGGGCACCGAAACGGACCCGTTTCGCTCCGTTTTGCATGCAGAAGGTACCGAAACGCGCCAAATCACTCCCTAACATCGTTTTGGGTCCAATGGAGGCTATTGGGTATGTTCGTGCGAAAAAATTCAACAGAAGTTCGGGGCGCGAAACAGTGCATTCGGGTGCCGAAACACCCGTTTTGCTTCGATTTTCGTGCAGTAGGTAACCGAATGCTCCAAAACACACCCAAACATCATTTAGGGCCTAACGGAGTAGATTGGAAGTGTCCGTAGCGAAAAACCCATTTTGAAGTTGGTTGTTACGAGGCAGTGCATCCGGGCACCGAAACGGACCCGTTTCGCTCCGTTTTGCATGCAGAAGGTACCGAAACGCGCCAAATCACTCCCCTAACATCGTTTTGGGTCCAATGGAGGCTATTGGGCATGTTCGTGCGAAAAATTCAACAGAAGTTCGGGCGCGAAACAGTGCATTCGGGTGCCGAAACACCCGTTTTGCTTCGATTTTCGTGCTGTAGGTAACCGAATGCTCCAAAACACTCCAAACATCATTTAGGGCCTAACGGAGTAGATTGGAAGTGTCCGTAGCGAAAAACCCATTTTGAAGTTGGTTGTTACGAGGCAGTGCATCCGGGCACCGAAACGGACCCGTTTCGCTCCGTTTTTGCATGCAGAAGGTACCGAAACGCGCCAATCACTCCTAACATCGTTTTGGGTCCAATGGAGGCTATTGGGCATGTTCGTGCGAAAAAATTCAACAGAAGTTCGGGGCGCGAAAACAGTGCATTCGGGTGCCGAAACACCGTTTTGCTTCGATTTTCGTGCTGTAGGTAACCGAATGCTCCAAAACACTCCCAAACATCATTTAGGGCCTAACGGAGTAGATTGGAAGTGTCCGTAGCGAAAAACCCATTTTGAAGTTGGTTGTTACGAGGCAGTGCATCCGGGCACCGAAACGGGCCCGTTTCGCTCCGTTTTGCATGCAGAAGGTACCGAAACGCGCCAAATCACTCCCTAACATCGTTTTGGGTCCAATGGAGGCTATTGGGTATGTTCGTGCGAAAAAATTCAACAGAAGTTCGGGGCGCGAAACAGTGCATTCGGGTGCCGAAAACACCCGTTTTGCTTCGATTTTCGTGCTGCTGTAGGTAACCGAATGCTCCAAAACACTCCAAACATCATTTAGGGCCTAACGGAGTAGATTGGAAGTGTTGGGTATGTTCGTGCGCGAAAAATTCAACAGAAGTTCGGGGCGCGAAACAGTGCATTCGGGTGCCGAAACACCCGTTTTGCTTCGATTTTCGTGCAGTAGGTAACCGAATGCTCCAAAACACCTCCAAACATCATTTAGGGCCTAACGGAGTAGATTGGAAGTGTCGTAGCGAAAAACCCATTTTGAAGTTCGTTGTTACGAGGCAGTGCAATGCCGGGACGAAAACGGGCCCGTTTCGCTCGTTTTGCATGCTGAAGGTACCGAAACGCGCCAAATCACTCCCGATGGAGGCTATTGGGTATGTTATTCGGGGCGCGAAACAGTGCATTCGGGTGCCGAA
>JACEFO010002925.1:0-38221 GCA_015342445.1 Digitaria exilis
TTCTTCCTCGTTGAGAGCCCAGTTTCGAGCCAGGGTTCTTTCTCGATAAGAACCCAGCCAACGAGAGCCAGTAGAGTTCTTTTTCTATTCGAACAGGGTTCTTTCTCGATAAGAACTCAGTTTCGAGCTTCAGGGTTCTTTTTCCGATAAGAACCCAGACTGCGGGAACCAGCAGAGTTCTTTCTGTCGAGAAGAACTCGGTCCTCGAGACCAACCGAGTTCTTTTCCTCGAAAGCAGGAGCTTAGAAGAGAAAAGACAAACTTTGTTAAAATGTTAAGATAAAAATCACCTAGTGCAGTAACCTCGAATCATGTTTGGCAGAACGCTTAACTTGTGCATCTCATGTAGAAGGCGCACTCGTTGACGGCTTCTACGACCTCGTCCCCGTCGACGGAGAGGAGAACCTCGAAGGCGGCCGAGCCAGCGTCGACGCAGACAGCCCGGAGCGTAGCAGTCAGCTAGCCCAAGAAGGCAAGCCCCGGAGCATGACCTAACCTTTACCAAATTATGCACTTTGAATTCTCTATGTTTGTGCATTTACGTTTCAAGGAATTGATTGAATACCTTAGCTGCACATTTCCTAGTACCTATGACTTGCAACACTAGTATGAAAGGATCGATAGGGCATTGCTTTAGGTCCGTTACAAGTCGAGTGATTTCCTGTCACTCGCGAGACATAGGAATTGCTTGTCTTTACTTATGTTGGAATCATAAGGATTGACGGGCGGGATGATAGATGTAGATCTCCCGTCCGTGTATGATAATTGATTAAGGTCGAAATGTGTGGAAAGAGCTTTCAAGTTTTTGAACGTACCACATGCATGCCGATGTATGGGGATCGGTAAGCCCGGTACCAGATTGAAGCAGCTAGGGCCGATAGCCATCTCTCCTTGGAAACTTTGTTTTCCCCTGCCGTACACTTGTGGATATATGCGTGAGACTATGAGTGAAGCAGTAAACCTTTATCCTAAGGAAATGGACCCGGTTCCGAATTGTGGAACGATGGGAAAGGTTGGGAAATGCTTGTACCTTTTATAGCAAGCAGAGTATCCGTGTGTGTTGGGTTTCCCCTGGCCAGGTAGCAAAATTCGGTTCGAACTGTCCGCTTCTCGCGGTTAATGAGACTGCTTGACCGCCTGGCTACATTGAGTAACAAGTGGAACTTTGAGATTGATAAACTTGTTGTATGAATTAAATTGTATTGCACCACTTGTATGATTAGACAGGATGCTAATCTAGAATGGTTAAATCTACTAGAATATGATGCTAAAACTTGAAAGCAAGGACCTACTCTTAGTTGCTTTTTGGCAAACAAACCCACCAGCCAAAAGCCTCTCATGGTCTAGATGTCGGTGATGTAGTTTTCACCCGACGGGTAAGCCTTGCTGAGTATTAGTATACTCAGCCTTGCTTGTGGCAATGATTTACAGGTACACCTTTGGATGTCGATGCTTTGTCTTGGCCTACCCAGGTTCCACCTGGCTGGCACATCGAATGGGTTCCGTCCTCTGCCGAGGATCAGGAGGAGTAGCACCGTGGCAGGCTTCAGCATGGTGTTATTTGTATCGTCGTTAGTTTATTTACTTCCGCTGCAATGAACTATTTTATTTCCGCTGCAAGACTTTGATACTCTGATTTCATTTCAAACTTGGTTTGTAATAACTTTGAGATACTATTTGTGTATGTTAATTTGTGGAATGTTGTAATCTCTGGAACTCACCTTCGTGTGGGCGTGCTGTTGTTTCGATCGAGAAAAGAACGTGGTTTATCGGGTTTAATCCGACGGCGCTCCAGCTTATTCCAGATTAAGTGCCTGACTACTCGGTTAGTGGTCCCGGGGTACTTAACTTGGAATAATTTCGGAGTGGTCCGCCACAATTCGGGTGCCGAAACACCCGTTTTGCTTCGATTTTCGTGCAACTGGTAACCGAACGCTCGAAAACACTCCCAAACATCATTTAGGGCCTAACGGAGTAGATTGGAAGTGTCCGTAGCGAAAAACTCATTTTGAAGTTCGTTGTTACGAGGCAGTGCATCCGGACACCGAAACGGACCCGTTTCGCTCCGTTTTGCAGGCAGAAGGTACCGAAACGCGCCAAATCACTCCCTAACATCGTTTTGGGTCCAATGGAGACTATTAGGTATGTTCGTGCGAAAAAATTCAAAAGAAGTTCGGGGCGCAAAACAGTGCATTCGGGTGCCGAAACACCCGTTTGCTTCGATTTTCGTGCAGTAGGTAACCGAATGCTGCAAAACACTCCCAAACATCATCCAGGGCCTAACGGAGTAGATTGGAAGTGTCCGTTGCAAAAAACCCATTTTGAAGTTCGTTGTTACGAGGCAGTGCATCCAAGCACCGAAAGGGACCCGTTTTGTTCCATTTTGCATGCTGAAGGTACCGAAACGCGCCAAATCACTCCCTAACATCGTTTTGGGTCCAATGGAGGCTATTGGGTATGTTCGCGCGAAAAGATTCAATAGAAGTTTGGGGCGCGAAATAGTGTGTTCATGTGCCGAAACACCCGTTTGCTTCAATTTTCGTGCAGTAGGTAACCGAATGCTCCAAAACACTCCAAAACATCATTTAGGGCCTAACGGAGTAGATTGGAAGTGTCCGTAGCGAAAAACCCATTTTGAAGTCGTTGTTACGAGGCAGTGCATCCGGGCACCGAAACAGACCCGTTTCGCTCCGTTTTGCATGCAGAAGGTACCGAAACGCGCCAAATCACTCCCTAACATCGTTTTGGGTCCAATGGAGACTATTAGGTATGTTCGTGCGAAAAAATTCAAAAGAAGTTCGGGGCGCAAAACAGTGCATTCGGGTGCCGAAACACCCGTTTGCTTTAATTTTCGTGCAGTAGGTAACCGAATGTTCCAAAACACTCCCAAACATCATCCAGGGCCTAACGGAGTAGATTGGAAGTGTCCGTAGCGAAAAACCCATTTTGAAGTTTGTTGTTACGAGTAGTGCATCCGGGCACCGAAACGTACCCGTTTCGCTGCGTTTTGCATGTAGAAGGTACCGAAACGCGCCAAATCACTTCATATCATCGTTTTGGGTCCAATGGAGGCTATTGGGTATGTTCGTGCGAAAAAATTCAACAGAAGTTCGGGGCGCAAAACAGTGCATTCGGGTGCCGAAACACCCGTTTGCTTTAATTTTCGTGCAGTAGGTAACCGAATGTTCCAAAACACTCCCAAACATCATCCAGGGCCTAACGGAGTAGATTGGAAGTGTCCGTAGCGAAAAACCCATTTTGAAGTTTGTTGTTACGAGTAGTGCATCCGGACACCGAAACGTACCCGTTTCGCTCCGTTTTGCATGCAGAAGGTACCGAAACGCGCCAAATCACTCCATAACATCATTTTGGGTCCAATGGAGGCTATTGGGTATGTTCGTGCGAAAAAATTCAACAGAAGTTCGGGGCGCGAAATTGTGCATTCGGGTGCCGAAACACCCGTTTTGCTTCGATTTTCGTGCAGTAGGTAACCGAACGCTCCAAAACACTCCCAAAAACATTTAGGGCCTAACGGAGTAGATTGGAAGTGTCCGTAGCGAAAAACCCATTTTGAAGTTCGTTGTTACGAGGCAGTGCATCCGGACACCGAAACGGACCCGTTTCGCTCCGTTTTGCATGCAGAAGGTACCGAAACGCGCCAAATCACTCCCTAACATCGTTTTGGGTCCAATGGAGACTATTAGGTATGTTCGTGCGAAAAAATTCAAAAGAAGTTCGGGGCGCAAAACAGTGCATTCGGGTGCCGAAACACCCGTTTGCTTCAATTTTCGTGCAGTAGGTAACCGAATGCTCCAAAACACTCCCAAACATTATTTAGGGCCTAACGGAGTAGATTGGAAGTGTCCGTAGCGAAAAACCCATTTTGAAGTCGTTGTTGCGAGGCAGTGCATCCGGGCACCGAAACGGACCCGTTTCGCTCCGTTTTGCATGCAGAAGGTACCGAAACGCGCCAAGTCACTCCGTAACATCGTTTTGGGTTCAATGGAGGCTATTGGGTACGTTCGTGCGAAAAAATTCAACAGAAGTTCGGGGTGCGAAAAAGTGCATTCCGGTACCGAAACACCTGTTTTGCTTCGATTTTCGTGCAGTACGTAACCGAATGCTCCAAAACACTTGCGAACATCATTCAGGGCCTAACAGAGTAGATTGGAAGTGTCCGTCGTGAAAAACCCATTTTAAAGTTCGTTGTTACGAGGTAGTGCATCCAAGCACCGAAACAGACCCGTTTCGCTCCGTTTTGCATGCAGAAGGTACCGAAACGCGCCAAATCACTCCCTAACATCGTTTTGGGTCCAATGGAGACTATTAGGTATGTTCGTGCGAAAAAATTCAAAAGAAGTTCGGGGCGCAAAACAGTGCATTCGGGTGCCGAAACACCTGTTTGCTTTCATTTTCGTGCAGTAGGTAACCGAATGCTCCAAAACACTCCCAAACATCATCCAGGGCCTAACGGAGTAGATTGGAAGTGTCCGTAGCGAAAAACCCATTTTGATGTTTGTTGTTACGAGTAGTGCATCCGGGCACCGAAACATACCCGTTTCGCTTCGTTTTGCATGCAGAAGGTACCGAAACGCGCCAAATCACTCCATAACATCGTTTTGGGTCCAATGGAGGCTATTGGGTATGTTCGTGCGAAAAAATTCAACAGAAGTTCGGGGCGCGAAATTGTGCATTCGGGTGCCGAAACACCCGTTTTGCTTCGATTTTCGTGCAGTAGGTAACCGAACGCTCCAAAACACTCCCAAACATCATTTAGGGCCTAACGGAGTAGATTGGAAGTGTCCGTAGTGAAAAACCCATTTTAAAGTTCGTTGTTGTGGCGGTTCCACTCCGAAATTATTCCAAGTTAAGTACCTCGGGACCACTAATCAAGTAGTCAGGCACTTAATCCGGAATAAGCTGGAGCGCCGTCGGATTAAACCCGATTAACCACGTTCTTTTCTCGATCGAAACAACAGCACGCCCACACGAAGGTGAGTTCCAGAGATTACAACATTCCACAATTTAACATACATAAATAGGTATCACAAGTTATTACAAACCAAGTTCAATTTAAATCAGAGTACAAAGTCTTGCAGCGGAAATAAAAGTTTCATTGCAGCGGAAGTAAATAAACTAACGACGAGACAAATAACACCATGCTGAAGCCTGCCACGGTGCTACTCCTCCTGATCCTCGGCAGAGGACGGAACCCAGTCGATGTGCCAGCCAGGTGGAACCTGGGTAGGCCAAGACAAAGCATCGACATCCAAAGGTGTACCTGTAAATCAATGCCACAAGCAAGGCTGAGTATACTAATACTCAGCAAGGCTTACCCGTCGGGTGAAAACTACATCACCGACATCTAGACCATGAGAGGCTTTTGGCTGGTGGGTTTGTTTGCCAAAAAGCAACTAAGAGTAGGTCCTTGCTTTTAAGTTTTAGCATCATATTCTAGTAGATTTAACCATTCTAGATTAGCATCCTTCCTAAGCATACAAGTGGTGCAATACAATTTAATTCATACAACAAGTTTATCAATCTCAAAGTTCCACTTGTTACTCAATGTAGCAAGGCGGTCAAGCAGTCTCATTAACCGCGAGAAGCGGACAGTTCGAACCGAATTTCTGCTACCTGGCCAGGGGAAACCCAACACACACGGATACTCTGCTTGCTATAAAAGGTACAAGCATTTCCCAACCTTTCCCATCGATCCACAATTCGGAACCGGGTCCATTTCCTTAGGATAAAGGTTTACTGCTTCACTCACAGTCTCACGCATATATCCACAAGTGTACGGCAGGGGAAAACAAAGTTTCCAAGGAGAGATGGCTATCGGCCCTAGCTGCTTCAATCTGGTACCGGGCTTACCGATCCCCATACATCGGCATGCATGTGGTACGTTCAAAAACTTGACACACTCTACCACACATTTCGACCTTAAATAAATTATCATACACGGACGGGAGATCTACATCTGCCATCCCGCCCGTCAATCCTTATGATTCCAACATAAGTAAAGACAAGCAATTCCTATGTCTCGCGAGTGACAGGAAATCACTCGACTTGTAACGGACCTAGAGCAATGCCCTATCGATCCTTTCTTACTAGTGTTGCAAGTCAAAGGTACTAGGAAATGTGCAGCTAAGGTATTCAATCAACTCCTTGAAACGTAAATGCACAAACATAGAGAATTCAAAGTGCATGATTTGGTAAAGTTAGGTTATGCTCCGGGGCTTGCCTTCTTGCTCGGACTGGGGGTTAGCCTCCGGGTTGGTCGATCCTCCACCGGCACCTTCCTCCGGGACTTCTTCCTCGTTTGCGGGGATGAGGTGGTAGTTGCCGTCCGGGATGACGCCTTCTACATGAGATGCATAACTTAGGGTGGCTGTTCTGGAATTTCAGATTCCATTTATTTTATTCTAACTAACTACAAAAAGGTTTATTCTTTTATATAAATCGATTTCCATCTAGATTACTTCGCATTTTTGTTTCTCCTTTTCTGCTCATCATTTTTATTTATAAACTTTATGACAGCTACTGGAGTATAAGAGCTAAGCTCACTCCAAAATTTAGCTAATTCTGAGCTACACATAATTTATTAAAAATGTGCAAACAGCTGTCTGCAGAAAATGAAATAAATTCATAATAAATTGAAAATTCACATACAGTTCGTCAAAAGTACAAACATGTCTAATAGAGATTGTAGTTTAGACTCTCAGGAATCCAGAGAGTATTTTTGTGCATTTTTCTGAATTTTGTACGATTTTTAATGGATTTTACAAGTTTCGGGAAAATCAAACCTAGACTTAAGAATCTTTTTACGCAGAGAACCCTAGATCTTTCAAAACTTCGCGAACCAGTCCTGCACCTTCGCACAGAGGCCCCTAAACAAAGGTAGACGATGAAGAAAGGTCCCAGGGACCTCGCCGGAGTTGCGCCGGGCAAACTACGGCGAACTAGGCACGGGGAAGTGGGGGGAAATGATCCTGGGCTCACCACGAGTCGTTTGAGGACGGTTTGGAGGCTGGGGGAGGTCGGAGTTGTGCCGGCGACGAGGAGGTGGCGGCGCGGCCGCCGCGGCTTCTACGCCGGTGAGCTCGGGGTCGTTCGCCGAGGTTCGAGGGGTCCTAGAGCATCAGTGGAGCTCGAGGAAGCCAATGGCGTGCTCGGTTGACCTCGGGGACGGCTCGGAGTAGGGGCTCGACGTGCGGGGGCTCCGGTGGCCGAAAATCGCGATTTGGGGGAATTCACGAATTCTCGCCGGAGAAGGGACAATAGCTTGGGGAAAGTGGGGGAAAATGGAGCTGGAGTAGAGGGCTAGCTTTGTGCGGGACGAACTTGGGAATGGTGGAGTGGGGAAAGCGAATTTCTCGGAGAAGCTCGGCTCGGTTCGCGCGGCGCGAGGAAGAAGAAAACCGAGCGAGCGCGGGGAAGTGGAAATGGCCAAGTGAGCGAGTGAGAGGAGGGGTGGGAGTGCGCGGTGGAGTGCTTGGGCACGCGAGAGTGGCACAGTGCGGCCTCGGGAGCGTGCGAGCGCGTGGGTGGCTGTCGCGGTCGCCATTGATGGCGCGGCGAGCTCGAACAGAGCGCACACGCGCGGTTGGGCGTCAAAGATCATCGCGTGATGAAGTGGAGATCCTCAGCAGAGGCTTTGGCGCGACGCGAATGGACTCTACCGCCTGCAGTGCGCTCGGCGCGGCGCGAGCGCGCGTGCGGCCACGGCGGCGCGCGACCGTATGATGGTGCTCCGCGGCGCGAGGCGAGGCGAGGCGACGGCGGCGAAGTGATGGCTCGGGAGTGGCCGGACAAGAGCTAGGCGACAAGCGCCAGCGTCCGCCGCGGCTGGGCCAGCTCAGCGCCGCCTGCGCCGCTCGCCGGCCACATGGCGGCCGAGCTCCGGCCAGCGCAGCGCGCGCCAGGGGCACTGTAGCATGCCCGTGGAGCTCCGATTTCAAATTCGAATTTTCTCCAAAAATTCGAACTGAACTTCGAAACGGGTAAAATTAAAAGTTGGGGTCTGAGGTGTGGGACACAACTTTCGAGCTTGGACCAGGCACTTCGACCAGGCGCTACGGCGCTTCGAGCTTGAACCGCGAGCTCGAGCTTGCCGAGCCTCGAATGGTCGGAAACGCCGCTCGAGGGTGAGTGCCCCCCTCGAGCTTGGCTGCGAAGCCTCGAGCGTGACGGAACGTCGCTCGAGGGTAAGTCCTCGAGCTTGGCTGCGGAGCCTCGAGCGTGCCGGAACGTCGCTCGAGGGTGAGTCCTCGAGCTTGGCTGCGGAGCCTCGAGCGTGCCGGAACGTCGCTCGAGGGTGAGTCCTCGAGCTTGGCTGCGGAGCCTTGAGCGTCCTATCGTGCGGCCTCGAATCGTGACGGAAACTACCGGCTAGGCTCGATCGTCACGGACATAGCTCGATCGGGGCGGATATACGACTAAGCTCGATCGTGACGGACATCCCCGCTCGAGGGTCATCGAGCGGAACGAACGCCGTGGCGAGGTTGTCGCGAAAGGCTGTTGGTGATGACAACTACTCTTTTGGTCCGAGATTTTTAGATTTCAGTTGGGTGCCAAACAACCCTTGTTTTTGAATTATAATTGAATTTTTGACGAATTTTTTTGAATTTCAACCCAATTCCCTGTTGCATTGATTTTAATTGCACTTTTTAATTCTTTTGACATAAGAGATGTCACAGCCTACCCCCCTTAAAAGGAATCTCGTCCCGAGATTCGATTAAACCTAGAGATAGAGAGGGGAAAAGAAATACCTCGGCTTATGAAAGTATGTCGGGGAAATTCTTCCTAAGATAGTCCTCGGTTTCCCACGTGGCTTCATCTTCGGAGTGATGACTCCACTGAACTTTGTACATTTTAACTCCCTTCCTTCGTGTTTGTCGCTCTTTCTCGTCGAGGATCTTAACGGGATGCTCATCGTAAGAGAGATCCGGTTCAACCGAGAGTTCCTCTTGTGCAACGACCTCGGTCGGAACACGAAGACACCTCTTGAGTTGAGAAACATGGAACACATTGTGTACAGCTGAGAGTTTCTCGGGAAGCTTCACTTGATAGGCTACCGGCCCACATTGCTGAGTGATTTCATACGGGCCGATATAGCGAGGTGCAAGCTTTCCTTTTAGTCCAAATCTTTGCACACCCTTGGTCGGGGAGACTTTAAGATACACGTGATCACCAACTTCAAACTGAAGTGGCTTCCGCCGCTGATCAAAGTAGCTCTTTTGCCGTGACTGGGCGGTCTTCAAATTTTCCCGAATGATCCTAACCTTTTCTTCTGCCTCCTTCACAAGGTCAGGGCCATAGGTATATCTCTCGCCTGCCTGGGACCAACACAACGGGGTCCGACATCTTCTACCATACAAGGCTTCGAAAGGTGCCATTTTAAGACTCGCTTGGTAGCTGTTGTTATAGGAGAATTCGGCCAGGGATAGACACTTCTCCCAATTCTTCCCATAATGAATAACACAAGCTCGAAGCATATCCTCAAGTATTTGATTTACCCTTTCCGTCTGCCCATCGGTTTGTGGGTGATATGCTGAACTACGGATCAGTTTGGTGCCTAGGGATAATTGCAATTGTTCCCAAAAGCGTGCTACGAACGGAGCACCACGATCTGAAATTATCGTCTTGGGTACCCCATGTAGACAAACGATCCGCTCCAAATAAATCTCCGCGTACTTCTTAGCAGCATAAGTGGTATTGACTGGAATAAAATGTGCGGTCTTGGTAAGGCGGTCCACAATTACCCAAATAGAATCATGCCCCTGAGGGGTTCTGGGAAGTCCAACAATAAAATCCATGCTTATATCTTCCCACTTCCATGAGGGAATAGGTAGAGGTTGAAGTGTGCCTGCTACCTTCAAGTGGCTGGCCTTAACCCGCTGGCAGGTGTCACATTCCGACACATATGTGGCAATTTCTCGCTTCATTCGAGTCCACCAAAAGTTTTGTTTCAAATCTTGGTACATTTTGGTGCTGCCGGGATGGATAGAAAATTTGGAGAGATGTGCCTCATCCATAATCTTCCTCCGGAGTTCCGTGTTTTTGGGCACCACAAGGCGATGTCCAAACCACATTACTCCCTGCCCATCTAATCGGAAACACTTGTACTTTTCCTTCACCTTTTCCTTCGACAATTTCCTTTTAAGGATTTTAATGCTCGCGTCATTTAGTTGAGCTACAACAATATGATCATGCAAGGTTGGTTCAACTGCAACATGGTTGAAGTACCCGTGTGGGACAATCTCCAAATTGAGCTTTGCCATTTCATGACACAGGGTGTCAGCGTAGGACTCCACGGAAAGACAATGACAACGAGCCTTGCGGCTTAGTGCATCCGCAACTACATTAGCCTTCCCGGGGTGATAATGCACACTGAGGTCATAGTCCTTTGCTAACTCCAACCATCTTCGTTGTCTCATATTCAAATGTGCCTGAGTGAAAACATATTTGAGGCTCTTGTGGTCTGTGTATATGTTGCAGGGAACACCCATCAAATAGTGTCTCCACATCTTGAGAGCATGAATAACCGCTGCTAACTCAAGATCATGCGTGGGGTAGTTTTGCTCATGAGGCCGAAGTGCTCGAGAAGCATAAGCAATGACTCGGTTCTCTTGCATGAGAACACAGCCAAGGCCGGTGCCTGATGCATCGCAATAGACATCATAGGGCTTGGTGCAATCGGGCTGAGCCAAAACTGGGGCTGAAGTCAAATGTCTTCGCAAGGTGTGGAAAGCTTCATCGCATTTGTCATTCCACTCAAATTTGACTCCCTTCTTTAAGAGTTCGGTCATGGGCTTCGCAATCCGAGAGAAGTCCGGAATAAAACGGCGGTAATAACCGGCTAAACCCAGAAAACTCCGAATCTCGTGGACAGAAGTAGGTGGTTGCCAATCCAACACCTCTTGCACTTTGGTTGGATCCACGGATATACCATCCTTGGAAACCGTGTGGCCTAAGAACTTCACGCTCTCTAGCCAAAATTCACACTTGGAGAACTTGGCGTAGAGCTGGTGATCTCTCAATCTCTGAAGAACAATGCGAAGGTGCTCGGCATGCTCTTCCTCATTCTTAGAATATATAAGAATGTCATCAATGAAAACCACCACAAACTTGTCTAGTTCAGACATGAAGACCGAATTCATGAGGTACATGAAGTAGGCCGGGGCATTGGTGAGTCCAAAAGACATAACCAAGAATTCATAAAGTCCATAACGTGTGGAAAAGGCAGTCTTTGGAATGTCACAAGGCCTGATTTTGATTTGGTGATAGCCAGAGCGAAGGTCAATCTTGGAGAACACTCTGGCGCCAGCTAGTTGGTCAAACAAGATGTCAATACGGGGGAGTGGGTACTTGTTCTTAATAGTTACCGCATTGAGAGGCCGGTAATCAATACACAACCTCAAGGAATGGTCCTTCTTCTTCACAAAGATAGCGGGACATCCCCAAGGTGATACACTTGGACGAATGAAACCCTTATCTAGCAATTCTTGGAGTTGAATTTTTAATTCAGCCAATTCATTGGGCGGCATTCTATATGGTCTCTTTGATATAGGTGCTGTGCCAGGTTGAAGTTCAATCACGAATTCAATGTCTCTATCCGGCGGCATCCCAGGTAAGTCATCCGGAAATACATCGGCATACCCACATACCACCGGAATGTCCTTTAGTTGGGTTTCTACCATTGCATAAGCACACGCATCGACGCAAGTCCGTTGTGGCAGATATAGCACACTCGGGCCATGCGTAGGCGAGTTTATCTCAACAACTCGTTCCGCAACATCTAGCACAACCTTATGTTGAGTCATCCAATTGGCTCCTAACACAATGTCAATTCCTTCCATTCCCAGCAGAATCAAATCAGTAGGAAATGTTTTACTTCCCAGCCTGATCGGAACCTTGTGGGTGACTTGGTTGGATGCAATTTTACCTCCCGCAGTTGATATCACATAAGATGATTTGGTATGGTAAGATTTTAATTCGCATTTCACATGAAACCTTGTGCTTATAAAACTATGTGTTGCCCCGGAATCAAACAATATCACAGCAGGTTGAGTGCAGATAGGGAAAGTACCAGTCATGTCTGGGGCTCCCTCGGGTAGGTCAGCCAACGTGGTGTAGTTGAGCCGTCCTTGCTGAACTTGCACACGCTGCTGTTGCTTGCCCTTGCCTTGCTGAGTTCCTGAGCGTTGGTTTTGCTGCTTGTTCTGCGGGCAATCCTTGATAAAATGATCTTTACTTCCACACTTGAAGCACTGATAGCCGGCTCCTGGGCGAGCTGGCTGCTGTGCATTTTGCCTTGGTGCTTGCTGCTGCTGCGGCGGTGGAGGGAAACGAGGCGCGTTAGGCCGTGGCGGCCTAGCAACCCATCCACCTCCCTGAGGTGCCCTGGACTGTCCCTGCGGTGCAGCCGGGGGAACCAAGCGGAACCTCTATGGCTGCGCGCTCGACGGTCCAGCGGGAGTCTTTCTCTTCTTCTCCGCCTTGTGCACCACATTAGCGTCTTCCTGGGTGATGGCAAGGTTCACGAGATCGCCGTACGTGGCAGCACGGGTGGTGGCCAACTGTGCCTTCAACTTGGTGTTAAGGCCACGTCGGAACCTCTCTAGCTTCTTCTCGTCGGAGTCGGCGTGATGACCCGCATAAGGGCACAGACCATTGAAGGCCTGGGAGTACTGGAGCACTGTGCGGGTACCCTGGGTCAGCGCCAAAAACTCATTCAACTTCCGCTCTACCAGACCGGCCGGAATGTGATGAGCCTTGAATGCAGCCTTGAACTCATCCCACTCAACCACATGACCCTCCTGCTGCAGGGCCAGGTAGTTCTCCCACCAAAGGAGAGCTGGGCCGCGGAGTTGCTGTGCCGCGAACACGACCTTGCGGTTAGAGGCACAAGGTGTCGCCAGGATGGTGAATTTGGACTCGATGGCTCGAATCCAGGTGTCGGCCTCCAGGGGCTCATCAGCTCGAGAGAAAATCGGCGGGTGCGTTGCCAGAAAATCCTCATATCTGGCCACCTGAGGCTGAGGGGCCCGTTGACCTCCCTGCTGAAGCATCTGCTGCTGCATCATCTGTTGCTGATGCTGCAGGTTCCGGAGAATCTCCGTTTGCGTGGCATACAGCTGCTGCCACGACAGAGGGTGCTGCGGTGGAGGAGGTGGCGGTGGCTGTTGCTGCCCCTCTGGCCCCTGCTGGTTAGCGTTGGAGCCACTAGCGTCGTGACCGCTGCGGGTAATTGCCATCTGCAGTAGGGACTTGTATTAGCCACATTCCATAAGCTTGCATAATGAATGACAAGATAGAACGTGACAATATATTAAGTGTACTGCGCAGAATGACAAATCAGCACGCAGTTCGGGAGAAAAATCATATCTCCCAACAGGAAACAAGTCCAATGCTCCAATTCGGTCAGTAGCTCGAAAATTTTATGCTCTACAACTTTCATGTTGGGCTCGGAATCAAATTCGGACTGGAACTAAGCCGAAAAATTCAATCTTTAGCTCTCTGCATTTGCTGTTTTTCAGCAGGCCGAGCTATAGTGTTTTGGTTGCCATTTTTATTTCGCTTAACCAATGGGGTTGCAATTTGGTGATCATTTTGTTTGACAAATTCCAAACATCTTTGTAGTTCACATCACAGCCCAGAAATGAATGGAAAACCCATCAATAATTAAACAAGGTCAGCTGCAGAATGTTTTCAACACAGCTGTAACAACATCATCAAGTTTTGATCCCACAACCACACCATTAATTTACATTGCCACCAAAAGATAAAAGGAGAAGCTCAACTCCATCTAGCCTATTATAACATGAAGCCAAAATCTAGGCCTAGCGGAGGAGTAAACTTGCTACTACCACTCTAAAAATCATCCAAATTGTTAGCGGTAGCCTCGCTGCCCATAGGTGAAGGTGGAGCTGGAAGGGGCGGCATGTCATCCTCGGTGTCCATGTCGGAATCGGGGGCCTCTCCTTCACCATTCCCTCCTTCTTGCTCAAGAAGGTGCTGAGCGTCATGGGCGGCAAGCATAGCATTTGCATGCTCCAAGGTACCATGTACCTCCTCAAGCTCATCTCTAGTTTGTGCTAACTCATTCTGGGTGTTGTTGTGTGCAATCTGGAGGTCATTCAATTGCCTCTCCAAGTCAGCAATCATGGCATCTCTAGTGGTCACCTCAATGGACAAAGAGGTCCTCTCAACCCCTATGTCACGGGCACGAGCGGACATGTCCATAGCAATGTTGAGCATCTCGCTCTGCGACCGTCCAAGAAGTGCCTGCAAACGGTGATACGCCCGTATCCACCTCATCATCAAAGCGGCTGCAGCGACGGGATTCTCCGCCATCCTCAAAGGGGAGCTAAGGTAGCGTCTCATCCAGTGGGGATCATCCGGCTGAGTCGGTGGGAATAAACCCAGTAACTGGTGCTCAACCAACTCTTGGTTCTGAGTCACAAAGGAGCTAATGCCATTTAAGGCAGCTAGCTCACACGTCGTCTCCATGTGGTGCCCGTGAACTTCCACCATCCAGGTGGGGGAACTAGGACACGGCGGGTGGCGATAGACCACCAAACGCACACGGGAACGAGTCACACCGCGGTCTCGGATGATAGTCCTCTCATACTGTGGCGGTGTAGGGTAGCCAAGTGCCTGTAGAACCGACCACAAGATGCTAGGGAAACCTTCCCATCCCAAGCAATCAGAGAAAGACACGTCGTTGGGGTAGCTAGCCAGGTCAGCGAGGGCGGCCATCTGAACCAAAAAGAAAAGGGGCAAGGGTGAGAACCGGTTAGCGCCAAAGAACAAAAACAGATTCTGTGTAGGGTAATAAAAATTACAAAACTCGAAATCTACTAGCCAAAAATTCCCAAATTTGGCCAAAACATAGTTTAAGTAATTCCTATCAAGTTTCATGTTGGAGGTTTAAGCAGAAACCGTCGTTAAGATGGTGTAAAAATTCAATTTTTATCTCACTGTCCCCAGAAATTTCCAGCAGACAGGGGGTTACCATTTTTAGCATAACTCCAGTTTTACTGATCCATTTTCGTTGAAATTTCTCCAGCATATACTTCATAATATTTGTGACAACTTTCATATTGAAAACTTTTTCATTTGACGATGTTTTCAGTTTCGAATTAAGGGTGCAATCAGACTGTTCTCAGCAGGATTTTGGGTTGTGATTTCAATTCCTTTGACGGCGATTCGATTTGGTTACTTATTAAAATCCATGTCAATTCAGTGAGATGCAATGCATGAGCGGCCTATTCGTTCTCTCCAACACACATGCCAATAACTTTTGGCTTACGAAATTAGTGCCGGTGGCTAGGCAATATCCGTCTCTCCCTATATTATCTAGCCGAACTTCTAACCGTCTCAACATACGGATTCGCGGTTAGTGTACCTGCAGAAAATTTCATTCCAGAACATTTATAATCAACCTTTCGTGCCAGCACTCACGAAAGCGTCTCCATTCATTACCACCCACTATAGAGGTGGCACCCGAACGTTTAACATTGAACGGGCAATGTTCATATGTCACCAAAGCAACATATTGACAGTTTCATACGCTACTGAAATAGCGTATTGACTTTGTGCCGCCATCATATTTGCATATGATGCCGTGGTACGCTACAGCAATCGCCGTACCTTGCGCCCACCATCCTATTCTATTTTCATACGCCATCACAGCGTATTGACTATGTGCCGCCACTATATTTTCATATAGTGCCGTGGTACGTTACAGCAATCGCCGTACCTTGCGCCCACCATTGCGTAAAGTAAATGACAGAATGAAATGTGCTGGAAGTCAGTATAATATACTATTTGCCACCTATCATATCGTGATCCTATCACATAGGCTTCACGTTCTAGGTAACATCCTTAACGGTCCTAACAACAACCTTCCACCGAAAAGCACGGCGGAAGTACGAGTTGGCAAATTTTATTCCAAAAATATTTATTTAAGGTTTGTTGGTCTCTCCGGTGCGCTGTTTCGGCTCTGATGCCAGCTGTGGCGGTTCCACTCCGAAATTATTCCAAGTTAAGTACCTCGGGACCACTAATCAAGTAGTCAGGCACTTAATCCGGAATAAGCTGGAGCGCCGTCGGATTAAACCCGATTAACCACGTTCTTTTCTCGATCGAAACAACAGCACGCCCACACGAAGGTGAGTTCCAGAGATTACAACATTCCACAATTTAACATACATAAATAGGTATCACAAGTTATTACAAACCCAGTTCAATTTAAATCAGAGTACAAAGTCTTGCAGCGGAAATAAAAGTTTCATTGCAGCGGAAGTAAATAAACTAACGACGACACAAATAACACCATGCTGAAGCCTGCCACGGTGCTACTCCTCCTGATCCTCGGCAGAGGACGGAACCCATTCGATGTGCCAGCCAGGTGGAACCTGGGTAGGCCAAGACAAAGCATCGACATCCAAAGGTGTACCTGTAAATCAATGCCACAAGCAAGGCTGAGTATACTAATACTCAGCAAGGCTTACCCGTCGGGTGAAAACTACATCACCGACATCTACACCATGAGAGGCTTTTGGCTGGTGGGTTTGTTTGCCAAAAAGCAACTAAGAGTAGGTCCTTGCTTTCAAGTTTTAGCATCATATTCTAGTAGATTTAACCATTCTAGATTAGCATCCTTCCTAAGCATACAAGTGGTGCAATACAATTTAATTCATACAACAAGTTTATCAATCTCAAAGTTCCACTTGTTACTCAATGTAGCAAGGCGGTCAAGCAGTCTCATTAACCGCGAGAAGCGGACAGTTCGAACCGAATTTCTGCTACCTGGCCAGGGGAAACCCAACACACACGGATACTCTGCTTGCTATAAAAGGTACAAGCATTTCCCAACCTTTCCCATCGATCCACAATTCGGAACCGGGTCCATTTCCTTAGGATAAAGGTTTACTGCTTCACTCACAGTCTCACGCATATATCCACAAGTGTACGGCAGGGGAAAACAAAGTTTCCAAGGAGAGATGGCTATCGGCCCTAGCTGCTTCAATCTGGTACCGGGCTTACCGATCCCCATACATCGGCATGCATGTGGTACGTTCAAAAACTTGACACACTCTACCACACATTTCGACCTTAAATAAATTATCATACACGGACGGGAGATCTACATCTGCCATCCCGCCCGTCAATCCTTATGATTCCAACATAAGTAAAGACAAGCAATTCCTATGTCTCGCGAGTGACAGGAAATCACTCGACTTGTAACGGACCTAGAGCAATGCCCTATCGATCCTTTCTTACTAGTGTTGCAAGTCAAAGGTACTAGGAAATGTGCAGCTAAGGTATTCAATCAACTCCTTGAAACGTAAATGCACAAACATAGAGAATTCAAAGTGCATGATTTGGTAAAGTTAGGTTATGCTCCGGGGCTTGCCTTCTTGCTCGGACTGGGGGTTAGCCTCCGGGTTTGTCGATCCTGCACCGGCACCTTCCTCCGGGACTTCTTCCTCGTCTGCGGGGATGAGGTGGTAGTTGCCGTCCGGGATGGCGCCTTCTACATGAGATGCATAACTTAGGGTGGCTGTTCTGGAATTTCAGATTCCATTTATTTTATTCTAACTAACTACAAAAAGGTTTATTCTTTTATATAAATCGATTTCCATCTAGATTACTTCGCATTTTTGTTTCTCCTTTTCTGCTCATCATTTTTATTTATAAACTTTATGACAGCTACTGGAGTATAAGAGCTAAGCTCACTCCAAAATTTAGCTAATTCTGAGCTACACATAATTTATTAAAAATGTGCAAACAGCTGTCTGCAGAAAATGAAATAAATTCATAATAAATTGAAAATTCATCCATTTCAGGAGATCTTCCTACCAAAGCTAAGCATAAGCATGAGGAGGGCTCTGGCCAAGTGATGGCTCAAAATAACCCTTGGGTAGTCCTCAATAATTTTCCATCCAGAAACACATATTTAATTATTTACCATCCTAAACAGAGCAAAAATTAAGTTTCTCATTTTTCACAGGTGTGCTAACAAGTTTTTTTTAGTCCTCTGGAGCAAAATGGTGATTTTTCACTGCCCAGATTATTTTTAATGATTTCTGCACTGCAAACAGACAGAAAACCTATTTTAATTCATAACAGGAGCTGTAGTTCATATTTTTAAGTCCCCTTTGGACACAAGCTGTCCAAAGTCACTACAAACAACATATCCAAAGCTCAACCCTAGCGTAGCTCTGGATTTGAAATGGTGCACAACTTTAGGTTTTCATAGTTTGAATTTTAATTCACATACAGTTCGTCAAAAGTACAAACATGTCTAATAGAGATTGTAGTTTAGACTCTCAGGAATCCAGAGAGTATTTTTGTGCATTTTTCTGAATTTTGTACGATTTTTAATGGATTTTACAAGTTTTGGGAAAATCAAACCTAGACTTAAGAATCTTTTTACGCAGAGAACCCTAGATCTTTCAAAACTTCGCGAACCAGTCCTGCACCTTCGCACAGAGGCCCCTAAACAAAGGTAGACGATGAAGAAAGGTCCCAGGGACCTCGCCGGAGTTGCGCCGGGCAAACTACGGCGAACTAGGCACGGGGAAGTGGGGGGAAATGATCCTGGGCTCACCACGAGTCGTTTGAGGACGGTTTGGAGGCTGGGGGAGGTCGGAGTTGTGCCGGCGACGAGGAGGTGGCGGCGCGGCCGCCGCGGCTTCTACGCCGGTGAGCTCGGGGTCGTTCGCCGAGGTTCGAGGGGTCCTAGAGCATCAGTGGAGCTCGAGGAAGCCAATGGCGTGCTCGGTTGACCTCGGGGACGGCTCGGAGTAGGGGCTCGACGTGCGGGGGCTCCGGTGGCCGAAAATCGCGATTTGGGGGAATTCACGAATTCTCGCCGGAGAAGGGACAATAGCTTGGGGAAAGTGGGGGAAAATGGAGCTGGAGTAGAGGGCTAGCTTTGTGCGGGACGAACTTGGGAATGGTGGAGTGGGGAAAGCGAATTTCTCGGAGAAGCTCGGCTCGGTTCGCGCGGCGCGAGGAAGAAGAAAACCGAGCGAGCGCGGGGAAGTGGAAATGGCCAAGTGAGCGAGTGAGAGGAGGGGTGGGAGTGCGCGGTGGAGTGCTTGGGCACGCGAGAGTGGCACAGTGCGGCCTCGGGAGCGTGCGAGCGCGTGGGTGGCTGTCGCGGTCGCCATTGATGGCGCGGCGAGCTCGAACAGAGCGCACACGCACGGTTGGGCGTCAAAGATCATCGCGTGATGAAGTGGAGATCCTCAGCAGAGGCTTTGGCGCGAAGCGAATGGACTCTACCGCTTGCAGTGCGCTCGGCGCGGCGCGAGCGCGCGTGCGGCCACGGCGGCGCGCGACCGTATGAGGGTGCTCCGCGGCGCGAGGCGAGGCGAGGCGACGGCGGCGAAGTGATGGCTTGGGAGTGGCCGCCGCGGCTTGGCCAGCTCAGCGCCGCCTGCGCCGCTCGCCGGCCACGTGGCGGCCGAGCTCCGGCCAGCGCAGCGCGCGCCAGGGGCACTGTAGCATGCCCGTGGAGCTCCGATTTCAAATTCGAATTTTCTCCAAAAATTCGAACTGAACTTCGAAACGGGTAAAATTAAAGTTGGGTTCTGAGGTGTGGGACACAACTTTCGAGCTTGGACTAGCACTTCGACCAGGCGCTACGGCCGCTTCGAGCTTGAAACCGCGAGCTCGAGCTTGCCGAGCCTCGAATGGTCGGAAACGCCGCTCGAGGGTGAGTGCCCCCTCGAGCTTGGCTGCGAAGCCTCGAGCGTGACGGAACGTCGCTCGAGGGTAAGTTCCTCGAGCTTGGCTGCGGAGCCTCGAGCGTGCCGGAACGTCGCTCGAGGTGAGTCCTCGAGCTTGGCTGCGGAGCCTCGAGCGTGCCGGAACGTCGCTCGAGGTGAGTCCTCGAGCTTGGCTGCGGAGCCTCGAGCGTCCTATCGTGCGGCCTCGAATCGTGACGGAAACTACCGGCTTAGGCTCGATCGTCACGGACATAGCTCGATCGGGGCGGATATACGGCTAAGCTCGATCGTGACGGACATCCCCACTCGAGGGTCATCGAGCGGAACGAACGCCGTGGCGAGGTTGTCGCGAAAGGCTGTTGGTGATGACAACTACTCTTTGGTCCGAGATTTTTAGATTTCAGTTGGGTGCCAAACAACCCTTGTTTTTGAATTATAATTGAATTTTTGACGAATTTTTTTGAATTTCAACCCAATTCCCTGTTGCATTGATTTTAACTGCACTTTTTAATTCTTTTGACATCAGAGATGTCACAGTTGTTACGAGGCAGTGCATCCGGACACCGAAACGGATCCGTTTCGCTCCGTTTTGCATGCGAGAAGGTACCGAAACGCGCCAAATCACTCCCTAACATCGTTTTGGGTCCAACGGAGACTATTTGGTATGTTCGTGCGAAAAAATTCAAAAGAAGTTCGGGGCGCGAAACAATGCGTTCGGGTGCCGAAATACCCGTTTTCTTCGATTTTCGTGCAGTAGGTAACCGAATGCTGCAAAACACTCCCAAACATCATCCAGGGCCTAACGGAGTAGATTGGAAGTGTCCGTAGCGAAAAACCCATTTTGTAGTCGTTGTTACGAGGCAGTGCATCCGGGCACCGAACGGACCCGTTTCGCTCCGTTTTGCATGCAGAAGGGTACCGAAACGCGCCAAATCACTCCCTAACATCGTTTTGGGTCCAATGGAGACTATTAGGTATGTTCGTGCGAAAAAATTCAAAAGAAGTTCGGGGCGCAAAACAGTGCATTCGGGTGCCGAAACACCCGTTTGCTTCAATTTTCGTGCAGTAGGTAACCGAATGCTCCAAAACACTCCCAAACATCATCCAGGGCCTAACGGAGTAGATTGGAAGTGTCCGTAGCGAAAAACCCATTTTGAAGTTTGTTGTTACGAGGTAGTGCATCCGGGCACCGAAACGTACCCGTTTCGCTCCGTTTTGCATGCAGAAGGTACCGAAACGCGCCAAATCACTCCATAACATCGTTTTGGGTCCAATGGAGGCTATTGGGTATGTTCGTGCGAAAAAATTCAACAGAAGTTCGGGGCGCGAAATTGTGCATTCGGGTGCCGAAACACCCGTTTGCTTCGATTTTCGTGCAGTAGGTAACCGAACGCTCCAAAACACTCCCAAACATCATTTAGGGCCTAACGGAGTAGATTGGAAGTGTCCGTAGCGAAAAACCCATTTTGAAGTTCGTTGTTACGAGGCAGTGCATCCGGGCACCGAAACGGACCCGTTTCGCTCCGTTTTGCATGCAGAAGGTACCGAAACGCGCCAAATCACTCCCTAACATCGTTTTGGGTCCAATGGAGACTATTAGGTATGTTCGTGCGAAAAAATTGAAAAGAAGTTCGGGGCGCAAAACAGTGCATTCGGGTGCCGAAACACCCGTTTGCTTTAATTTTCGTGCAGTAGGTAACCGAATGTTCCAAAACACTCCCAAACATCATCCAGGGCCTAACGGAGTAGATTGGAAGTGTCCGTAGCGAAAAACCCATTTTGAATGTTTGTTGTTACGAGTAGTGCATCGGGCACCGAAACGTACCCGTTTCGCTTCGTTTTGCATGCAGAAGGTACCGAAACGCGCCAAATCACTTCCATATCATCGTTTTGGGTCCAATGGAGGCTATTGGGTATGTTCGTGCGAAAAAATTCAACAGAAGTTCGGGGCGCGAAATTGTGCATTCGGGTGCCGAAACACCCGTTTTGCTTCGATTTTCGTGCAGTTGGTAACCGAACGCTCGAAAACACTCCCAAACATCATTTAGGGCCTAACGGAGTAGATTGGAAGTGTCCGTAGCGAAAAACCCATTTTGAAGTTCGTTGTTACGAGGCAGTGCATCCGGACACCGAAACGGACCCGTTTCGCTCCGTTTTGCATGCAGAAGGTACCGAAACGCGCCAAATCACTCCCTAACATTGTTTTGGGTCCAATGGAGACTATTAGGTATGTTCGTGCGAAAAAATTCAAAAGAAGTTCGGGGCGCAAAACAGTGCATTCGGGTGCCGAAACACCCGTTTGCTTCGATTTTCGTGCAGTAGGTAACCGAATGCTGCAAAACACTCCCAAACATCATCCAGGGCCTAACGGAGTAGATTGGAAGTGTCCGTTGCAAAAAACCCATTTTGAAGTTCGTTGTTACGAGGCAGTGCATCCAGGCACCGAAACGGACCCGTTTCGCTCCGTTTTGCATGCAGAAGGTACCGAAACGCGCCAAATCACTCCCTAACATCGTTTTGGGTCCAATGGAGGCTATTGGGTATGTTCGTGCGAAAAAATTCAACAGAAGTTCGGGGCGCGAAATAGTGCATTCGGGTGCCGAAACACCCGTTTGCTTCGATTTTCGTGCAGTAGGTAACCGAATGCTCCAAAACACTCCCAAACATCATTTAGGGCCTAACGGAGTAGATTGGAAGTGTCCGTAGCGAAAAACCCATTTTGAAGTCGTTGTTACGAGGCAGTGCATCCGGGCACCGAAACAGACCCGTTTCGCTCCGTTTTGCATGCAGAAGGTACCGAAACGCGCCAAATCACTCCCTAACATCGTTTTGGGTCCAATGGAGACTATTAGGTATGTTCGTGCGAAAAAATTCAAAAGAAGTTCGGGGCGCAAAACAGTGCATTCGGGTGCCGAAACACCCGTTTGCTTTAATTTTCGTGCAGTAGGTAACTGAATGCTCCAAAACACTCCCAAACATCATCCAGGGCCTAACGGAGTAGATTGGAAGTGTCCGTAGCGAAAAACCTATTTTGAAGTTTGTTGTTACGAGTAGTGCATCCGGGCACCGAAACGTACCCGTTTCGCTGCGTTTTGCATGTAGAAGGTACCGAAACGCGCCAAATCACTTCATATCATCGTTTTGGGTCCAATGGAGGCTATTGGGTATGTTCGTGCGAAAAAATTCAACAGAAGTTCGGGGCGCAAAACAGTGCATTCGGGTGCCGAAACACCCGTTTGCTTCAATTTTCGTGCAGTAGGTAACCGAATGCTCCAAAACACTCCCAAACATCATTTAGGGCCTAACGGAGTAGATTGGAAGTGTCCGTAGCGAAAAACCCATTTTGAAGTCGTTGTTACGAGGCAGTGCATCCGAGCACCGAAACAGACCCGTTTTGCTCCGTTTTGCATGCAGAAGGTACCGAAACGCGCCAAATCACTCCCTAACATCGTTTTGGGTCCAATGGAGACTATTAGGTATGTTCGTGCGAAAAAATTCAAAAGAAGTTCGGGGCGCAAAACAGTGCATTCGGGTGCCGAAACACCCGTTTGCTTTAATTTTCGTGCAGTAGGTAACCGAATGTTCCAAAACACTCCCAAACATCATCCAGGGCCTAACGGAGTAGATTGGAAGTGTCCGTAGCGAAAAACCCATTTTGAAGTTTGTTGTTACGAGTAGTGCATCCGGGCACCGAAACGTACCCGTTTCGCTCCGTTTTGCATGCAGAAGGTACCGAAACGCGCCAAATCACTCCATAACATCATTTTGGGTCCAATGGAGGCTATTGGGTATGTTCGTGCGAAAAAATTCAACAGAAGTTCGGGGCGCGAAATTGTGCATTCGGGTGCCGAAACACCCGTTTTGCTTCGATTTTCGTGCAGTAGGTAACCGAACGCTCCAAAACACTCCCAAACATCATTTAGGGCCTAACGGAGTAGATTGGAAGTGTCCGTAGCGAAAAACCCATTTTGAAGTTCGTTGTTACGAGGCAGTGCATCCGGACACCGAAACGGACCCGTTTCGCTCCGTTTTGCATGCAGAAGGTACCGAAACGCGCCAAATCACTCCCTAACATCGTTTTGGGTCCAATGGAGACTATTAGGTATGTTCGTGCGAAAAAATTCAAAAGAAGTTCGGGGCGCAAAACAGTGCATCGGGTGCCGAAACACCCGTTTGCTTCAATTTTCGTGCAGTAGGTAACCGAATGCTCCAAAACACTCCCAAACATCATTTAGGGCCTAACGGAGTAGATTGGAAGTGTCCGTAGCGAAAAACCCATTTTGAAGTTTGTTGTTACGAGGTAGTGCATCCGGGCACCGAAACGTACCCGTTTCGCTCCGTTTTGCATGCAGAAGGTACCGAAACGCGCCAAATCACTCCCATAACATCGTTTTGGGTCCAATGGAGGCTATTGGGTATGTTCGTGCGAAAAAATTCAACAGAAGTTCGGGGCGCGAAACAGTGCATTCGGGTGCCGAAACACCCGTTTTGCTTCGATTTTCGTGCAGTAGGTAACCGAACGCTCCAAAACACTCCCAAACATCATTTAGGGCCTAACGGAGTAGATTGGAAGTGTCCGTAGCGAAAAACCCATTTTGAAGTTCGTTGTTACGAGGCAGTGCATCCGGGCACCGAAACGGACCCGTTTCGCTCCGTTTTGCATGCAGAAGGTACCGAAACGCGCCAAATCACTCCCTAACATCGTTTTGGGTCCAATGGAGGCTATTGGGTATGTTCGTGCGAAAAAATTCAAAGAAGTTCGGGGCGCGAAACAGTGCATTCGGGTGCCGAAACACCCGTTTGCTTCGATTTTCGTGCAGTAGGTAACCGAACGCTCCAAAACACTCCCAAACATCATTAGGGCCTAACGGAGTAGATTGGAAGTGTCCGTAGCGAAAAACCCATTTTGAAGTTCGTTGTTACGAGGCAGTGCATCCGGGCACCGAAACGGACCCGTTTCGCTCCGTTTTGCATGCAGAAGGTACCGAAACGCGCCAAATCACTCCCTAACATCGTTTTGGGTCCAATGGAGGCTATTGGGTATGTTCGTGCGAAAAATTCAACAGAAGTTCGGGGCGCGAAATAGTGCATTCGGGTGCCGAAACACCGTTTTGCTTCGATTTTCGTGCAGTAGGTAACCGAATGCTCCAAAACACTGCCAAACATCATTTAGGGCCTAACGGAGTAGATTGGAAGTGTCCGTAGCGAAAAAACCCATTTTGAAGTTCGTTGTTACGAGGCAGTGCATCCGGGCACCGAAACGGACCCGTTTCGCTCCGTTTTGCATGCAGAAGGTACCGAAACGCGCCAAATCACTCCCTAACATCGTTTTGGGTCCAATGGAGGCTATTAGGTATGTTCGTGCGAAAAAATTCAAAAGAAGTTCGGGGCGCAAAACAGTGCATTCGGGTGCCGAAACACCCGTTTTGCTTCGATTTTCGTGCAGTAGGTAACCGAATGCTCCAAAACACTCCCAAACATCATCCAGGGCCTAACGGAGTAGATTGGAAGTGTCCGTAGCGAAAAACCCATTTTGAAGTTCGTTGTTACGAGGCAGTGCATCCGGGCACCGAAACGGACCCGTTTCGCTCCGTTTTGCATGCAGAAGGTACCGAAACGCGCCAAATCACTCCCTAACATCGTTTTGGGTCCAATGGAGGCTATTGGGTATGTTCGTGCGAAAAAATTCAACAGAAGTTCGGGGCGCGAAACAGTGCATTCGGGTGCCGAAACACCCGTTTGCTTCGATTTTCGTGCAGTAGGTAACCGAATGCTCCAAAACACTCCCAAACATCATTAGGGCCTAACGGAGTAGATTGGAAGTGTCCGTAGCGAAAAACCCATTTTGAAGTCGTTGTTACGAGGCAGTGCATCCGGGCACCGAAACGGACCCGTTTCGCTCCGTTTTGCATGCAGAAGGTACCGAAACGCGCCAAATCACTCCCTAACATCGTTTTGGGTCCAATGGAGGCTATTGGGTATGTTCGTGCGAAAAAATTCAAAAGAAGTTCGGGGCGCAAAACAGTGCATTCGGGTGCCGAAACACCCGTTTGCTTCGATTTTCGTGCAGTAGGTAACCGAATGCTCCAAAACACTCCCAAACATCATTAGGGCCTAACGGAGTAGATTGGAAGTGTCCGTAGCGAAAAACCCATTTTGAAGTTCGTTGTTACGAGGCAGTGCATCCGGGCACCGAAACGGACCCGTTTCGCTCCGTTTTGCATGCAGAAGGTACCGAAACGCGCCAAATCACTCCCTAACATCGTTTTGGGTCCAATGGAGACTATTAGGTATGTTCGTGCGAAAAAATTCAAAAGAAGTTCGGGGCGCAAAACAGTGCATTCGGGTGCCGAAACACCCGTTTGCTTCGATTTTCGTGCAGTAGGTAACCGAATGCTCCAAAACACTCCCAAACATCATCTAGGGCCTAACGGAGTAGATTGGAAGTGTCCGTAGCGAAAAACCCATTTTGAAGTTCGTTGTTACGAGGCAGTGCATCCGGGCACCGAAACGGACCCGTTTCGCTCCGTTTTGCATGCAGAAGGTACCGAAACGCGCCAAATCACTCCCTAACATCGTTTTGGGTCCAATGGAGGCTATTGGGTATGTTCGTGCGAAAAATTCAAAAGAAGTTCGGGGCGCGAAACAGTGCATTCGTGTGCCGAAACACCCGTTTTGCTTCGATTTTCGTGCAGTAGGTAACCGAATGCTCCAAAACACTCCAAACATCATTTAGGGCCTAACGGAGTAGATTGGAAGTGTCCGTAGCGAAAAACCCATTTTGAAGTCGTTGTTACGAGGCAGTGCATCCGGGCACCGGAAACGGACCCGTTTCGCTCCGTTTTGCATGCAGAAGGTACCGAAACGCGCCAAATCACTCCCTAACATCGTTTTGGGTCCAATGGAGGCTATTGGGTATGTTCGTGCGAAAAATTCAAAAGAAGTTCGGGGCGCGAAACAGTGCATTCGGGTGCCGAAACACCCGTTTTGCTTCGATTTTCGTGCAGTAGGTAACCGAATGCTCCAAAACACTCCCAAACATCATCCAGGGCCTAACGGAGTAGATTGGAAGTGTCCGTAGCGAAAAACCCATTTTGAAGTTCGTTGTTACGAGGCAGTGCATCCGGGCACCGAAACGGACCCGTTTCGCTCCGTTTTGCATGCAGAAGGTACCGAAACGCGCCAAATCACTCCCTAACATCGTTTTGGGTCCAATGGAGGCTATTGGGTATGTTTGTGCGAAAAAATTCAAAAGAAGTTCGGGGCGCGAAACAGTGCATTCGGGTGCCGAAACACCCGTTTGCTTCGATTTTCGTGCAGTAGGTAACCGAATGCTCCAAAACACTCCCAAACATCATCCAGGGCCTAACGGAGTAGATTGGAAGTGTCCGTAGCGAAAAACCCATTTTGAAGTTCGTTGTTACGAGGCAGTGCATCCGGGCACCGAAACGGACCCGTTTCGCTCCGTTTTGCATGCAGAAGGTACCGAAACGCGCCAAATCACTCCCTAACATCGTTTTGGGTCCAATGGAGGCTATTGGGTATGTTCGTGCGAAAAATTCAAAAGAAGTTCGGGGCGCAAAACAGTGCATTCGGGTGCCGAAACACCCGTTTTGCTTCGATTTTCGTGCAGTAGGTAACCGAATGCTCCAAAACACTCCCAAACATCATTCAGGGCCTAACGGAGTAGATTGGAAGTGTCCGTAGCGAAAAACCCATTTTGAAGTTCGTTGTTACGAGGCAGTGCATCCGGGCACCGAAACGGACCCGTTTCGCTCCGTTTTGCATGCAGAAGGTACCGAAACGCGCCAAATCACTCCCTAACATCGTTTTGGGTCCAATGGAGGCTATTGGGTATGTTCGTGCGAAAAAATTCAAAAGAAGTTCGGGGCGCGAAACAGTGCATTCGGGTGCCGAAACACCCGTTTTGCTTCGATTTTCGTGCAGTAGGTAACCGAATGCTCCAAAACACTCCCAAACATCATTTAGGGCCTAACGGAGTAGATTGGAAGTGTCCGTAGCGAAAAACCCATTTTGAAGTTCGTTGTTACGAGGCAGTGCATCCGGGCACCGAAACGGACCCGTTTCGCTCCGTTTTGCATGCAGAAGGTACCGAAACGCGCCAAATCACTCCCTAACATCGTTTTGGGTCCAATGGAGGCTATTGGGTATGTTCGTGCGAAAAAATTCAAAAGAAGTTCGGGGCGCAAAACAGTGCATTCGGGTGCCGAAACACCGTTTGCTTCGATTTTCGTGCAGTAGGTAACCGAATGCTCCAAAACACTCCCAAACATCATCCAGGGCCTAACGGAGTAGATTGGAAGTGTCCGTAGCGAAAAACCCATTTTGAAGTTCGTTGTTACGAGGCAGTGCATCCGGGCACCGAAACGGACCCGTTTTGTTCCGTTTTGCATGCAGAAGGTACCGAAACGCGCCAAATCACTCCCTAACATCGTTTTGGGTCCAATGGAGACTATTAGGTATGTTCGTGCGAAAAAATTCAAAAGAAGTTCGGGGCGCAAAACAGTGCATTCGGGTGCCGAAACACCCGTTTGCTTAATTTTCGTGCAGTAGGTAACCGAATGCTCCAAAACACTCCCAAACATCATCCAGGGCCTAACGGAGTAGATTGGAAGTGTCCGTAGCGAAAAACCCATTTTGAAGTTCGTTGTTACGAGGCAGTGCATCCGGGCACCGAAACGGACCCGTTTCGCTCCGTTTTGCATGCAGAAGGTACCGAAACGCGCCAAATCACTCCCTAACATCGTTTTGGGTCCAATGGAGGCTATTGGGTATGTTCGTGCGAAAAAATTCAACAGAAGTTCGGGGCGCAAAACAGTGCATTCGGGTGCCGAAACACCCGTTTGCTTCGATTTTCGTGCAGTAGGTAACCGAATGCTCCAAAACACTCCCAAACATCATTAGGGCCTAACGGAGTAGATTGGAAGTGTCCGTAGCGAAAAACCCATTTTGAAGTTCGTTGTTACGAGGCAGTGCATCCGGGCACCGAAACGGACCCGTTTCGCTCCGTTTTGCATGCAGAAGGTACCGAAACGCGCCAAATCACTCCCTAACATCGTTTTGGGTCCAATGGAGGCTATTGGGTATGTTCGTGCGAAAAAATTCAAAAGAAGTTCGGGGCGCAAAACAGTGCATTCGGGTGCCGAAACACCCGTTTGCTTCGATTTTCGTGCAGTAGGTAACCGAATGCTCCAAAACACTCCCAAACATCATCCAGGGCCTAACGGAGTAGATTGGAAGTGTCCGTAGCGAAAAACCCATTTTGAAGTTCGTTGTTACGAGGCAGTGCATCCGGGCACCGAAACGGACCCGTTTCGCTCCGTTTTGCATGCAGAAGGTACCGAAACGCGCCAAATCACTCCCTAACATCGTTTTGGGTCCAATGGAGACTATTAGGTATGTTCGTGCGAAAAAATTCAAAAGAAGTTCGGGGCGCAAAACAGTGCATTCGGGTGCCGAAACACCCGTTTGCTTCGATTTTCGTGCAGTAGGTAACCGAATGCTCCAAAACACTCCCAAACATCATCCAGGGCCTAACGGAGTAGATTGGAAGTGTCCGTAGCGAAAAACCCATTTTGAAGTTCGTTGTTACGAGGCAGTGCATCCGGGCACCGAAACGGACCCGTTTCGCTCCGTTTTGCATGCAGAAGGTACCGAAACGCGCCAAATCACTCCCTAACATCGTTTTGGGTCCAATGGAGGCTATTGGGTATGTTCGCGCGAAAAAATTCAACAGAAGTTTGGGGCGCGAAACAGTGCATTCGTGTGCCGAAACACCCGTTTTGCTTCGATTTTCGTGCAGTAGGTAACCGAATGCTCCAAAACACTGCCAAACATCATTTAGGGCCTAACGGAGTAGATTGGAAGTGTCCGTAGCGAAAAACCCATTTTGAAGTTCGTTGTTACGAGGCAGTGCATCCGGGCACCGAAACGGACCCGTTTCGCTCCGTTTTGCATGCAGAAGGTACCGAAACGCGCCAAATCACTCCCTAACATCGTTTTGGGTCCAATGGAGGCTATTGGGTATGTTTCGTGCGAAAAAATTCAAAAGAAGTTCGGGGCGCAAAACAGTGCATTCGGGTGCCGAAACACCCGTTTGCTTCGATTTTCGTGCAGTAGGTAACCGAATGCTCCAAAACACTCCCAAACATCATCCAGGGCCTAACGGAGTAGATTGGAAGTGTCCGTAGCGAAAAACCCATTTTGAAGTTTGTTGTTACGAGGTAGTGCATCCGGGCACCGAAACGGACCCGTTTCGTTCCGTTTTGCATGCAGAAGGTACCGAAACGCGCCAAATCACTCCCTAACATCGTTTTGGGTCCAATGGAGGCTATTGGGTATGTTCGTGCGAAAAAATTCAAAAGAAGTTCGGGGCGCAAAACAGTGCATTCGGGTGCCGAAACACCCGTTTGCTTGAATTTTCGTGCAGTAGGTAACCGAATGCTCCAAAACACTCCCAAACATCATCCAGGGCCTAACGGAGTAGATTGGAAGTGTCCGTAGCGAAAAACCCATTTTGAAGTTCGTTGTTACGAGGCAGTGCATCCGGGCACCGAAACGGACCCGTTTCGCTCCGTTTTGCATGCAGAAGGTACCGAAACGCGCCAAATCACTCCCTAACATCGTTTTGGGTCCAATGGAGGCTATTGGGTATGTTCGCGCGAAAAGATTCAACAGAAGTTCGGGGCGCGAAACAGTGTATTCGGGTGCCGAAACACCCGTTTTCTTCGATTTTCGTGCAGTAGGTAACCGAATGCTCCAAAACACTCCCAAACATCATTTAGGGCCTAACGGAGTAGATTGGAAGTGTCCGTAGCGAAAAACCCATTTTGAAGTCGTTGTTACGAGGCAGTGCATCCGGGCACCGGAACGGACCCGTTTCGCTCCGTTTTGCATGCAGAAGGTACCGAAACGCGCCAAATCACTCCCTAACATCGTTTTGGGTCCAATGGAGGCTATTGGGTATGTTTGTGCGAAAAAATTCAAAAGAAGTTCGGGGCGCAAAACAGTGCATTCGGGTGCCGAAACACCCGTTTGCTTCGATTTTCGTGCAGTAGGTAACCGAATGCTCCAAAACACTCCCAAACATCATCCAGGGCCTAACGGAGTAGATTGCAAGTGTCCGTAGCGAAAAACCCATTTTGAAGTTTGTTGTTACGAGGTAGTGCATCCGGGCACCGAAACGGACCCGTTTTCGCTCCGTTTTGCATGCAGAAGGTACCGAAACGCGCCAAATCACTCCCTAACATCGTTTTGGGTCCAATGGAGGCTATTGGGTATGTTCGTGCGAAAAATTCAAAAGAAGTTCGGGGCGCGAAACAGTGCATTCGGGTGCCGAAACACCCGTTTTGCTTCGATTTTCGTGCAGTAGGTAACCGAATGCTCCAAAACACTCCCAAACATCATTTAGGGCCTAACGGAGTAGATTGGAAGTGTCCGTAGCGAAAAACCCATTTTGAAGTTCGTTGTTACGAGGCAGTGCATCCGGGCACCGAAACGGACCCGTTTCGCTCCGTTTTGCATGCAGAAGGTACCGAAACGCGCCAAATCACTCCCTAACATCGTTTTGGGTCCAATGGAGGCTATTGGTATGTTCGTGCGAAAAAATTCAAAAGAAGTTCGGGGCGCGAAACAGTGCATTCGGGTGCCGAAACACCCGTTTTGCTTCGATTTTCGTGCAGTAGGTAACCGAATGCTCCAAAACACTCCCAAACATCATTTAGGGCCTAACGGAGTAGATTGGAAGTGTCCGTAGCGAAAAACCCATTTTGAAGTCGTTGTTACGAGGCAGTGCATCCGGGCACCGAAACGGACCCGTTTCGCTCCGTTTTGCATGCAGAATGTACCGAAACGCGCCAAATCACTCCCTAACATCGTTTTGGGTCCAATGGAGGCTATTGGGTATGTTCGTGCGAAAAAATTCAAAAGAAGTTCGGGGCGCAAAACAGTGCATTCGGGTGCCGAAACACCCGTTTGCTTCGATTTTCGTGCAGTAGGTAACCGAATGCTCCAAAACACTCCCAAACATCATCCAGGGCCTAACGGAGTAGATTGGAAGTGTCCGTAGCGAAAAACCCATTTTGAAGTTCGTTGTTACGAGGCAGTGCATCCGGGCACCGAAACGGACCCGTTTCGTTCCGTTTTGCATGCAGAAGGTACCGAAACGCGATAAATCACTCCCTAACTTCGTTTTGGGTCCAATGGAGACTATTAGGTATGTTCGTGCGAAAAAATTCAAAAGAAGTTCGGGGCGCAAAACAGTGCATTCGGGTTCCGAAACACCCGTTTGCTTAAATTTTCGTGCAGTAGGTAACCGAATGCTCCAAAAGACTCCCAAACATCATCCAGGGCCTAACGGAGTAGATTGGAAGTGTCCGTAGCGAAAAACCCATTTTGAAGTTCGTTGTTACGAGGCAGTGCATCCGGGCACCGAAACGGACCCGTTTTCGTCCGTTTTGCATGCAGAAGGTACCGAAACGCGCCAAATCACTCCCTAACATCGTTTTGGGTCCAATGGAGGCTATTGGAAATGTTCGCGCGAAAAGATTCAACACAAGTTTGGGGCACGAAACAGTGTATTCGTGTGCCGAAACACCCGTTTTTCTTCGATTTTCGTGCAGTAGGTAACCGAATGCTCCAAAACACTGCCAAACATCATTTAGGGCCTAACGGAGTAGATTGGAAGTGTCCGTAGCGAAAAACCCATTTTGAAGTCGTTGTTACGAGGCAGTGCATCCGGGCACCGAAACGGACCCGTTTCGCTCCGTTTTGCATGCAGAAGGTACCGAAACGCGCCAAATCACTCCCTAACATCGTTTTGGGTCCAATGGAGGCTATTGGGTATGTTTGTGCGAAAAAATTCAAAAGAAGTTCGGGGCGCAAAACAGTGCATTCGGGTGCCGAAACACCCGTTTGCTTCGATTTTCGTGCAGTAGGTAACCGAATGCTCCAAAACACTCCCAAACATCATCCAGGGCCTAACGGAGTAGATTGGAAGTGTCCGTAGCGAAAAACCCATTTTGAAGTTCGTTGTTACGAGGCAGTGCATCCGGGCACCGAAACGGACCCGTTTGTCCGTTTTGCATGCAGAAGGTACCGAAACGCGCCAAATCACTCCCTAACATCGTTTTGGGTCCAATGGAGACTATTGGTATGTTCGTGCGAAAAAATTCAAAAGAAGTTCGGGGCGCAAAACAGTGCATTCGGGTGCCGAAACACCCGTTTGCTTAATTTTCGTGCAGTAGGTAACCGAATGCTCCAAAAGACTCCCAAACATCATCCAGGGCCTAACGGAGTAGATTGGAAGTGTCCGTAGCGAAAAACCCATTTTGAAGTTCGTTGTTACGAGGCAGTGCATCCGGGCACCGAAACGGACCCGTTTCGTCCGTTTTGCATGCAGAAGGTACCGAAACGCGCCAAATCACTCCCTAACATCGTTTTGGGTCCAATGGAGGCTATTGGGTATGTTCGCGCGAAAAGATTCAACAGAAGTTTGGGGCGCGAAACAGTGTATTCGTGTGCCGAAACACCCGTTTTTCTTCGATTTTCGTGCAGTAGGTAACCGAATGCTCCAAAACACTGCCAAACATCATTTAGTGCCTAACGGAGTAGATTGGAAGTGTCCGTAGCGAAAAACCCATTTTGAAGTCGTTGTTACGAGGCAGTGCATCCGGGCACCGGAACGGACCCGTTTCGCTCCGTTTTGCATGCAGAATGTACCGAAACGCGCCAAATCACTCCCTAACATCGTTTTGGGTCCAATGGAGGCTATGGGTATGTTTGTGCGAAAAAATTCAAAAGAAGTTCGGGGCGCAAAACAGTGCATTCGGGTGCCGAAACAACCGTTTGCTTCGATTTTCGTGCAGTAGGTAACCGAATGCTCCAAAACACTCCCAAACATCATCCAGGGCCTAACGGAGTAGATTGCAAGTGTCCGTAGCGAAAAACCCATTTTGAAGTTTGTTGTTACGAGGTAGTGCATCCGGGCACCGAGAGGGACCCGTTTTGTTCCGTTTTGCATGCTGAAGGTACCGAAACGCGATAAATCACTCCCTAACTTCGTTTTGGGTCCAATGGAGACTATTAGGTATGTTCGTGCGAAAAAATTCAAAAGAAGTTCGGGGCGCAAAACAGTGCATTCGGGTGCCGAAACACCCGTTTGCTTCGATTTTCGTGCAGTAGGTAACCGAATGCTCCAAAACACTCCCAAACATCATCCAGGGCCTAACGGAGTAGATTGGAAGTGTCCGTAGCGAAAAACCCATTTTGAAGTTCGTTGTTACGAGGCAGTGCATCCGGGCACCGAAACGGACCCGTTTTCGCTCCGTTTTGCATGCAGAAGGTACCGAAACGCGCCAAATCACTCCCTAACATCGTTTTGGGTCCAATGGAGGCTATTAGGTATGTTCGTGCGAAAAAATTCAAAAGAAGTTCGGGGCGCAAAACAGTGCATTCGGGTGCCGAAACACCCGTTTGCTTCGATTTTCGTGCAGTAGGTAACCGAATGCTCCAAAACACTCCCAAACATCATCCAGGGCCTAACGGAGTAGATTGGAAGTGTCCGTAGCGAAAAACCATTTTGAAGTTCGTTGTTACGAGGCAGTGCATCCGGGCACCGAAACGGACCCGTTTCGCTCCGTTTTGCATGCAGAAGGTACCGAAACGCGCCAAATCACTCCATAACATCGTTTTGGGTCCAATGGAGGCTATTGGGTATGTTCGTGCGAAAAAATTCAAAAGAAGTTCGGGGCGCGAAATGTGCATTCGGGTGCCGAAACACCCGTTTTGCTTCGATTTTCGTGCAGTAGGTAACCGAACGCTCCAAAACACTCCCAAACATCATTTAGGGCCTAACGGAGTAGATTGGAAGTGTCCGTAGCGAAAAACCCATTTTGAAGTTCGTTGTTACGAGGCAGTGCATCCGGACACCGAAACGGACCCGTTTCGCTCCGTTTTGCATGCAGAAGGTACCGAAACGCGCCAAATCACTCCCTAACATCGTTTTGGGTCCAATGGAGACTATTAGGTATGTTCGTGCGAAAAAATTCAAAAGAAGTTCGGGGCGCAAAACAGTGCATTCGGGTGCCGAAACACCCGTTTGCTTCGATTTTCGTGCAGTAGGTAACCGAATGCTCCAAAACACTCCCAAACATCATCCAGGGCCTAACGGAGTAGATTGGAAGTGTCCGTAGCGAAAAACCCATTTTGAAGTTCGTTGTTACGAGGCAGTGCATCCGGGCACCGAAACGGACCCGTTTTCGCTCCGTTTTGCATGCAGAAGGTACCGAAACGCGCCAAATCACTCCCTAACATCGTTTTGGGTCCAATGGAGGCTATTGGGTATGTTCGTGCGAAAAAATTCAAAGAAGTTCGGGGCGCGAAACAGTGCATTCGGGTGCCGAAACACCCGTTTGCTTCGATTTTCGTGCAGTAGGTAACCGAATGCTCCAAAACACTCCCAAACATCATTTAGGGCCTAACGGAGTAGATTGGAAGTGTCCGTAGCGAAAAACCCATTTTGAAGTTCGTTGTTACGAGGCAGTGCATCCGGGCACCGAAACGGACCCGTTTCGCTCCGTTTTGGCATGCAGAAGGTACCGAAACGCGCCAAATCACTCCCTAACATCGTTTTGGGTCCAATGGAGGCTATTGGGTATGTTTGTGCGAAAAAATTCAAAAGAAGTTCGGGGCGCGAAAACAGTGCATTCGGTGCCGAAACACCCGTTTTGCTTCGATTTTCGTGCAGTAGGTAACCGAATGCTCCAAACACTCCAAACATCATTCAGGGCCTAACGGAGTAGATTGGAAGTGTCCGTAGCGAAAAACCCATTTTGAAGTTCGTTGTTACGAGGCAGTGCATCCGGCACCGAAACGGACCCGTTTCGCTCCGTTTTGCATGCAGAAGGTACCGAAACGCGCAAATCACTCCCTAACATCGTTTTGGGTCCAATGGAGACTATTAGGTATGTTCGTGCGAAAAAATTCAAAAGAAGTTCGGGGCGCAAAACAGTGCATTCGGGTGCCGAAACACCCGTTTGCTTCGATTTTCGTGCAGTAGGTAACCGAATGCTCCAAAACACTCCCAAACATCATCCAGGGCCTAACGGAGTAGATTGGAAGTGTCCGTAGCGAAAAACCCATTTTGAAGTTCGTTGTTACGAGGCAGTGCATCCGGGCACCGAAACGGACCCGTTTCGCTCCGTTTTGCATGCAGAAGGTACCGAAACGCGCCAAATCACTCCCTAACATCGTTTTGGGTCCAATGGAGGCTATTGGGTATGTTCGCGCGAAAAGATTCAACAGAAGTTTGGGGCGCGAAACAGTGTATTCGTGTGCCGAAACACCCGTTTTTCTTCGATTTTCGTGCAGTAGGTAACCGAATGCTCCAAAACACTGCCAAACATCATTTAGGGCCTAACGGAGTAGATTGGAAGTGTCCGTAGCGAAAAACCCATTTTGAAGTTCGTTGTTACGAGGCAGTGCATCCGGGCACCGAAACGGACCCGTTTCGCTCCGTTTTGCATGCAGAAGGTACCGAAACGCGCCAAATCACTCCATAACATCGTTTTGGGTCCAATGGAGGCTATTGGGTATGTTCGTGCGAAAAAATTCAAAAGAAGTTCGGGGCGCAAAACAGTGCATTCGGGTGCCGAAACAACCCGTTTGCTTCGATTTTCGTGCAGTAGGTAACCGAATGCTCCAAAACACTCCCAAACATCATCCAGGGCCTAACGGAGTAGATTGGCAGTGTCGTAGCGAAAAACCCATTTTGAAGTTTCGTTGTTACGAGGCAGTGCATCCGGGCACCGAAACGGACCCGTTTCGCTCCGTTTTGCATGCAGAAGGTACCGAAACGCGCCAAATCACTCCCTAACTCGTTTTGGGTCCAATGGAGACTATTAGGTATGTTCGTGCGAAAAAATTCAAAAGAAGTTCGGGGCGCAAAACAGTGCATTCGGGTGCCGAAACACCCGTTTGCTTCGATTTTCGTGCAGTAGGTAACCGAATGCTCCAAAACACTCCCAAACATCATCAGGGCCTAACGGAGTAGATTGGAAGTGTCCGTAGCGAAAAACCCATTTTGAAGTTCGTTGTTACGAGGCAGTGCATCCGGCACCGAAACGGACCCGTTTCGCTCCGTTTTGCATGCAGAAGGTACCGAAACGCGCCAAATCACTCCCTAACATCGTTTTGGGTCCAATGGAGCTATTGGGTATGTTCGTGCGAAAAAATTCAACAGAAGTTCGGGGCGCAAACAGTGCATTCGGGTGCCGAAACACCCGTTTGCTTCGATTTTCGTGCAGTAGGTAACCGAATGCTCCAAAACACTCCCAAACATCATCCAGGGCCTAACGGAGTAGATTGGAAGTGTCCCGTAGCGAAAAAACCCATTTTGAAGTTCGTTGTTACGAGGCAGTGCATCCGGGCACCGAACGGACCCGTTTCGCTCCGTTTTGCATGCAGAAGGTACCGAAACGCGCCAAATCACTCCATAACATCGTTTTGGGTCCAATGGAGGCTATTGGGTATGTTTGTGCGAAAAAATTCAAAGAAGTTCGGGGCGCGAAACAGTGCATTCGGGTGCCGAAACACCCGTTTTGCTTCGATTTTCGTGCAGTAGGTAACCGAATGCTCCAAAACACTCCCAAACATCATTCCAGGGCCTAACGGAGTAGATTGGAAGTGTCCGTAGCGAAAAACCCATTTTGAAGTTCGTTGTTACGAGGCAGTGCATCCGGGCACCGAAACGGACCCGTTTCGCTCCGTTTTGCATGCAGAAGGTACCGAAACGCGCCAAATCACTCCCTAACATCGTTTTGGGTCCAATGGAGACTATTAGGTATGTTCGTGCGAAAAAATTCAAAAGAAGTTCGGGGCGCAAAACAGTGCATTCGGGTGCCGAAACACCCGTTTGCTTCGATTTTCGTGCAGTAGGTAACCGAATGCTCCAAAACACTCCCAAACATCATCCAGGGCCTAACGGAGTAGATTGGAAGTGTCCGTAGCGAAAAACCCATTTTGAAGTTCGTTGTTACGAGGCAGTGCATCCAAGCACCGAAACGGACCCGTTTCGGTCCGTTTTGCATGCAGAAGGTACCGAAACGCGCCAAATCACTCCCTAACATCGTTTTGGGTCCAATGGAGGCTATTGGGTATGTTCGCGCGAAAAGATTCAACAGAAGTTTGGGGCGCGAAACAGTGTATTCGTGTGCCGAAACACCCGTTTTTCTTCGATTTTCGTGCAGTAGGTAACCGAATGCTCCAAAACACTGCCAAACATCATTTAGGGCCTAACGGAGTAGATTGGAAGTGTCCGTAGCGAAAAACCCATTTTGAAGTCGTTGTTGCATGCAGAAGGTACCGAAACGCGCCAAATCACTCCCTAACATCGTTTTGGGTCCAATGGAGGCTATTGGGTATGTTCGCGCGAAAAGATTCAACAGAAGTTTGGGGCG